>OU612045.1:118043756-118643756 GCA_914767935.1 Coremacera marginata | reverse complement strand
TACCAGCTACCGTAACACAGCATCACTGCAGCGCCTGCGGAAGCTATAACAACAGCAGCCAGCAACAACGACAAGCAAGGAGATCAACAACCACCGTGACAGGAATGAGAGAAACAGCACCAGGTACAACAGCAGCAGCCAGTTTTTACCACAGCCTCAGGACACCATAGCCAGTAGCAACAACCTCACCAGCTAAAGCAGACACAGTGGCATCAACAGCAGCAGCAACAGCAATTATTGTCGGCCACGCACACGGCAACTTCAGCGACTACATCCCAAACAACAACAAGTGGTCGACAACCAAGCTATCAGCAACGTCAACAAATGCAACGTCAACAACTACCAAACCAAAGGATCAGGTTTTTTCTTATCATTATTATTAAGAGTATATTATGCATATATTATTCGTATTCATACTATGAAAATTTCGTATCCTAACTTAAACGATTAGGCTATTCACAGTTTGAATACGCAGGTCTGTTATATTTACTATTTTTTTATGCCAATACTCAGACACTCGTATATAGAAGTAGCGCTTGGACGGGATCATTTTTTTAACCTCGTATTTTTATGAAATGTCTGTTCGGTCAAAATCCAAAAATGTTTAAATTAAAAAGTTCGGTTTTTTTTTATTTTCTTCAATTGCTTTACATATACTAACAATTTCATTGGGAAGTTTGGTTTTTTGAGCTTCAAATTTTGTTCTGAAATCAAAAACTTAAAACCAACGTACGACGAGCACATACCGATGCGCTCACAGTATCAGAATGAACAAAGGCTGCAAATACGCATTGTTAGTATAAGTTTAAACTGTGAATAGCCTATATAATGTTTTGAAAAGAAAAAAAGGGGTCCGAGTCACTCTAGAAAAAAAAAGAGGTAGATTAAGTGTCATTTTTAAGATTTATATTCTTCAGCATACGATTACCATGGCTTAGGTAAATAGAAATATCAGCTAAGGATATGTAAAAAAAAAGGGCGAAAGAAACTAAATTGAAACTGAAATTGGAGCACTTAAAATAAAAGAGGTTAAATAAATAAATAAATAATTAAAAACCACAGGTTTAAACTAAGATTAGGATACTATCGTACTCTACAATGAAATTAAAAAAGAATTTAAAATTTTAAATTCACTACAAAAAAAAAAAAAAAAGATAAACATATAAGCAAAACTCTATTAAGAATCAAATTACACTACTCTACAATAAAATTAAAATTTCGATACACTACAAAAAAATAAACATAAAAATTCTAACAAGAATCAAATTATACTACACTATCATAAAAATAAAAGGGAATTTAAAATGTTAACATTTCGATACACTACAAAAAAGATAAACATAAAAATACTAACAAGAATCAAATTATAATACACTATAATAAAAAATAAAAGAGAATTTAAAATTTTAAATACACTACAAAAGAAAAAAATATAAACAGATAAACAAAACTCTATTAAGAATCAAATTACACTACTCTACAATAAAATTAAAATTTCGATACACTACAAAAAAAAAAAAATAAACATAAAAATTCTAACAAGAAACAAATTATACTACACTATAATAGAAATAAAAGGGAATTTAAAATGTTAACATTTCGATACACTACAAAAAAGATAAACATAAAAATACTAACAAGAATAATATTACACTACACTACACTAAAATGGAACTTAAAAAGGGAACTTAGAAAGGGAACTTAAAATTTTGCATTTACAATACAATACAAAAAAAAAGGGGAATAGATTCTAACAAGAATACAATAACTATACAATAAGCGAAAAATATAGATAAAATAACTGAAAAATTCGAAAAACAGATAAAATTACTATACACTACAAAAAAAACTTTATTTCCTAGATTTTATGACTAGATTTTATAGCCAATGCAAGAAAGTAAGCTACGCTATAAAACCAATAGATAACTTTTCAAATTTGGAATAAATTAAACTTCTCCAAAAAAAAAAAAAAAAAACGCTAAGCTTTGTATCAATTTCAAAACTCATTTATTACCAGTTCGAAAGCGGCTTAATTTTTTTCATCTGCTATTCAAAAACTTATTGCAAGCCATATGGCAAGATTTTCGAAAAAGCTTAAAGTAATTTGAAGGCGTTTTTGCATTGCAAAAGATTGATTGATATTGATTAAGATTGTATAAGTTAGTATAAGCTGTTATATCCTTTAGATTCAATATAATTATATATGAACATAAACCCTAGGTGTTATTATTCGCGAAACTAAACATGCTAGGTTAAAGTAAACATGCTTAAAGTAAACATGTTAAACTAAACATGCTAGGTTGGTGGCATGAACGAGATAGTTGTGGAGTAAGTATTTTGGTTTAGGGGAGACCTAAACAATGGCACCGGTTCACCAAGGCTGGCGTCACGCCAGAAGGGGAGGGTAGCCTAGGTCGATGAAATCTCATCGCAACATCGACCTAAATAGAGACCAGCACACCAGCGAAGACCTTTTTTGCTTTGATAAAAACCTTTAGATTTCAAATAGGAAAAATGCTATTCTCAACCATTTATTTTTCTAATTATTGCTTGATTGATTAGTGCACGGGATATGGCCTATAGATGCAAATTATAAATGAATGTTTGCAAATCAACTCTGAGAAAATTCACGCAAATGACAGTAATCAAAAAGAGATGATGCTGTGAAGGCATTGTGACTTTTTGTATGGTGGAAGAGATAACACACGTACTGAAAATTTTATATCTAAAAATGTTGGTCATGTAGAGTTGCCGTATAGTCTTGTTTATTGAATTTACTACGATTATCGGAAGTAAGAGTGCGCACGCAAATCTGAAAAAGTTTAAAGATTTTATAACTTTCGCAACAACTAATATATAAGCAAAAAATTGAAATTTAAAACTTACTGCTTTACATGAATACCCTTTATCAATGTTTTTCGTTTTCTTAATATTCTTCTTCTTCTCAAATATTCAATAGATTTACTGAAACTGTTGTAATGTTGTCATATTTTATAGCCATGATGAATAGTGAAGAGAACGCAATATCGTGAGTAGCCCTATTGATAGTCACTTAATCATTTTTATTGGTATACTAGCTTATACCCGGCGAGCTTCGCTGCGCTCAGCGCTTATCTCTTAAAAGAGGGTGTAGCTTTAGTGAAGCCGTTCTTTTATAGTAAGTTCGTACCGAGTTTTATTGATGTGTGACTTATTTCGAAAATTATACCGAATATTTGGGGTGCTGAAAAATGTTACCAGTGGAACGGCATGTGCAAATTGAGATCGAATATTGAATAGGCTGTGCGACCTAAAAAAAAAAAACCAACGCTGTTCGATATCGAAACTTTTAGGTGTATTTAAGGTGCCTTTTACGATCGGCACCAGACTTCATAGGAACCCTCTCAAGGCTTTGGTATAAAAATTGGCTTAGCGGTTTCGGAGTCTTTACGTTATATACACATGTACCCACATACGTATATACATTAAGTCGCCTCACGCTCCTTAGAAAAAAAAGTTGCTTAGTCCCGTTCTTCAAAATAATCCATGGCTTATTTTACGATGATCCCCAAAAAATTTCGACTAAAAATATTGCCTGGTATGGTAGTTAAAAAAAAACAAACGGTCAGAAATAAGTGTAATGAAAAAGTTCTTTTGCATCAAAAAATCTTATATTTTTTCCGTTGGACCAAAGATAATGAGGATTTTTATTGATTGTTTTAACTTTTTTCATATTATTTACACTAAAATTCAAATGAATTTTTTCCCATACTACTTTTAGTCAAATATATTGTAAAATGTAAAAAATGTGTAAATATTTTTGTAAATTCATTCAATTTAATTCTTCACTTTACACTATATTTTATCATTAATAGATAATTTATTTGACCAAAAGTAACATGGCAAGACAAAAAAAAAAAATTTAATTTTAAATTTAGTGAAAATAATATAAAAGTTAAAGAACTAATGAAAATCCGCATAACCTCTGATCCGACTGAAAAAATCAAAAAATGATTTGTGCAGATAGCTATTAATTCTGACCGTTTTTTATTAAGAACATAAGAAGATCGGTCAATGTCCTTTCAAGGACTGAAATGGCCATTTCGATTTTATTTTTTTTTATTTCAAACTATTCCAGCTCACGGATGGCTATCTCTACTGTCGAAATATTTGGGGAATCATCATAACATAAAGCGTTATTTTGAGCAACCGACCCAAACACCTTTTTTTTGTGAGGAGCATTAGTATACAAACATACATTTTTTACTGATAGATAGATGAGCAGAAAAAGTAGGCATGGCAACATTTATATATATATTGGGGGTTGGAATAAGTTTTAAAGGTTTTCTAGGAGATGGCGTAACTATCAATAGATCGCATCGGGCACACCTGTGACTATATTCATTTCAAAGCACATTGTCTAAGCTTCATTTTTCAGTATGTGTCATTCCACTGTAGTGTAAACAACATATATTTTTTTCTCTGTGAACATGTCGACTTTCGTTCCAACAAAACGCAATTTGCGGGAAGGTTTACTTTTGTGCTTCCATTTGAAGAAAAAAGCGGTTGAAGCACAACGCACGCTTACTGAGGCTTACGGGGACTATGCTCCATCGATTTCTACTTGTGAGTACTGGTTCCGTTGGTTTAAAAGTGGTGATTTTGATACGGAAGACAAAGAGCGTCCGGGCCAGCCGAAAAAGTTTGAAGATGAGGAATTGGAGGCTTTGCTCGATGAAGACCCGTGTCAAACCCTTCAAGAATTGTCAGAATCATTGGGAGTCGACTTATCAACGGTCGGCAAACGCCTGACGGCCATGGGAATGATTCAAAAGCAAGGAAATTGGGTGCCGTACGAGTTGAAGCCGAGAGACGTTGAACGGCGATTTTGCATGTGTGAACAACTGCTTCAACGGCATAAAAGGAAGAGTTTTTTGCATCGTATTGTCACTGGCGATGAAAAGTGGATCCATTACGATAATCCTAAGCGAAAAAAATCGTGGGGACCACCCGGCCATGCATCAACATCGACGGCCAAGCCGAATACTCATGGCGCCAAGCTTATGCTGTGTATTTGGTGGGATCAGAAGGGTGTCGTGTACTATGAGCTGCTAAAACCTAACGAAACCATCACTGGGTAACGCTACCAACAACAATTGATGCAATTGAGCCGAGCATTAAAGGTTAAACAGCCGGAATATGGCAAAAGACACGACAAAGTGGTTTTTCAACATGACAACGCACGGCCACATGTTGCAAGAACCGTCAAGGAAACGTTGGAGGCGCTGAATTGGGATGTGCTACCCCACCCGCCTTATAGCCCAGACATATCCCCTTCCGACTACCACCTATTCAGATCGATGACGCATGGCTTGGCTGAGCAGCGCTTCACTTCTTACGAGGATACCAAAAAATAGGTCGATTCGTGGATTGCCTCAAAAGACGAGTCGTTCTTCCGGCGCGGAATCCATATGCTGCCAGAAAGATGGGAAAATGTTGTAGCTAACGATGGACAATACTTTGAATAATATACATTGTACCGTTGTTTCTAAATAAATGCACAAAAACTGAAAAAAAACCTTTAAAATTAATTCCAACCCCCAATATATAGTGACCGCCACTTGGTCCCATTGCACCTACATATCAAGTTTCACTTTCAAAACATGTACAGCTCGGAAATTACAATAATTTCTGAAAAGTCGGCGTAGATAAAGTGCAACACGCCCATTTTTTTAAGGGTTCTGGCAGTAACCATATGAACTAATCTACCAAATATTATTCTTTTACTGTAAATTTTGATTTATATACGTGGGCGTGACAAAATTTATATAAAAAGTAACCGCGACTTCGACCCATAGCACCTACATACCAAGTTTGACTATCAACACGTTCACATCTCAGGAATTAAAATTATTTCTAACCGATAGCCCTGTCAGCTAGTGCTTACTTAGTTATAATTGTTAAATTGTAATTAACTATAATACATAAATAAATTAAATAAAATTATTTCTGAAGAGTGGGCACAGATATAGTACTACCATGCACATTTTTTGCAAAGCTGTCGAGAGTAAGCGTATGAACTTAATTACCAAATTTTAATATTTAACGATGAGAATCGTCTGATTTATAGAAGTTCTATTGATTAGTGGGTAAAAAAAGTGGCTGCCGTGGCGTAGTGGGTAGAGTGTGTGGTCCTTATGGGAGAGAACCCTGGTTCGAATTCCACCTGACAGAAAGTTTTTTCAATTGAATTAATTTTTCTGTTCGGCCGTCACCTCTCTGCTGACAATGGCAAACCTCAGAGAGTAAAAACTGCCCTGAAAAGCTTCTTGAGAATATAAGCCGTTCGGAGTCGGCATAAGACTTGCAGTAAAAACTGCCATGAAAAGCTTCTTGAGAACATAAGCCGTTCGGAGTCGGCATAAAACTTGTAGGTCAAAATCTCGATCACTTGTGTTCAAACATTACACAACACGCACAACACAATTCATCAACAGAAGCTTGGTCAAAGTCCTTTCAAGGGCTGAAATTGGCCATTTCGCGTTGCTTTTTATTTGCGGGTGGTACAAGTTGGCGTGGCAAATTTGATATATATATATATGTTTATTGACCGCCACTTAGAGAACCTGCATAAGAAGTGTTACTATCAAAACGCGTACAACGCAGGAATAAGCATGATTTCGAAAAAGTGGGCGTAGATATGGTGCGACCACGCCCATTTTTTAACAGTTGCCGACAGTGACCTTATGTACAAAATTACCAATTCTTAGTCTTCTATGGTAAAAAATATAAAGCATTTTTACTGATTTGTGGGCGTTAAAATTGGACGTGACAACATTTGTATACACATAGTGACTGTCGCTTGGATCCATAGCACTTGCATACTAAGACTCCCTATCAAAACGTGTACATCGCAGGAATAAGCATGATATCGATAAAGTGGGCGTAGATATAGTGCGGCCATGCCCATTTTTTGCACATTGGCCGAGAGTAATCATATAAACTAAATTATCAAATCTTAGTCTTCTACGGCAAAAGCCGTCTGATATAAAGCATTTTTACTGATGTGTGGGCGGTAAAAGTGGGCGTGACAACGTTTATATTTACATAGTGACTGCCACTTGTATCCATAGCACCAGTGTACCAAGATTCACTATCAAAACTTGAACATCTCAGGAATAAAGATGATTGCTGAAAAGTGGGCGTAGATATAGTGTGACCACCCCCATTTTTTGAACAGTCACCGAAAGTAACTATCTGAACAAAATTTCAAAATCTTAGTTTTATATGATTAAACCCGTCTGATATATAGCAATTTTTTTGATTTGTGACAATAGAGCCAATTTGGGTTGTATGGGAGTTACCACGCCCCCTTGTCCAATCAACACCAAGCACAGGAACACTTTCAGAATGTTGCTGCAGTATCCCTAAAAATTTTATAAAGTTTGGTTCGGTGGTTTTGGAGTCTATACGTGATATACGAGTACTCACATATCCACATACCCACATACATACATTCATTTTTATATATATAGAAAATAACAAAAGATTTCAAATCAATGTTTTATTTGTTCAAAAGCTTTTTTATTATGTTACTTTTTTGTACCAGACACAGTCTGCACCAAACATAAGTATTTAGCAAATTTTTCAAAAAATCTTATTCCAAGGAGAAAATATAAGTATTTTTCGTAGATTATTTGAATTAAATTCTTATATATATTAAATAATCACACCGAATATTCCAGTGATTAAAACACATCACTCAAAAGGTTCTTAAAAAACACATTAAAATATTTTCTATAAAGAAGATCACTATAATCAGAACTCACCTCTCTTCCAGCATTCTAAAAACTTGCGATTTTTTAGAACATAAAAAAATGTTATTGATATTTGATTTATTTTCAAAATATTTTTTACTTTTTGAAATTACAATAAGCAGCTAAGACGTATATAGTTGCAAAAGAATATATAGTTTAAATAATGTTAAATACAATATTGAGAAAAATACTTATTTATATGTTTGATTTTTTACTTCAATTGCATGAAAGCTTTTTTGTTTTTTTTTTATTATTTTTTGCTCAATTAAACCTTTGCAGTATTTGTTCGTTCACCAGTGTCAGTAAACCTGAGCGTGTTCAAAAAAGTATTTTAAGAGTAATTTCTTTTTTAATCTATTGATGAAATTTTTATAAATTTTGAGTAAAATGCGATAACGGATTAACATTTTGTGAAATCGTGACGTTTTGATTTATTCTGTTTTTCGACAAATTGTCGAACATTGAAGTTTACGAAGTTATAACTTGCAGCTACTGAAACTCGTAACAAATCCAATTCACCGGACTATTTGACAATACTCGCTAGCTTCAACAATGAAAAAGATAAGCGACACTACCCTACAAAATGTATATTCCAATTCGCACTGAGCAGAAAGAAACAGCACTATGATACACAGGAAACCTCTTCATGCATCAAGCATGTGTACGAGAAGATTTGTTAAATTCCCTATGCGGATTTTGCACTCATTTTTGCAATCATTTATATATTATTGAATATTTGTTTGTATGCATTACTTAAACTCGTAGCTATCTTGATTGACCAAAATAAAATTATTTTGGTATTTTTCGATGCTCGTCCAGCGGCTTGATGTGAGTGTAAGTGTTTGATTGACAATCTTTTGGCAGTTCGTTTGTTTTCATCGTTCGGTAATCATGTCTACAGAAAACAAAGAAACGGTGAAAAAAATTGGAGGGGTCAGAGAAATTTTTGGCAGAAGTTTATCAATAATTTTGCAGAAATTTTTAAAGTTTATTGAAGCTTGCCAAAAATATTTGCAGAAATTTTTAACAATTTTAAGAGTTTCAATTGATAGGTCATTTCTTTTCTTAAACCACTCTTTCGTCCAAACTCTTTTATTTTTACGTTTTTTAATGCAACTTGTAATGCAATATATCCTATGCAATTGTTTGTGTCATTCATCGCACGTCTGCATTCCATTAAAAATAAAAAAAAAAAAACGAAATGGCAATTTCAGCCCTTGAAAGGACTTTGACCTAGCTTTTTATAATCAATTGTATTGTGTGCGTTTGTGTAATGTTTGAACACAAATGATCGTCAACTGGACCTACAAGTCTTATGCCGACTCCGAACGACGTATGTTCTCAAGTAGCTTTTCATAGCAGTTTTTACTCTGTGAGGTTTGCCATTGTCTGCAGAGAGGTGACGGCCGCACACAAAAATTAATTCAATTGAAAAACTTGCTGTGTCAAGATAGGATTTGAACCAGGGTTCTCTGGCGTAAGGGCCACACACTTTACCCACTACGCAACGGCCACCACGAAAAATAATAAAGAATGAAAATTTGACGGTATGATTCATGTGTGTAATTTGGAAAATATACTACGCAAAGAAGGCTTTTTTAATGCAATCTGCGCAAACAAGGCTTTTTTATTGCCATAACGACGACAATGTACTACACAGTCTTCATTCACTGGATAGAAAAAGTTCTATGAATTCAACAATTTTTATATACTTTTCTTTAAAACACGTCTCCTCTGAACAAAATTTTCGCGTTTATGACAAGACTGTGTAAATTTCAACACACATTATACAGCATACATGGACATTTTCCATTACCATTAAATTTCCAGTACCACTATCTACCAAGTGGTAATGCAAAATAAAATTGTATTGCTATTAATGTTATGGAAAGGGGGGGCGAAAGAGATAAAAATTTCTGCAAATCTTTGTGGTAAACTTCAATATACTTAAAAAATTTCTGCAAAATTTTTGATAAACTTCAATAAACTCTGCCAACAATTTTTCTGACTCCTCCAATGTTTTTCACCGCTTCTTTGTTTTCTGTAGACATGATTACCGAACGATGAAAACAACCGAACTGCCAAAAGATTGTCAATCAAACACTTACACTCACATAAAGCCGCTGGACAAGCATCGGAAAATACCAAAATAATTTTATTTTGGTCAATCAAGATAGCAACGAGTTTAAGTAATGTATGCAAACAAATATTCAATAATTTATCAATATATAAATGATTGATATCAATTAATTGACCGTGCAAAATCCGCATAGGGAATATCACAAATCTTCACGTACACATGCTTGATGTCCAATGATTGACCGTGTAAAGTCCGCATGAAGAGGTTTCCTGTTTATCATAGTGCTGTTTCTTTCTGCTCAGTGCGAATTGGAATATACATTTTGTAGGGTAGTGTCGCTTATCTTTTTCATTGTTGAAGCTAGCGAGTATTGCCAAATAGTCCGGTGAATTGGATTTATTACGAGTTTCAGTAGCTGCAAGTTATAACTTCGTAAACTTCAATGTTCGACAATTTGTCGAATAACAGAATAATTTAAAACGTCACGATTTCACAAAATGTTAATCCGTTATCGCATTTTACTCAAAATTTATAAAAATTTCATCAATAGATTAAAAAAGAATTTCTCTTAAAGTACTTTTTTTGAACACGCTCAGGTTCACTGACACTGGTGAACGAACAAATACTGCAAAGGTTGAATTGAGCAAAAAATAAAAAAAAAAAGCTTTCATGCAATTGAAGTAAAAATATCAAACATATAAATAAGTATTTTTCTCAATATTGTATTTAACATTATTTAAACTATATATTCTTTTGCAACTATATACTTTTTAGCTGCTTATTGTAATTTCAATAATTAAAAAATATTTTGAAAAAAATCAAATATCAATAACATTTTTTTTATGTTATTATTATTATTATTTATTTTAATGGTAACCACATATGGCCTTATAGCAATTAATATTCGACAAAATAAATTTAATGCGATTACTTTATGTACAATTAAATTTTATAAAAATGTAAAATTGTCAGGATTTCAGGTATATACAGATGCAATCCGATTAGCTTCTTAGTAGTAAATAGAAGAATTGATTAGAGCGGTGCTCCCATATGCCAGGCTAGACGGACGAGGTCGAGCTCATACATGTGCTAGGCAAGACAGACGAGGTCTTGCTCTGGATAATCAAAATATATCTATATCGTGTATATCTATATAAATATGGATTAGAGCACAGCTCACACATGCAAAGCTAGTCGTACGACGTCAAACCGGCATATGCCAGGCGAGATGGACGTGATCTCGCTCTGGATAATCATATTTAACTACACAGCTAGATTGTATAAGTTGTGCAC
Source organism: Coremacera marginata (assembly GCA_914767935.1). Taxonomy (NCBI): domain Eukaryota; kingdom Metazoa; phylum Arthropoda; class Insecta; order Diptera; family Sciomyzidae; genus Coremacera; species Coremacera marginata. The sequence goes on along the minus strand of OU612045.1, from coordinate 118,632,587 downwards.
AACATCACAGGAAATATTCAGTATCCTTGGAAAGCATGATCCAGATTAATGGCGGTACTGTAGATAATCTAAAATATTAAATTTAATTGAGTAAACGGATTCATTTAAAGAAATTGCATCTGAAACAAAATTAAAGTCCCCACAAGCACTTTTGAGTGGTTCGTTTTGCAAGTAATTAGTTCTACAAAAGTTCTTGTAAAGTAACTCAAAAGATCTTCTAGGTCGGAGAGGAATATTAAAGTAAATTTTGCTCAGTAAGTATTGACTGTCTACGTATCCATGTAAAAGTTTGAAAATCCAAGTAGCATTTAGCACAATTCTCCGATTATTTAAAGTAGGAAGATTTAAAAGTTGCAGACGATATTCATAAGGTGGTAGGTTATAGTTGAAATTGCAGTAAAGATGGCTTAAGCAGAACAAAAAGAACTTTTTCTAAATTGATTCTATGTAGTCAATGTAACAACTATATCGAGGGCACCAAACAATTGAAGCATACTCTAAAATAGGTCGCACTAGAGAGGTGAATAAGGTTTTTGTTATATAGAATCATTAAACTCTTTTGCCCATCGTTTAATAAAACCTAAAGTACTATTTGCTCGATTTATAATTTTATTAATATGAATATGAAAGCGAAGTTTAGTATCCATAGTTACTCCAAGATCATGAAAGACATCTAAGGACTCTAATGTATGGCCACAAATTTTATAAATACATGTGACAGGAGATTTTCGAGTGAAAGTCATATGCTTGCATTTCTTCATGTTAAGATTCATACAATTCACGTTGCACCAGCTATAAAGATGGTCTATGTCAGCTTGCAAGAGAACGGCATCATTAGCATTTTTGAAAGGAAGAAATAGTTTCACGTCATCTGCGTACATTAAAGTACTCGAATGCTTTATGACAGATGGCAAATCATTTTTAAACAGTAAAAAAAGAAGAGGCCCGAGGTGGCTTCCTTGAGGTACACCAGAAGTGACAGGAAACTCATGAGATTTTACAAGTTTAAAAAGAACACGTTGTGTTCTATTGCATAAATAAGATTCAATCCATCTTACAAGTGTTGTGGAAAATCCAGCAAGAGATAGCTTTAAGACTAAGAGCTTATGATTAACAACATCAAAAGCTTTACTAAAATCTGTGTATATAACATCAGTCTGTAAACCTTTTCCAAAATTTTCAATGGTTTTGGAAGTAAATTCAAGTAGGTTTGTAACCGTAGATTTTCCTGAAACGAATCCATGTTGGAGTAGAGACAATATAGATTTAACACTATGTGATAATTGTGAAGTAATGATTGCCTCGAAAAACTTCGGCAAAGCGCTTAATTTTGCAATTCCACGATAGTTTTCGATTAAAGACCTGTTACCAGACTTGTGCAACGGAATAATAAAAGACGACTGCCAGGCAACTGGAAAATAGCAAGATTTTAATGAAGACGAAAAAAGCAAAGTGATTCGAGTTACTAATTCATCACAGCAATATTTTAGTATACATGACGGTATATTGTCGGGACCACTTTTATATGACGTTTTAAGAGCTTTTAAGTATGATAAAACCGTGTTAGTATCAATTATTGGGAAACAAATATCCAATATCCCCAGATTGAATTGAACACTGAATGGATAGCTTAGATTATCATAAGATGAAGTTGAATAGGTCGCTTTGAAAAAGTCAGCGAAAAGATTACAAATGATATTCTCGCTATCTGATTCAACAGTTTTATATTTCATAAAAGAAGGATAGGAATCAATCTTGCGTTTTGTGTAGACAAAGTTCCAGAGTGATTTAGCATCAGATTTGATGTTTAATTTTACCTTCATTAAATAAATATCGTAAGATTGCTTGCATAATTGACGATACTTGTACTTAATTGAGGTATAAGAACCAAAATCTGTAATGCTATGAGTTTTCTGAAATTTTTTATAATGCATGGATTTTAAATTTCTTAATTTTCTCAGTTCTTCAGTAAACCATACAGGACCAGATGCTAAACGGGCTTTTCTCTGTGGTACTGATGATAGAAAACAATCATTGAGAGTTCTATTAAAAGCAGAGACAGCCGAATCAAGGTTTTCTGGCGATGTTTGTGTATTAACGATATTTAGTACGGATGTCCAGCTAATATTAGATATATTGTTTTTTAACAAAACATAATTGGTTCTTTTAAAACTTAACTCAGCAGGAGGTTGAGCAATACGATTCTTTACAGATTGTTTAGGAAACTTAAGAGCAATTTCTAAAGTTGGATGGTACGGATCTTCAGGGAGCACGAGTGGATCTGTCCTTGAAACTGAAATTCTATTGCTGTCTCCAAAATATAAAAGATCTAACAAACGGCTATTCTTGTTAAAGTGGCTGTTTAATTGAAAAATTCCTTGACTTGAAAGCTCATTTAAAAATGAATTAGCAGATGAGCATTCATACGAAGGCAATAATATTGCAGGGTTTTCGGTGCAGCAGTTCCAAGCGACACTTGGAAGATTAAAGTCACCCGTTATTAGAATGTGATCATGAGGCTGAAGTTTAAAACACACTTTATTTATCGAGACCAAATGTTTCAAATATACCTCTTCGTTGGAAACAGGAGGAATATATGAAGAAGTTACATAAAGATTTAACGCACCATGCTTTACAAGAACGCTACAAAATTCAATATCGGATGCCTCAGGAATTATTATTTCTTGTGAGAAATAAGAAGATTTAACGGCAATTAAAACTCCACCGCCATTAAAAGAATTACCAGCAATAGCGTTTCTATCTTTACGGCAAATATTGAAATTATTAGATGGAATTTCAGTATTTAGGGTGTTAGGCTTAAGCCAAGTTTCACTGAAAACAATTATGTCAAAAAGTAGGTTGTGGCTTAAAATATGTAAATATTTTAACTTTGTATTCAAACCTCGAACGTTTTGGTATAAGATAAGGAATGCAAGGCAACAATCTAGTTTTTTTGTTTAGTAGTACGAACAGGTAAAGTAGCCAGTGTAGTTTTAGGTTGTGATCTAGGAATATATTCGTGGATCAACGTATTTTCAGGCCAAAAAGCTTGATCTAATACCGTATTAAAGAGATCCCCAGCCAAATTTATTTTAAAAGAAGATATAGTACGCTCATATGAAAACTTGATATAGCAGATTTAGCAGACCTATTTATGTTGGTTGCCTAAGTCTTCTATATAGGTACATATTATCATGGGGGGTGTTCAACGAAGATACATGAGCTGACGCCATCAGCTCGAGTGTTTCCACCAGCTCCACCAGCTCCAAGCCCATCCCTATACCATTGCCTCATTACCCAATAGGACATCACATTACCGAGATAATTCGTTCTTCAGTCGCTCAGTAACATTGTTTATTTGTTTATTTGTACTTTCATCAATGGATTAGTATCCTTACTGACTACAGCTAATATAATATAATTAATTACAATTACACTACCCTAAGATTAAGATAGCAGTAATTACAACAATATATAAGAAAAATGTAAAACAACTTATCGATAGAAAATATTTAACTGGTCTTTTAAAACAATTTTAGAGCAAGAAAAATCAATTTCTATAACTTTAGATAATTTATTAAATTCAATTAAAGCACGATTTATTGGGGCATTAACTGCATAATTAGTCCTTTGCATGCCAATAAAAAATAAATCAACAGAACGAAGGCTTCTAGAAGGTACATTGAAATTTACCAACTCTAAAAGGCGAGGACAATCGATTACTCCAGTTATTAAGTCAAATATAAACAAAAGTGAAAGGATTGTTCTTCTACTTTGCAGAGTTTTCAGATTTATAAGCAAGCAACGAGCATTATATGGGGGCATAGGATCAACAAAATTTAATGGACGTAAAGCATAGCGGATGAAGGATTTTTGTATACGTTCGAGACGATTAATGTGCGACGCATAGTATGGGTTCCATATAAGTGATGCATATTCTAATTTTGATCTAACAAGAGATGTATAAAGAATTTTGTGAGTGTATGGGTCAGAAAAAGCTGAGCTATTTCTGCGAACAAAAGCCAACATGGCATAAGCTTTAGCTATAATAAAGTCAAAATGGCTTAAAAAAGAAAAATTGGAGTCAAATATTACTCCCAAATTAGACGTCTTATCAACTGTTTTTAGAGCGCACGTATCAATAGAATATGAAGTATCGAAGTTATTTTGAGATTTGGTAAAGGTAATATGGCAACACTTTTTCACGTTTAATGAAAGACGGTTTTTGCAGCACCAAGTGTAGACTTTCGACAATTCTTGTTGTAGACTTTCAGAATCCGAATTATTTCTGATTGCGTTATATATTTTCATATCATCTGCATATAAAAGGTAATTGACTTTCGTAAAACAGGAGCTGATATCATTTATAAACAAAATAAAAAGTAAGGGTCCCAGAATACTGCCTTGTGGGACCCCAGAAGAGGCTAAGTATGGGGCAGATTTCACATTATCAATTAAAACAAAGCAAGTTCTATCTGTTAAATAGGAGCGTAACCACTGTAAAAGCACTGAGTGAAAGCCCAATTTATATAGTTTGAAAACCAAGATATTATGTGATACTTTATCGAAAGCCTTCGAAAAATCAGTATAAATAGTATCGACTTGAAAGCCGCATTGAAAAGAAGAGATACAATCTTCAGAGAAGACCGCGAGATTAGATACTGTTGAACGTCCTTTAACAAAGCCATGTTGATTGGGACAGATTAAACGTTTAACACTAAAATACAGTTTTTCTTTTATGATGCTCTCAAGAAGTTTTGAAATGGTAGACAGTTTGGAGATTGGTCTATAATTAGCAATATCATTTTTGTTACCACTTTTAAAAATAGGGGTAATTAGAGAAATTTTCCAGTCATCAATAAATACACCAGAAACTAGGGATTTATTGAAAATAATCTGAATGGGTTTAACTAATGCTGAACAGTTTTTTAATAGGAATGCGGATATGCCATCAATATCAGTCATCATTGAAGGTTTTAAACTATTGATACCATTAATAATATCTTCAGAAGATAATATAAGGGACCCTAAGTCAAGGGACGATTGAATATTATTGAAGAAACAGTCATCAGAATTAAAATTGCCACTATCATGCTCGAAATTTGACTGAAAATATTCAGCAAACAGGTTAGCAGCATCATTGGAACAGTTAGCTTTTTTGTCATTATAAAAAACTGCTGAGGGAATGTCAGAAGAGTTTTTTTTCGATTTAAGATACCGCCAAAAAGCTTTAGGATTAGATTTTATATTAGTTTCAAAACCCAAAATGTAATTATTATAAAGATAATTGTTGAGAAAATTAAATTCCCTCATATAATGCTTATATTTTTCAAAAAATATTAAATTATTGCTGACTTTAAATTTCTTGAAAAACTTATTTCTTTGATTTTTTAGCTTTTTAAGGCCCTTAGTAAACCAAGGGAGCTTATGAGAATTAGAATAAAACAGAGGAATATTTGAGTTGGATATTTCATTTACTTTAGACCTAAATTCCGTGAAACATGCAGCAACATCAGCTCTATTAAGCAAAGAGACCCAGTCTATATTTTCAAAAAGATTATTTAAAAGATTTAAATTACACAATCTATAGTTAAAAGATAATACAGAATTAGTTGAACTAAGTGTTGAAAATACATAAAAATCTAGTTCAATGCATAACGGAACATGGTGCATATCACACACGGAAAAAGGAAACGGATTTTCAGATAGCTTAGAATTCATATTATTGCTTACAAAAATCAAATCTAAAATTTTATTAAGCCTATTGGCAATATTGTTAATTTGATGCAGATCAAGACTTTAAAAAGCTATCAACTAGATAAATTTCACTAGAGCTATTTACATTAGATGGAATAAGAATATTTTTATCCACTATATAAGACCAGCTTAATTTGTTTAAATTAAAATCTCCTAAGATACATAAATTACTATCTCCATGATTATTAGATGCCAAATTGATGATATTATCAGCATGAGCCACATATAAACTATCTGCGCTATTCGGCGGAATATAAGATACGCAAATAAATAAATCTCCAGATAATCCATGTAGCTTAACACACAACTGATCCAGAAGAGAATCCATATTATTAAGCATAACAAAAGAAACGCGGAAATTACGCTTAACAGCAATCAACACCCCACCTCCTCTAGAGCAGCCAGTTTTTATAGCATCTCGATCTTTTCGAAACGAACAATTTTTGAATCAAAAAACTCTTCATCAAAAAAGTGCAAATTTAACCAAGTCTCAGTAAGCACAACAACATCATATTCAGCCAGCGAACTTTTTTCAAGAATAGAGCGAGATTTAGTTCTAATACCTGACATATTTTGATAGTAGATCTTCAATGAGTGAGATTTTTCATTAGTTAGGCAATTTTTTCGGAAACTCCTGTTTTTGGAAAAAAACGAAAAGGGCGGACATTAACTCCAACAGGCCATAGAGATTCCACAAGAAGTTTATCATAAAGTGCGGAAGAGACTCCAAATTTGAAAGTTATTCTCTTAAGAGATTCAATGGAAACATCTTTCTTTACTAACTTGTAGCAAGAGAGATGATGTTTTTCAATTTTTGCGTGTTTAGCAACATATTCAATAATATCTTCCTCTTTAACTGATGGCAAGAAAGAAGAGAGGTGCAACCATTTTTTATTTAGAACGACTTCAAGATCAGTAGCTGCATTGCTACCAACAACAATATTATTGTTACTCCTCTTTTTCTTAGCACTCACTGTAGTCCAAGCATAGTTGGGCTGGGAAAGTAGTGAAGGAGCTGGCGAAGAGAAGAGACCATTATCCAAGAAGTTAGCGTTATCAACAGAGAGCGACGCAGCAGCAGGTGGCGCGTCGGCCAACGCTACGGAGCTTGCATTATCAACAAGAGCTGAAGTAAGAGCAGCAGATGCATTTAAGTGATGGCATTGATTAGCAGAGAGCGACGCAACCGCAGGTACAGCGTTCAATGAGACGGAGCTAGCATTATTTACATGAGCACTAGACAATCTCCCACTAGGAACAATCTCCCTGCGAGCGTGTTCAAGCTGTGGAAATTGCGGCAGTTTCAAGCTGTAAAAATGAAATGAAATTTTCTCTATCTTTCTGCCCTCCAACTCACTATCACCCATCTCCCGAATCAGCACAATGCTTTCGCATTTCGTCGGGGCATCCCTTGAGCGTTGGTTAAGTCTGAAAAAAAGAACTATATAAGGCATGACCCAGGCCTGACCTTTCCTTAAAAACAGCCCTGATTTTTTCATACAAGTGTCCGCCTCTACGGACCTGAAATTTGGTATTACCTTTTTTAAAATTCACCTATGATTTCTGGTCTGAATATCAATTTTTATTTTAAATTGAGATATGAAATCTGACCTGAAATAAAAGAGGACTGATTTTTTGTTTAATTTCAGGTTTGAAAACAGGTCTGTAAAAATGAATCCTGAACTATACTTTAATTTCAGCCTTGAAATCGGAACTGAATAGTGGAGGCATGTTTATGTTTATGTTTAGAAATTCAATCCTGAATTTTTTACACATTTTGATAACAAATTTTAATTTTTTTGGTTACTAAAAATTTCGTTCATATTTTTCATAATCAGCACCACTACTTTTTTGAGTTTTGAACACATTGAGCCATTCATTTCTATTGCATTCGTGTAGGCAGTTTCTAAAAATTTTGTTTAATAGCTTTTGTTTGATTCTTAAACATAAAGTTTTCAGAATACATGACGGAATTTTGAAGCACTGAACACAAAATGCTTTGCCAAAAAAAAAAAAATTAATTTTTGAATTTGTTGGTTTTTGCTTACATTTTTCTTTTTTATTTAATTAATTTGTAAAAAATTTATTAATTCAATAAAAAAATTGTGTTCTAAATAAAATATAAAAAAAATTGTATCATCTCTTGCATCCTCTGCAGTGGCGATCTTATATTATTTTATATTGATTTTTTTTTTTTAATATTTATACCCAACGCGTAAGGCGTAAGGGGTATATGAACTTTGTCATTCCGTTTGTAACGCCAATAAGGAGGCGTGGCAGGTATAGAAAAGTCCATATATTTTTGATCAGCATCACCTTCTGAGTCGATTTCCATGTGTCCATCTGTCTGTCTGTCTGTCTGTGTGTCTGTCGACACGATTACAGCCTTGATTTCAAAGCTATCGCGATGAAATTCAAAACATAAGCTTTTTTTAAAAAAATGAGTTCGAAAATAAGCCAAATCGGATAAAAACCACGCCTACCTCCCATACAGAGTGACTTTATTTTTACAGTAAAATCTCTTAAAAATCCACAAAAATTAAGGAAATGCCTTCAAATTTTGCACATAAGCTTTGATCTTTAATGTCAATCCTGACTATAAAAAATAGGATACAAACCACGCCTACCTCTCATACAAAGTGGCCCTTTTATTAATGTAAAATCTCTTAAAAGCTCACAAGAAATAAGGAAATGTCTTGAAATTTTGCACATGAGCTTTAATAATTAAAATAAAGACTCTCTATAATATTTGTCAAAATTTGATGAAAACCACGAATACTTATCATACTAAGTGGCTTTATTTTATAAACTAAAATATCTTAGAAATCCACAAAAATTAAAGAAATGTCGTGAAATTTTGCACATGAGCTTTAGTATATAATATGAACCATATCTATGATATACGGAAAAATTGGATGAAAACCACGCCCACTTCCCCTACAATGTGGCTTTATTTTAAACGTAAAATCTCTTAAAAATCCACAAATATCAAAGAAATGTCTTGAAATTTTGCACATTAGCTTTGCTATATAATATGAACCACCTCTATGATATTCGGCAAAATCGGACCAAACCATGCCTACCTCCCATACAAAGTGACGTCATCAAAATAGGAAAACTCGTAAATATATAAAACTGAATGTCATCGTGTCTGTCGTGGCTGAAGACTTTGAATATACTTTAATTCCGCCGCGGGGGGGTATTTTAGCTTTGGTACCCTGCCGAAGCTCCATTCCTTACTAGTTTTGTATAAATTCTATTTTAAATAATTTGTACAAAAACTACTAATTTAATAAAAAATTATATTCACATAAAATACATACAAAATAAAATTATTTTAAAAAATATATAATAAAAAATTGCATAATCTCCAGCATTATCTCGCAGAGTGTCAAAAACAAGAAAGGAATGATATGAGAAAAAACATTCTCGCTCTCTTATTGGTTTTCTTTTTATTTTCTCTGGTATAAAACATGGTTTTTATTTTTTCAAATTGTAACTTTTGATACTTTAAGTGCCAGGTTTTCAGTACGAGTTTAAACTTTACTTAAATTAAACCGAGTTTAACTCGCTAAAATTGGACGTTTAAGCTCAGATAAGGCAAAAAAGAAACACATTATATTATAATTTAAGTCAATTCAATTTAAATTTGGTGAGTTTAACTCGGTTTAATTTAACTAATGTTTAAACACGTACTGAAAAACTGGCCCTAAGTAACGTTTTTAGGTAAGCAAACTTCTGTCAACGTTATTAACGTATAAATTATTTATAATAAATTAATAAGATTGGGGTTTAGTCGATAAAGTTTCAGCATTTGTATTTGATTAATGCTGCATTTAACACCAGGCGTTTAAACGGACCTTGTGTTTTGTAAAGCACATTATAAAGCATATATGTAAAGCACTTTATAAAGCAAAATTTGACGAGACACACATACTTTACTTAGCTTGCAGGCATGATGCAACTAACAAGGTGGTAGCGACAGTTCTTTTCGATATTATAGATTATCAAAATGATACAAAAAAGAAAACGAAAAAAGTAGAAAAAAAAATAATATGTGCAATATACGGGCAAATGACAACCAATGTTCGCGGTTTGTGTAAATAAAGCCAGCTGTCACTACCAACTTGTTAGTTGCTTCGTGGCTTGCAGGCATCACATTTTTGAAATCAACGCGACACGTTTTAACAAAGTCCAATTTTTTTGAAACTTTTTTTTGCGTTTTTAATACATAGGAAAAAAATAAAATTCTGCTCAAGCAGAACAAACGAATTTTTTTTTTTCTCCATGCAAATAACGACCAGTCTAATGCATATAAATGAATGAAATGAACCCTAAAGCGTCCTTTGTTGACCGGTGTGAAGTAAGCCCAAAATCTTCATCCCAAATTTTTAACTCAGCCAAACTTTTAAATTCACAGTAAAATACAATCAAAAAAGTTTAAATTCGCCGCAAATGTTAAAAATGGCAAAAACAACAAAATATAACCAAACATAAGTACTTAGCAAATTTTTCAAAAAATCTTATTCCAAGGAGAAAATATAAGTATTTTTCGTAGATTATTTGAATTAAATTCTCGTATTTATTAAATAATCTCACAAAAGATTCTTAAAAAACACATTAAAATATTTTCCATAAATAATATCACTATAATCAGAACTCATTTCTCTTCCAGTATTCTAAAAACTCGTGATTTCTTACACGTTACCACTGGCAACACTGTTTTCCTAAGTTGTATTTTTTATTCGTGCTCTAGAAATAAATTAAAATTTGTTAATTTTCGTGAAATAATTAAGCTAAAAATAATTCGAGTTGGTCTGCTAAGGATTGCTGAGGATATTCATCTTTATTGTTCCTGCTTTTCATCGCTAAAAAAGCTGGAAAATCCCTTTAAAAATATTTGCATTCATACTATATATACATATATATATATATTTCTTTTTATTTTAGTTTGCTTATTATCTAGCAACAACAACTTTATGTTAAGCTTGTTAAAGCAAGATTGAAACTTTGTTTTTAATTTCAGTTTCATCTTGACGCTAGCTTGCTATCTTGTCGCTGGTGCTTCTCAAACTGTTTGACAAATAAGTTGTTTAATTCTCAAACTGTCACTGAAATAGAGTTGCCATAGTACTTTTGTTTGCACTTTTTGTTACACTTTTGTAATTTTATTACTTTTATTAAAAATTAACTGCAATTTTCGCAACTGCACTGTAAAAGGTGAATCTGGCCAGCTGGTTAATTGCTGGTTGTGTGATGCTTTTTTTCACGTAAAGTGTGCAGCATTGAATGCGAGAATTTTTGATGCACTCAATGAAAGTAAAGGACTTCGTTGGTCTTGTACAGACTGTAGAACTACTGATGTAGATATTTTAAAGCTTATAAGGCAATCTCGAAGAGGCTTTTTTGAGGTGTCTAAGGACTTGGTGGTGGCTCAAGCTAGATTGGCTGATTTTGAAGATTTGTTTAAAAAGTTTAAAATCATGGATGAAGCTTCTGTTTCCCATAAGCCTAAACGACCACCCATGAATCTTCGAAGTTCTGCTAAGTCTGTTAAGCCTGGTGCTATATCCCTGCCTCCGTCTGTTAATAATAATATAAATTTAATTTCACTTTCACCAGTTTTGAACTCTCCTTCCTGTACTGACTCTGTAAATAAAAATCAAAATGCTGAATATATTGCCCCTTCTAATGAGGCTGCATCAGCTGATCTGAATATACATCCGGTTGAGTCTTCTGAGGTAGTACCAACTATAGTCGTAAGTGATGATTCTCCGGGTAATTCTGGTAAAAAAAAAAACTTATGCTGAAGCCTATACTCCTACTAATACTATTCCTTCAACTTCAGTTATGAGCTCGGTTTTGACTGGTGCTATACCAAAACAAATATTGAAAAAAAGTATTAATCTGCCGTCTTGCAAAGAACTTGTGGTTGTCCAGCCTTCTAGATCTATATTTGTGTCTCGTTTTGCTCTTGATGCATCCGAAGAAGACGTTTTATATCATATAAACTCTAAATTGAATCTTGTTAACAGGAATATTTGGGTTTACAAATTCAAGTTTTCATATGAGCGCACTGTATCTTCTTTTAAAATAAATTTGCCTGGGGATCTCTTTAATACGGTATTAGATCAAGGTTTTTGGCCTGAAAATACGTTGATCCACGAATATATTCCTAGATCACAACCTAAAACTACACTGGCTACTTTACCTGTTCGTACTACTAAACAAAAAAACTAGATTGTTGCCTTGCATTCCTTATCTTATACCAAAACGTTCGAGGTTTGAATACAAAGTTAAAATATTTACATATTTTTAGTCACAACCTACTTCTTGACATAATTGTTTTCAGTGAAACTTGGCTTAAGCCTAACACCCTAAATACTGAAATTCTATCAATAATTTCAATATTTGCCGGAAAGATAGAAACGCTATTGCTGGTAATTCTTTTAATGGCGGTGGAGTTTTAATTGCCGTTAAATCTTCTTATTTCTCACAAGAAATAATAATTCCTGAGGCATCCGATATTGAATTTTGTTGCGTTCTTGTAAAGCATGGTGCGTTAAATCTTTATGCAACTTCTTCATATATTCCTCCTGTTTCCAACGTAGAGGTATACTTGAAACATTTGGTCTCGATAAATAAAGTGTGTTTAAAACTTCAGCCTCATGATCACATTCTAATAACGGGTGACTTTAATGTTCCAAGTGTCGCTTGGAACTGCTGCACCGAAAACCCTGCAATATTATTGCCTTCGTCTGAATGCTCATCTGCTAATTCATTTTTAAATGAGCTTTCAAGTCAAGGAATTTTTAAATTAAACAGCCACTTTAACAAGAATAGCCATTTGTTAGATCTTTTATATTTTGGAGACAGCAATATTATTTCAGTTTCAAGGACAGATCCACTCGTGCTCCCTGAAGATCCGTACCATCCAACTTTAGAAATTGCTCTTAAGTTTCCTAAATAATCTGTAAAGAATCGTATTGCTCAACCTCCTGCTGAGTTAAATTTTAAAAGAACCAATTATGTTTTGTTAAAAAACTATATATCTTTTATTAACTGAACATCCGTACTAAATATCGTTAATACAAAAACATCGCCAGAAAACCTTCATTCTGCTGTCTCGGCTTTTAGTAGAACTCTCAATGATTGTTTTCTATCATCAGTACCACAGAGAAAAGCCCGTTTAGCATCTGGTCCTGTATGGTTTACTGAAGATCTGAGAAAATTAAGAAACTTAAAATCCATGCATTATAAAAAATTTAAAAAAACTCATAGCATTACAGATTTTGGTTATTATACCTCTATTAAGTACAAGTATCGTCAATTGTGCAAGCAATCTTACGATATTTGTTTAATTAAAGTAAAATTAAACATTAAATCTGATGCTTAATCATTCTGGAACTTTGTCAACACAAAACACAAGATTGATTAATATTCTTCTTTTATGAAATATAAATCTGTTGAATCGGATAGCGATAATAGCATTTGTAATTTTTCGCTGACTTTTTCAAAGCGACCTATTCAACTTCATCCTATGATAATCTAAGCTATTCATTTATTGTTCAATCTGGGGATATTTGTCTCCCAATAATTGATACTAACACGATTTCATCATACTTAAAAGCTCTTAAAACGTCATATAAAAGTGGTCCCGACAATATACCGTCATGTATATTAAAACATTGCTGTGCTGAATAAGTAACTCCAATCACTTTGCTTTTTTCTTCTTCATTAAAATCTTCCTATTTTCCAGTTGCCTGGAAGTCGTGTTTTATTATTCTGTTGCACAAGTCTGGTAACAGGTCTTTAATCGATAACTAGCGTGGAGTTGCAAAACTAAGCGCTTTGCCGAAGCTTTTCGAGGCAATCATTACTTCACAATTATCACATAGTGTTAAATCTATATTGTCTCCACTCCAACATGGATTCGTTTCTGCAAAATCATCTTGAATTTACTTCCAAAACCATTGAGAGTTTTGGAAAAGGCTTACAGACTGATGTTATATACACAAATATACACACAGATATACACAAACTCTTAGTCTTAAAGCTATCTCTTGCTGGATTTCCCACAACACTTGTAAGATGGATTGAATCTTATTTATGCAATAGAACACAACGTGTTATTTTTAAACTTGTGAAATCTCATGAGTTTCCTGTCACTTCTGGTGAACCTTAAAGAATCCACCTCGGGCCTTTCCTTTTTTACTTTTTATAAATGATTTGCCATCTGTCATAAAGCATTCCAGTATTTTAATGTACGCAGATGACCTGAAACTATTTCTTCCTTTCAAATGAAGGAAGCAAAAATGCTAATGATGCCGTTCTCTTGCAAGCTGACATAGACCATCTTTATAGCTGGTGCAACGTGAATCGTATGAATCTTATCATGAAGAAATGAAAGCACATGACCTTCACTCGAAAATCTCCTGTCACATGTATTTATAAAATTTGTGACAATACATTAGAGTCTTTAGATATCTTTCATGATCTTGGAGTAACTATGGATACTAAACTTCGCTTTCATATTCATATTAATAAAATTATAAATCGAGCAAATAGTACTTTAGGTTTTATTAAACGATGGTCAAAAGAGTTTAATGATCCCTGTTTAATGCGAACTATTATAATTAAGTTATAATTAAGTTAAATTCTTTCATGACTATTCAGTCACTTGAAACAAAGGTTTCGGATGGCTGTCCAGTCAATAATCTAAATAACTTCGAGGCACGTCATACCAAATATGCAAACTTGCATTTTTTTTTGTTATTTATAACATTCAACAGTGCTCTTAGCAGCACACAATTTATTTGTTTATACAACTACAATGTATATAAAACTGTTCATCGCGTTATTTTTGTTGTTGTCTTTGTACTGTATGTACAAGACATTTTGGGCTGAAGCAGTTGACGCTGCTCCGCTTTTTAGTTTGTCGCTTTTCAACCGTTTACTGTAACAGACGTGGATCTTGCCTTCAAGTTAATAAAGTGTAACTCCTTTTAATATCTTTTTGTTTAATAAATATTTTTAAGTAGAATTTAAAACAAAGTGGTTTTCTGTTATTTATTCGAATTGATTGTTGAGCGAACATTTTTTGGTGCCGAAACCCGGGAACTTAACAGAAATTTAAATGCATTCAAAAGCTTTTGTTTGCATCTTCATAACAACTCTGCTATATTTAATTGGAATATCATCTTGCACTTCCGGGCTGCCCTGCTGTGCGCTACAATTAGCTTGCTGTGCCGCTGCTCTACTGTATTTCCTTGGAACTCTAGTGATTATCAGCACTGTATTTTGTATCTGAAAGATCAACAACGATGGAAAAATTAATTGAAGAACAACGCGATGCGTTTGACGATTTGTCACGCATGATAAAGATGGTACGTGAACGAAGAAGTAAATCTAGAGGATACTCTACCACCGTGTTAAATGAACTGAACAACAACTTTGATAAGGTAAAGAAAAATCATTTCGATATATTAAAAATAGCTCAAGAAACATCATTGGAATCAAAGGATATTCCATACATTACCGAAGAGATATATTATCATTATAGGGAGTTAACCTTCGAATTAAAGGGAGAACTCTTAGACATTATTCAAACTGAAGGCGTTATAGATCCATGCACACCACCCCATTCTAGCACAGTCTATGTGCAACGAGAGGACACAATTTTGGGAGCAGAAACAAGGCTGCCCAAAATTGCTGTTCCAACATTTTCAGGTGATTACCTAGAATGGTTTTCATTTCGAGACCTGTACACATCTTTGGTTCATAACAATAAGTCATTGAACAAAATTGAGAAAATGTTCTATCTTAAGGGCTCCGTCAAGGGAGAGGCAGAACATTTAATAAGACATATATTTGCAACTGAAGCAAATTATGATCTAGCTTGGAAGACATTGGAGGACAGGTTTCACAATAAACGCATTATTGTAGACACGCTTCTTCAAAAGCTCTTCGCTATTCCTAAGTGTAGTAAGCCTTCGCACTCAGCGATCAAAACTTTATTAGATACTACCAAGGAATGTCTATCTTCACTTGCTAATCTAAATATCCCTACTGATAATTGGGACCCAATGATTGTACACCTTACGGTACAAAAGTTTGATACAGAAACTAGAAAAGATTGGGAGCACACTCTCAGAGCTTCAAATGAACTTCCAGAACTTGAAAATCTGTTTCAATTCTTGGAAAGTACCTTCCGAACGTTAGAAACCTTAGGCACAGCTGAAGCTGCCTTTAAACCAAAATCTATGAATGGGCCATCGCGCTCTCAGCTTAAGACATTCAGTCTTAACAAATCATCACTTTGCCTCTGCTGCAAAAAATCTCATTCCCTCTATTCGTGTTGGGCATTCAAATCTTACTCATTGGAAGATAAGATTAAGTTCGTGAAAAGCCAATCAATTTGCATGAATTGCTTAAGTAGCGGACATAAGGCTTGTGATTGCAAATCAAGCTATACTTGCCAAGTGTGTAATCAGAAGCATCACACTCTCCTACATAATACTTCTCCAAGTGAGACAGCTAAAAATATCACAGTCAAGCAAAGCTCAAGCAGTTTACAAAACCATCACGTTTCCACTCTCGATGCGCATCAGCCGCAATACTTAACTAATATTTTACTTGCAACACTTTTGCTGAAAATTGAAACCCCGAATGGTAGAGTTTGGGCAAGAGCACTTCTAGACCAAGGATCTCAAGGATCATTTATCACTGAACAGTTTGTGCAAACATACAAACTTCGCTGTCATTCTACTCACCTCAAAATTCATGGGGTAAATCCTAATCAAGTCAATTATGCACGGAAGTCCACTTATATGCGACTATATTCAAATCATGACACATTCTCTGTTGCTGTTGAAGCTTTTATTTTGCCAAATTTATCAACATACTTACCAAATCGAAGCATTTCGCCTTTAAAAATAACATCAAGCTTACCATTCAATCTTGCTGACCCTCAATATTTCGAATCACGTCCAATTGATATTATATTAGGCGCTGATGTATATGGTTTAATCTTAAAAGAGGGCCAACATAAAAATGAAAATGGACTACTTTTCCAAGAAACTTATTTCGGTTGGATACTCTCTGGACCAATAAGTTCTTTGAATCAAGAGTTCACCATTAGCACTCATTTTTGCAAAATAGATGATCAATTAAGGCGCTTTTGGGAACAAGAAGAATTGACCCAAAAACGGGTACCTACATTAGAAGAAGTTGCATGTGAGAATCATTTTATTTCGAACTATAAAAGAGACGACAAAGGTCGGTATATAGTATCATTGCCATTCAAAGCTGAAATTGAAGGAAAATCAATTCAAGACTTTGAAGATTCTCATATTGGTGCTAGCATTAGGCTACGTAATATGGAGAAAACTTTTGAGAGAAAACCTGAGTTGTATAAAGAATACAGCAAATTCATGGATGAATATCTTCATCTTGGACACATGCAACTAGTAGGCGAGTACCCACATGACGTAAAGAAAAATGCGTATTATCTTCCTCATCACGGAGTTGAAAAACAAAGTAGTACGACAACAAAACTTCGTGTAGTTTTTGACGGGTCTAGCAAATATCGTAATCAACGGTCGTTGAATGAAGAGTTAGCACCAGGCCCTGCTCTTCAGTGCGATTTGTCTCAAATAATTCTACGATGGCGCAGACACAAAATTGCGTTGAGCTCTGACATTGAGAAAATGTTCAGACAAATACTTATAAAACCAGAACACCAATGGTATCAGCAAATATTGTGGAGGAAATCTAAAAATGAACCAGTTCAAATATATAAATTAAACACTGTAACGTACGGAACTACTTCCGCACCGTTCTTATCAATTCGAACTCTTCAACAACTAGCTAGAGATGAATATAATCGATATCCCGATGCAGCGGATAAGCTCTTGACTGATATTTATGTGGATGACATCATGACTGGAACTGATGATGTTCCAGAAGCCCTCGCTCTACAACAAGAACTGTGCAAATTACTGAATGCTGGTGGATTTAATTTGCGGAAATGGGCCTCAAATTCAATGGATTTACTTCAATTAATACCACATGAGCTAAGGGAATCATCAGATTCTGTTGAACTTAATCAAGATAATTTTATAAAAGCATTAGGTTTATATTGGAAACCATATACTGATTGTTTTTCATTTATAGTTAACTTTGATACATCATCGGCTCCTACTAAGAGAAGCCTGTTGTCTGATGCTTCGAAACTCTTTGATCCACTAGGATGGCTGGCACCGACAACAATTATTGCTAAACTGTTATTCCAAAAATTATGGCTCGCTGGCATCAAATGGGACGATTTGCTCCCCGACAATATACGAATAGAGTGGATGGAGTATCGAAACTCACTTAAGTACTTAGAAGAGGTACAAATTCATAGATATATTGGTATTTCTAAACAAAGAAAATGTTCATTACACGGATTTGGTGATGCTTCACAAGTTGGATTTGCCGCAACCGTTTATTCAAGGACTATAATGGAAAATGGAGACATTATAATACAGTTATTACAAGCAAAAACAAAGGTTGCACCCCTTAAAACATTATCAATACCAAAGCTTGAATTATGTGCAGCACAGTTATTGGCAAAACTAATAAACAAAGTATCAGAATCACTCGAAGGATCCATAGATGAAGTAATTCTATGGAGTGACAGCACAACTGTAAGACCTGGACTAACCAACCTGGATAAGAGCACAACCAATTCGCTGGACTGTTTATGTAGCAAATCGTGTAGCTGACATTCAACGATTGACTTCAATAAGTCAGTGGCGTTACGTACCTACGAAGGATAACCCAGCTGACTGCGCAACAAAAGGTGTTATGCCGCGAGACCTAGTTAACCATGATCTATGGTGGCATGGTCCACTTTGGCTGAGAGATGTTCCTGCCTCTTGGCCGTCCGATATTGATCCAGCAGTAAACACAAACTTAGAGGAACGTAAATCCGTTCAAGTATCGAATCTTGTTTCGAAGTCATATCCAGATATATTGGTAAAATATTCTACATTGAGAAAAACACTCATCATTACCAGTTACCTGCTTCGATTTCATCATAACTGTCTCAAAAAGGAAGATCGCCGTATAGGGTTTATATCATTTCAAGAAATACAAATGGCAACTAATCATCTTATTCGAATAGCTCAACAGATAGATTTTTCTAGAGAAATCGAAGAGATATCCAATGGTTGCCTACAAAAGGGGCACGCTATTGCAAACCTGTGTCCTTTCTTGGACAAAACTGGAATTTTACGAGTTGGTGGCAGACTTAAACTTGCAGACATTCCGGCATCTATGAAACATCCAATTCTTTTATCAAATAAAAATCCACTTACCTTTCTAATCTTTTCAGATGCTCATGTTAGAACATTACATGGTGGCATTCAATTGATGTTGAACTTCGTTCGTTGTAAATACTGGGTACCAAATGCTCGACATATCGCACAAAACATCTTGAAACGCTGTTTAGTATGTTTTAAGTATACCGCCAAAACTGCTGAGCAACTTATGGGAAATTTGCCATCAATTCGACTTAAGCCAGCTCGACCATTTCTACATAGCGGTGTGGACTATGCAGGACCCATCGATGTTCGACAGTCTTCACTTCGAAATTCGAAAATTTCAAAGGGATATATATGTATATTCTTGTGTATGGTAACTAAAGCCATCCACTTAGAAGCCGTATCGAGCCTCTCCACTGAGGCTTTCATTGCTGCATTCCGAAGATTTGTCTCAAGAAGGGGTAAATGTAGTCAAATATATTCAGATTGCGGCACAAACTTTGTAGGTGCTGATACTGCTTTACAAAAAATGCATTCAAAAAATACTTCTGCGTTAACGAAGGATCTGAGAGAACTTTTGGTTGAAGAAGGTACTACCTGGAATTTTATTCCTCCTGCATCTCCCCATTTTGGTGGTTTATGGGAGGCAGGCGTGAAATCTACCAAGCATCATTTGAAAAGAATCATGCAGGACCATGTTTTAAACTATGAAGAACTAGCTACGCTTCTAGCTGAAATTGAAGCCTGTCTAAACTCACGACCACTAAGTCCACTTAACGAAGATGTTGAAAATTGCGATGCGCTCACACCCGCTCATTTTCTAATTGGTGAGCCTACAATCAACATACCAAATGAGGACCTCCTCGATCTTAAAACAACCGGCAACAATCGCTGGCGATTGATAGAACAGATGAAACAACATTTTTGGTCAAGATGGCGCTCAGAATACCTAAGTCGAATGCAATCGAGACCAAAATGGGCAACTATACGCACGAATGCAAGAATCGGAGATCTGGTTTTACTATACGATGAGAGATGTCCACCTGGAAAATGGCCTTTAGCACGCATTACAGAAGTTCATCCAGGCAAAGATAACTTGGTCCGCGTAGTTACCTTAAAATGCAATGGTAAATTTTTTAAACGACCAATCAGAAAAATTTGTTTTCTTCCGAATATAGATTCCCACGATTCCACTCGAGAAAGCGATGAAAGTAATGGCACATCGGCTGCGAGTCGAGGCGCAGCCAGTCAACCAGGCGACTCACCAATAACCTCCATCGGCCTTACTCCTCATCCTTGAGGTCTACTTACCTAAGCATATCTCTCTGGCTTCGCACATACTTGAAGAACTATCGTCCTTGGGGGGCGGAATGTTTAATGCGAACTATTATAATTAAGTTATAATTAAGTTAAATTCTTTCATGACTATTCAGTCACTTGAAACAAAGGTTTCGGATGGCTGTCCAGTCAATAATCTAAATAACTTCGAGGCACGTCATACCAAATATGCAAACTTGCATTTTTTTTTGTTATTTATAACATTCAACAGTGCTCTTAGCAGCACACAATTTATTTGTTTATACAACTACAATGTATATAAAACTGTTCATCGCGTTATTTTTGTTGTTGTCTTTGTACTGTATGTACAAGACATTTTGGGCTGAAGCAGTTGACGCTGCTCCGCTTTTTAGTTTGTCGCTTTTCAACCGTTTACTGTAACAGACGTGGATCTTGCCTTCAAGTTAATAAAGTGTAACTCCTTTTAATATCTTTTTGTTTAATAAATATTTTTAAGTAGAATTTAAAACAAAGTGGTTTTCTGTTATTTATTTGAATTGATTGTTGAGCGAACAATCCCTATGTAACAAAAACCTTATTCACCTCTGTAGTGAGACCTATTTTAGAATATGCTTCAATTGTTTGGTGACCTCGATATAGTTGTTACATTAACGACATAGAATCAGTTCAGAAAAAGTTTCTTTTGTTCTGCTTAAGCCATCTTTACTGCAATTTAATTATGACCTACCACCTTATGAATATCGTCTGCAACTTTTAAATCTTCCTACTTTAAATAATCGGAGAATTATGCTAAATGCTACTTGGATTTTCAAACTTTTACATGGGTGTGTAGACAGTCAATATTTACTGAGCAAAATTTACTTTAATATTCCTCTACGACCAAGAAGATCTTTTGAGTTACTTTACATAAACTTTTGTAGAACTAATTACTTGCAAAACGAACCACTCAGAAGCGCTTGTGGGGACTTTAATTTTGTTTCAGATGCAATTTCTTTAAATGAATCCGTTTACTCAATTAAATTTAATATTTTAGATTATCTACAGTACCGCCACTAATCTGGATCATGCTTTCCAAGGATACTTAATATTTTCCTGTGATGTTTGGTTACAACTAATACAATCTAGCTGTATAGTTTAATATGATTATCCAAAGCGAGGCCACGTTCGTCTCGCCTGGCATATGCCGGTTTGACGCCGTACGACTAGCTTTGCATGTGTGAGCTGTGCTCTAATCCATATTTATATAGATATATACGCTATAAATATATTTTGATTATCCAGAGCAAGACCTCGTATGTCTTGCCTAGCACATGTATGAGCTCGACCTCGTCCGTCTAGCCTGGCATATGGGAGCACCGCTCTAATCAATCATTCTATTTACTACTAAGAAGCTAACCGGATTGCAACTGTATATACTTGAAAGCCTGACAATTTTGCATTTTTATAAAAAATTTAATTGTGCATATATAAATTCTATTAATTTTGTCTAATATTAATTGCTATAAAGCCGTATGTGCTTAGCATTCAAATAAATAATAATAATAATAATAACATTGCGACGATGCACAAGAGAGTTGAGATAAGATGAAATATTATCGTCCCCTATCCAATGTATCGTACGTCGTTGAATCCGGCCCAGAAGCTCGAAATATACTCTTAAAGCCCCTGTCAAAATGTGGGTCTTGCTAGCTATATAGTTCTTGTTCTTTCATGTAATCGTATGTATAAGAAATATTTTTTTTTTTTGCTTATTTATACTTTACTACTCGTAGTTGAAAAATGTACGTGTTTTGAATTTTTGGTAAGCTGAGAGTAATTTTGGTAGGTTTTAAGAAAAGATTTGGTAGGATGAATTTGTAATAAGTGGCAATACTGCATAAGATACATAAAAAAGCTTTCAAAGTTCTTTGAACCAATGACAGTTTGTTGCTCATTTATTATTCGTGAAGCGTTTATGTTCAATATATTTTCCCAAGACAGCATTAACCAGTTTAACTACAACTAGAGAAGCTTTATATTCTTTTCAAAAGAAAAGCAAGTGAATTTATTTTCGTGGATACATTTAAAAGAGATGACCTTCAGATTCTTTTATGTATATCTTGTAGTTGTTCTTATTAATAAAGGTTTGTTCTCTTATCTTAACAATTGCTTCAAAAAAATTAATACCTTTAAGAAATTTATCTTTAAACATTTATCAATGGTTAAATTGAAAATTTCATTTGATCCCATCTTCTATACACTCACAAATAATTTTTTTATAACAAAAAAATACTGCGCATGACTTATTTTTCAAGACTTTTTCAATGTACTAGTGTCAATGTTTTTTTATAATACACTTTCTCTTTCATAAAAATTAATAATTAACATTTCATTTATATTAATTAATATCGAATGAAGCATTTATCTTTTATTGATTTGTTCAATGAATTTCATTCCTTACTGACTGCGATATATAAAATGACTATACGATAATTTTCTATATCTTAAATAAATAATATTAATTCAAATATGTACAAAAATTTTATATATAAAGTATACAATTTAATGATGATTTTTTAGCATCAATTTCAAAGATTTTTTGTGGAAGAAAAATCGATATTACATATTCTTGACATACTATTAAATTCATTTAAAGCTCTTTTAACAGGCGAGTATAATGCATAATTTGTTCGGCAAGTGCTTAAATAAAATACATTAGAGTATCTAAGAGACCTATTTGGTATACTAAAATTTATTAACTTTAATAAATTCGGACAATCTACCGTCCCAGTTACAACATCATAAATAAACATTAGTGATAATAAAGTTCTCCTTTTATGTAAAGGCTTCAAGTGTAATAGGCCACATCTGGCATCATAGGAAGGAATTGGCAATTCAAAATTAATTGAACGCAAAGCAAATCTTTAAAAATGATTTTTGAACACGCTCAATACGCAAAATATGTGAAGCACAATATGGTCTCCATATGAAGGACGTATATGCCAAATTAGAACGAACTAATGAAGTAAAAAGAGACTGTTACGTCTAATAAAAGCCAGCATTTAATAAGCTTTGGAAATAATAAAGTTTAAATGATTAATAAAAGTAAATTTTAAGTCAAAAATTTACCCAAAATTTCTCACCATATTAACATGATTAGGTAGCAAATCATTTAGAAAATAAGATGGTAAGACAGGACAAACAGATTTAGAATATGGCATTTAAAACACACAGCACAACAACATTTAAAACTAAACAATTAATAACACACTAGTCATAGACATTGTTTAAGTCAGATTTATTGAAACTGATATTGGAGAAATGTGTTATTAATGGTTGATATTCATTAAAATATACCTTTACAAGTTTTATATAAAGAAATATTTACTGTTACTTCGCTGTGTATATGATTGCGTTAGAAAAAAGTAAAAAAAAAATATTCGATTCTCCAGTGTTTTATTGTAATCAATCTTCTATTTGTATCTGTAGCAAGTTTTTTGCGACCTTTCGGTAACTTTCAGAAAGAGAATGTAGCGTAGTTGAATTTACTGACATTCAAAATGTTTAGGTTGCTGTTTAAGGAATATTGCCAGACGCTATTTTTATTTATTATGAAGCTTCCAAAAATAGAAAGAGCTCCAGAAACTTAATTTTGGCAACTAAAAAAAAAAAAAAAGAATTGGCTATTTCAGCCCTTTGAAAGGAGAGGAATTTTGACCCAGCTTCTTATGATGAATTGTGTTGTGTGTGTTGTGAAATGTTTGAACGCAAATGATCGAGAACTGGACCTACAAGTTTCATGCCGACTCCGAAAGGCTTATGTTCTCAAGAAGCTTTTCATGGCAGTTTTTACTGCCTAAGGCTTGCTATTGTCTGCAGAGAGGTGACGGCCGAACAGAAAAATTAATTCAATTGAAAAAACTTTCTGTGTCAGGTGGGAATGAACCCACCCAATGAAGGTGAACCAGGGTTCTCTGACGTATGGGCCACACACTCTGCCGACTGCGCCACCGATTTTGGCAACCACTGCTCAAAAATATTAGGCAAGAAAATGAAAATAAGGTTAATCAAGTCAAAAAACTTGCACCAACTTCTTGTTGCTTTTACAAGTTACTCTTGCATACTTTAAAAGTAAGTGCCACACCACTGCCATGATCTGACGTTTACTCTATTGAATTTTTTGTTTTCCAGGATTTGAATCGTAAAGTTCGACTGAGGTAATAAAAGTACTTAAGGAATGATTTGTAGATGAATTGGGAAATATTTAACAAAATTAACCAACAAATTGTTAATAGCGCGTCCAAACGCTATGATGTGAATAAATCAATCAATTTCCTTTATTCAAATATCTCTTAGAGGTACTTAATACTAGTGAAAGGATAAACTAGTTGTTTTTCTTAATGTTACTTAGCTAAGCATTACAATCGGATTTTTCATAGTTTTATGTTAATCATACAAGTTATTCGATTGCTCGGATTTCTTTTTATTTTAGGCTAGATTATATAAATTCAAAGAGAAAATAGCAAACCTTTTTTGAAGCGAAGCTTTTTACTCCTCGTTCTGTGATTTGCTTAGAGTGAAATCTGAAAAATTTTTGACAGATTTTTTCTTGGAATTTTGATGGTTTCTTTGTTGCTAGCGCTTATTACAACAAGAAAATTTAATACTTTAATATTAAATACTAAAAAATATGTTTTGGTTCCCGTGGGAATCGAACCCGTGCTCTTTTTGACGATAGCCCAGCACACTACCCACTAGGCCACAAAGACCTGTGAGAAAATGTTGTTAATTTCATCTTAGTTATAACAGAAGCTATGCTGCTTTAGATTGTCACCATCTATCAATAGATTGGATTGTGTATTGCTATGCTACAAAAATTTGCTTTTATTTGCCACAAGGTGTCTCCAGCATCGGTGTGTTTGTATTGTGAATGCGTTTGTGGTGTTGTTGGCATAGAGTATAAATTATTATGTAGATATTGCATCAACTCTGCTAAATCTCTGGCATGCGTTAACAGAGGTTAACAGAGTGTTTTTCTTCATGGTTTTAAGTGAAATAACTATGTTAACACTGTTAGCAGAGTTGATGCAATCTCTAGATAATAAATTACACTCTATGTTTTAAGCGTCAAAAAAGTAGATGATATCAATAAATATGGAATTAACAAACGCATGCTTGAAATCGGTAAGATATCTAAAATGTTTGTTAAATTTTGTTTCGTGTGCGTTCTTTAATATATATTTTTGAAGCGAAGTTTTTTAATCCTCACAATAAGTTCACAACCATGTGTGGAGAGTTAAAATAGAGAGTCGCTGGCATTATATGTAATTGGCGTGGAAATTTGACATTCAACAATAAAAAATAAGCAGTAAATATGTTTTCTGTATATATGTAATAAATTTGATGTTATTTTAAATTTTTGAATTTAAAAGTTAATTTATTAAAAAGAAAAAAATTATTAAGCTTTGAAATCTATGTAACTGCGAAAGAGCTTCGCTTCTTTTGTGTGTCCAACGACGCACCTGTGTTTTTTTGTTAACTACTATACCTACGATACAATAACTATACTTACTTACTACGACTTAGAAAATGCTGCTACTACATTTGTCTAGAACTTTATTATATTTTTATTATAATATCAATGACTGCTAACTATGATATCTATATAAATTGGAGGTTTACTTTTGTAATAGTTTAATGAACTTAAGTATATTTCATCTTGGACTAAGTAAGTTCTAAGACAATAAGAAACATTATTTTTTTTCTTTACCGAAGAATTTTATCGCATGATTTACAATTTTATTTTCAATTTGATTTATTTTGCTACGATTTATGTTGTTATACAAAACAAATAATACGAAGACGTCAGTGTTCAAAACTTAATTAAATCACTATATATATACACACAAAAGAATTATTGTTAACATTCTTTGGAATGTTCCTCTTCTCAAATATACCAGTTTGAGCAGATAAAATCTATTTTCTTCTATTTTATATATATAAAAATGAATGTATGTATATGTGTATGTGGGTATGTGGATATGTGTGTATATCACGTATAGACTCCAAAACCACCGAACCAAACTTTATGAAATTAGGGATACTGAAGCAACATTCTGGAAGTGTTCCTGTGAAGTTTGGTGTTGATTGGGCAAGGGGGCGTGGTACCTCCCATACAACCCAAATTGGCTCTATCGCCCACAAACCAAAAAAATAGCTATATATCGGACGATTTTAATCATATAAGACTTAATTTTGGTCATTTTGTTCAGATGGTCACTTTCGGTGCCTGTACAAGAAATGGGCGTGGTCACACTATATCTACACCCACTTTTCAGCAATAATTTTATTTCCTGAGATGTTCAAGTTTTGATAGTGAATCTTGATATGCAGGTGCTATGCATACAAGTGGCAGTCACTATGTAAATATAAACGTTGTCACGCCTACTTTTACCGCCCACAAATCAGTAAAAATGCTTTATATCAGACGGCTTTTGCCGTAGCAGACTAAGGTTTGATAATTTAGTTTATATGAGTACTCTCGGCCAATATAAAAATGGGCGTGGCCGCACTAAATCTACGCCCACTTTCTCGGAATCATGCTTATTCCTGAGCTGTGCACGTTTTGATCGTGAATCTTGGTATGCAGGTTCTAAAGGTCCAAGTGGCAGTCACTATGTAGATATAAATGCTTTCACGCCCAATTTTACCGCCCACAAATGAGTAAAAATGCTTTATATCAGACGGCTTTTGCCGTAGAAGACTAAGATTTGGTAATTTAGCTTATATTGTTACTGTCGGCCAATGTACATAAAATGGGCATGGCCGCAGTATATCTACGCCCACTTTATCGAAATCATGCTTATTTCTGAGTTGTACACGTTTTGATAGTGAATCTTGGTATGCAGGTTCTATAGGTCCAAGTGGCAGTCACTATGTAAATATAAATGTTGTCACGCCCTCTTTTTCCCGTCCACAAATCAGTAAAAATGTTTTATATCAGACGGCTTTTGCCGTAGAAGACAAAGATTTGGTAATTTAGTTCGTATGGTTACTGTCGGCCAATGTATACAAAATGGGCATGGCCGCACTATATCTACGCCCACTTTATCGAAATCATGCTTATTCCTGAGTTGTACACGTTTTCATAGTCAATCTTGGTATGCAGGTGCTATGGGTCCAAGTGGCTGTCACTATGTAAATATAAACGTTGTTACGCCCAATTTTACTGCCTACAAATCAGTAAAAATGGCTTATATCAGACGGCTTTTGCCGTAGAAGACTAAGATTTGATAATTTAGTTCATATGGTCACTGCCGGAAACTGCTAAAAAATGGCCGTGGTCCATATCTACGCTTTTTCGAAATCATGCTTATTCGTGAGTTGCACACGTTTGATAGTAACACTTGATATGCAGGTGCTTTAAGTGGCAGTCAATATATGTATATAAAATTTGCCACGCCCACTTGTACCACCCACAAAAAAAAAAAACAAAACGAAATGGCCAATTTCAGCCCTTGAAAGCACTTGGGCCGAGCTTCTTATGATCAATTGTGTTGTGAGTGTTGTGGAATGTTTGAACACAAGTGATCGAGAACTGGACCTACATGTTTTATGCCGACTCCGAACAGCTTATGTTCCTAAGAAGCTTTTCATGGCAGTTTTTATTCTCTGAGGTTTGCCATTGTCTGCAGAGAGGTGACGGCCGAACAGAAAAATGAATTCAATTGAAAAACTTTCCGTGTCAGGTGGGATTCGGAAAAGGGTGCTCTCGCGTATGGGACACACACTCTACCCACAACGCCACGGCCGCCACTTGGCTTTTTTTTTGACCCACAAATTAATAGAACTTCTATAAATCAGACGATTCTCATCGTTAAATACTAAAATTTGGTAATTAAGTTCATACGCTTACTCTCGACAGCTTTGCAAAAAATGTGCATGGTAGCACTATATCTGTGCACACTCTTCAGAAATAATTTTATTTAATTTATTTATTTACTTATTAATTAATGTACTATAGTTAATTACAATTTAAAAATTATAACTAAGTCAGCACTAGCTGCCAGGGCTATCGGTTAGAAATAATTTTAATTCCTGAGATGTGAACGTTTTGATAGACAAACTTGGTATGTAGGTGCTATGGGTCAAATTGGTGTTCCCTTTGTATATAAATGTTGCCACGCCTACTTTTAACGCCCACAAATCTATAAAAAGGATATATCAGACTTTTTTTAGAGTAAAAGACTAAAACTTGGTAGATTAGTTCATATGGTTACTGCCAGAACACTTAAAAAAATGGGCGTGTCGCACTTTATCTACGACGACTTTTCAAAAATCATTGTAATTTTGAGCTGTACGTATTTTGATAGTGAAACTTGGTATGTAGGTGCAATAGGACCAAGTGGCGGTCACTATATATATAAATGTTGCCATGCCAATTTTTTCTGCTCATATATTTATCTGTAAAAAACGTATGTATGTATACAAAGGCTCCTCACAAAAAAAAGGTGTTCGGATCGGTTCCACAAAATAATTCTTTATGTTATGATGATTCCCCAAATATTTCGACTGTAGCGATAGCCATTCGTGAGCTGGAATGGTTTGAAATAAAAAAAAAAAAAACAAAATCGAAATGGCCATTTCAGCCCTTGAAAATACTTTGACGGAGCTTCTGATGATCAATTGTTATATGCGTGTTGTGAAATGTTTGAACACAAATGATCGAGAACTAGATCTACAAGTTTTATGCCGATTCCGAACGGCTTATGTTCTTAAGAAGCTTTTCATGCCAGTTTTTACTCTCTGAGGTTTGCCATTGTTTGCATTGAGATGACTGCCGAACAGAAAAATTAATTCAATTCAATTGAAAAAACTTTCTGTGTCAGGTGGAATTCGAACCTGGGTTCTATGGCATACAAGCCACGCTCCACAAACAGTATGCCACGCAATGGTTTGAAATATGCTCTAAGAATCGAGTTTTTTATATAAATATTTACTGGTGTGGTAGGTACAAATAACAAACGGTCAGAAATTATAGTAATGAAAAAGTTCTTCCAATTTGCACCAATAAATTTTAAATTTTTACAGTCGGACGAGAGATATTGCAGATTTTCATTAAGTTTTTAACTTTTTTTTAAATTACTTTCACTAAAATTCAAATTAAAATTGTTTTTTTTTTGTTTTGCAATATTACTTTTAGTCAAATAAATTATCTATTGATGATAAAATATAGTGTAAAGTGAAGAACTAAATTGAATGAAATTACAAAAATATTTACACATTTTTTACATTTACAATTTTTACAATTTATTTGATTAAAAGTAGTAAAGGAAAAAATTCATTTGAATTTTAGTGAAAATAATATGAAAAAAATTAAAACAATCCATAAAAATCCGCATTATCTTTGGTCCAACGGAAAAAATTTAAGATTTTTTGATGCAAAAGATTTTTTCATTACTCTTATTTCTAGCCGTTTGATTTTTTTTAAATGCCATACCAGCCAATATTTTTAGTCGAAATATTTTGGGGATCATCATAACATACGTATAACATATGTATTTACGTGTGTGGGTATATGTGTATATTACGTAAAGACTTCGAAACCGCTAAGCCAATTTTTATACCAAAGCCTTGAGAGGGTTCCTGTGAAGTCTGGTGCCGATCGTAAAAGGCACCTTACATACACCTAAAATTTTCGATATCAAACAGTTTTGGAATTATAGGTCGCACAGGCTCAGAATTTAGTATTCGACCTCAATTTACACATGGCGTTACACAGGTAACGTTTATGGATGTTGGACGAGGGGCACGGTACTTTTTCCGCACCCAAAACTTTCGGTATAGCTTTCGAATAAGTCACACATCAATGAAACTCGGTACGAACTTACTATAAAAGTATGGCTTCACTAAAGCTGCGCCTTCTTTTAGGGGATAAGAAGCCGGGTGTAAGCTAGTCTTCTATATATATGTATGTATGGATGTATGTATGTGGGTATCTGTGTATATCACGTATAGACTCCAAAACCGCCGAACTAATCTTTATGAAATTTTTAGGGAGACTGAAACAACAGTTTGAGAGTGTTCCTGTGGAGTTTAGTGTTGATTGGACAAGGGGGCGTGGTACCTCCCATACATGTAAGAATTAGACGAGCTAATAAGTTGAAATTATTGAATTAAAAGAAATGTTCATATTTTAAAAAAAGTTATTGTATGAAATTCAGTTTTTTGCGACCTTTGGCCGGCGTTTTTATGGACGACTTTACTACTGAAAATAAAAAATAAAAAAAAACAACTGTAAGCGCGCGGAGCAACTTCAAAACCAACTGAACTGACCGACTGCTGAAAAACGACTGACTGCACGCTCTATGCTTACATTCGGCAGTCGTGTTCGTCCTCATCTGTCCCAGATGATAGGATCTCTTCGTTGTTGTCGGCGTAGCACCACAGCTTCATGTGATCGGAGCTTGTTGATGTTACGATTGGCCCTTCGACGCCCGCTATTTTGCGTACGTAGTAGCGTCCGTTACGTTTGACCGCTGTCACGTCATAGTGCGTCCGTCACTTCGTGCGTTTTATGGCAACCAGATCTCCGACAGTGTATGAGATATCATCTTTGCGCTTTTTATCGTAATTAGCCTTATAATTTTATTGAGCTTTTACGATTTCGGCCTTAGCACGTTCACGCAAACGATGCAGTTCTTCTTCAAACTCATTCCGCATTCCTGTCCGAGCTGCTTCGATTATTCGACTGTTGATGCCATCTCTCATTCGTTTGCCCAACATGAGTTAAAATGGAGATGACTTTGTAGAGTTGTGAATAGCAGAATTTATCGCCTTTTGAACTTGAGGTACATGCTTATACCATTTAGTGGCATCAGCTGTTGACAGTTTCGGCAGAACTGACAATATTGTTCGGTTAACGCGTTCAACCTGTCCATTTCCCCTAGGTACCCCTATAGTTGTTAAAATGTATTCAATACCATGCTCTTTCACGAATTCTAAAAATGTGTTCGAAACAAACGCAGCACCGCGGTCGCTATTAATTCTTGCAGGGTATCCAAAAATGTCAGACCATTCATTCAGTTTACGCAGGACCTCCTCTTGACCATTTGACTTTGTAGGATACATCCATATGAACTTAGTGAAGCTATCCACAGCAGTAAAATTGTATTTGTACTGTTTTGTGGTGGCATCCATTGGACCGAGGTGATCTATGTGTAGCGTATGCAGCGGAGAATCATCTTTGTCGATGCAATGCAGGTATCCTTCTTCTTTCCCAAGCTTTTGATTATGAATAATACATCTAACACAGTTCTTTATCAAATTCTGTACCTTTGAATCAAGATGTGGTATCCAATATTATTGCTGGATCGCATGGATGGTTTTCTGAGTAGAAAAATGGTCGACTTCATGGGCATTTCTAATAATCTCATACTCCATTGCTTTAGGTACTGCTAATAGATCGGCACCATTAACTGATTTGTAGAGAACGTTATTTTTAATCTTGAAAGTATCGTATGGGCGATCTTTTAGACTTTCGTAAACATCTTTCAAGTATTCATCACGTTGCTGTGCGCTTCTTAAACGAACTGACACTTCTGTGGAAAACTGTTCCCATTTCTGTGCGCAACTTCATAGTCATAATCTTGCAAGCGCATGATCCATTGCGTAACTGCCCCCACGGTGTATCAGCTTTCTTCAAAGTGTGCTTGAATGCCGCACAGTCTGTCACTAATTTGAAATGAATGCCTAGTAAGTAGTGTATACACTTTTTAGTTGCCAAATATGCTGCTTTTACCTCCAGTAAGTAATTACTTACTCCAAAATGCTACTGGGTGTAGCTTGCCTTCAAACTGTTGTAGAAGTGCTGCACCAAATGCATCTTTAGATGCATGTAATTCTTCTGGTGCATTCCAATTGTAAATATGCAATACCGGCTCTTGAGAAAGTATACATTTTAACAAGTTTGTAAGTGGGCGAAATCCTTTAACAAATTTCCTAAAATATGCAGTTAGGCCCAGGAATTTCTGCACTGCTTTAACATCTTTTGGCACTGGGAACTTTATTACCGCTTTCGTTTTATCTTGGCCGGGCTACACTTCCATTTTATTTAAAGACCCCATGCTGCAGCGGTTTTCAAAACTTCTTGCATCCTTTCCAGACACATTTCAGTGGTTTGTGCATATACGACGATGTCATCGATGTATAATTCCATAATGTTTTTGTTTATAAGTTCTTGAAAAATGTGATTGATGTAGCGAATAAAAACGGCTGGCGAGTTCCAAAACCCGGACGGCACCTTGTTGAATTCACAAAGTCCCTCTTTGGTTATAAATTCGTTGTATTTTTTGCTTGCATATTCGATTGGCACATGAAAAAAACCATTTTCTAAGTCCATTACCGTGAAGTATTTTGCGTTCTGCAGCTTTACTAGCACATCTTTTACGATAGGCATCGGAAATCTGTCTTTTAACACCATGGAGCTTAACTTTCTAAAATTCAAGCAAACGCGATATGAGCCATCTTTTTTTTTAACAACAACCCTGCTAGCAAAATCAGAATTTGACTTTTGAATAATGCCTTGCTGCAACCATTCATCTATTTGTATTTTAACTGCTGTTTGATCGATCGGTGGCAGTCTGTGCGGAGATTGTTGAAACGGCTTTAAATTGTTGTCTGGTGTAATTTTGATAACGACATGGCGTTCTTTGTTAGCCATTGTTGGGTTATATTCGTCGACTAGTTTTTGCACGTCGTTTTTAAATTTGGTGGCACATCTATTTCGTTTTGATTTTCGGTTATGTTATACACATTGTATTTCGTCAGCACTTCGGACTCTCAACACGGTTTTATGCTAGTAAAAACATAGCCGTCTTCTCCCGACGTATAATAAAATTTCCGCACAAAATCGTCACCTAAGCGTTTTATATTTCACGCAACCATCTGGCACAACAACGTTTTGCTTAATTTTCAAATTGTCAACCTCGATTATACCCGTGAATTGTCCAAGTGGAATTGTTTTTGAATTGCCGAAACCGAATAGCGATTTATGGTTATTACATAAATATACATTTCCTATCAAGTCAAATTCACTTTTTGTCATAATTGTAACGTCAGAGCCAGTGTCTATTAAGCAATTGATTGTAATGTTATTCACTTGAATTTGTTTTATGCGATCTTCTTGTGTAACGAAATTAACGCTTGCGTTTTGTGAACTTTCCGCACTAGAGCAATTTTTCTATATATGTCCGATTTGGTTACATTTAAAGCACTTTGTCGCAGTTTTACAGTCTTTACGCTTATGTTCCGTCGACCCGCAATTGAAACAGTGCTCTTTTTTTTCTTCATTGTATTGGTTTTATATTGTTGCTTTTACAAATTTTTTCTTTCGGCCTTTCATTTTTATTAAGCGCTTCGCAAACTTCATATTCACTTTTGAGCTCTTTGAATGATTTACACCGGTACAAAATTAATTTTTGTTCACTTTTAAGTTGTAGTCCATCAGCAATACATCGAATTATTGAGATGTTATCAACATTGCCGCGCATCGCAATTTTTTCATTTCAAGCATATAGTCGTAAAAATGTTCGTCTTCTTGCTTTTCCTCTCTGCTAGCGCTCTATGAACGTCCACACTGCAAAACTTCGTTTCAAATTCGTCTAACAAACATCGCTTCAATTCAGCATAGTCGCTCACTGTTTCCGATTTCAAAAACAATTTTGTTTTTGACTGTTGCCGTCATTTTTGCTCTAGCCTGCACGAATTTTTTTCAAAGTTCTCTATCCACTTTTCTATTGCAGCGGATTTGCCGTCATAATCTGGTATGACTTTCTCTTTTGCTGCCTCGTCTTCTCTCTGCTGCTTCAATGTCAGCAGCGTAATGAGCTGAGCTAACTGTGACTCCGCTTCGTTTGGCATCGTTCCTTTATACTCGTCTTGATATTCCGAGGAGCTGCTGTCTTTTTCAAAGTTAATATTTGGTTTTGTTGCGATTTTATTATATATGTCTTTTTTCGATTGCTTTGACTTAAGACGCTCGGACCGACGAATGATTTCAACATTAATTTTTTCTTTTTTATGTTTTTGCCGTATGCTTTTTTGTTTCTCGCGTATTTTCGATCGCGCCACCTTGATGGTGTTCCGTTATATGAACGAATCTTACCTCTTAATGCTTTTGTTAACTGCGCTTGGCTTTTGGTTGAGCCCCCAAATGCAAGAATAAGATGAGCTAGTAAGTTGAAATTATTTAATTCAAAGAAATTTTTATATTTTAAAAAACGTTAATGTTGGAGATTCAGCTTTTTGCGATCTTTCACCGGCGTTTTTACGACGACTAACAACTTTACAACGACTGGCGTTCAACTGACGACTTTACGACTGAAAGTCACTATGTGTATAAAAATGTTGTCACGCCCACTTTTACCGCCCACAAATCTGTAAAAATTCTTTATATCAGACGGCTTTTGCCGTAGAAGACTAAGATTTAATAATTTAGTTCATACGGTTACTGTCGGTCAATGTACAAAAAATTGCCATGGTCGTACCATATCTACGCCCACTTTATCGAAATCATGCTTATTCCTGAGTTGTACACGTTTTGAAAGTGAATATTGGTATGCAGGTGGTATGGGCCCAAGTGGCAGTCACTATGTATATATAAATGCTGTCACGCCCACTTTAACCGCCCACAAATCAGTAAAAATGCTTTATATCAGACGGCTTTTACCGTAGATTTGGTAATTTAGTTCATACGGTTACTGTCGGCAACTGTTCAAAAAATGGGCGTGGTCTTAGCATTTATACGCCTATTTTTTCGAAACCATGCTTATTCCTGAGTTGTACACGTTTTGATAGTAGCACTTGATATGCAGTTGCTCTAAGGCACGGTCAATATATATACATGGAGGCCCGCAATTGAGTGCAACTATTTACGGAGGTGAAAGGTTATGTCGAGCTGAGAAAAAATTGTATGGGAGGGGGGGTCTATTTTCCCATTCTTAGGAGCTACAGGGTTACTTAATATTTCACGACTTTGATTCACGTTACAAAAACTAAGCTACGAAAAACTTTATCTTATAGCTCATTGCAAAGGCAATAAAATCACCTTTTCAACGGTATATCAACATACAGTACCGACATAACCGTTACCAAGCTGTGCTCGTTAAAAATTGGAATCAATCGGTTGAAACTACCAAATTTTAACTTTAAAAGCTAATTTCTCCGAACTTCGAGTAATAAATGAAATTTTTTTTTTATAATCAACTTTGTGATTTATTCAATTTTCTTTTCAATGACACTAATAACATAAGTGTATCTCAAAAAACAAAAAAGTTGGCTGTACTAAAAACATTATACTTATTAGAAAGCAACGATATTATCTACTGCATTAGTAATTGTAATGTCATTATTTACCATTATTTTCTAATAGGTATAATTTTTTTAGTACAGCCAACGTTTTTATTTATAAAGATAAATTTAAGTTTTTGGTGTCATTGAAAAGAAAATTAAATAGATTACAAAATTGATTATAAAAAAAAATTTCATTTTTTGCGCGAAATTTTGAGAAATTTGCACTCAAAGTTGAAATTTGGTAGTTTACACCGATTGATTTCATCTTTGAACAAGCACAGTTTGGTAACGGTTATTTTTTTTTATTTTTATTTAGATCAAAATAAGGTGTACAATAAGACAAGTCTTTAATTTAAGAGTTATAATAATTTACTTAACAGCTATACAATTTCCTTAAAGCTATAAATTAAAAATAAAAAGGAAATGAATGTGTGACAATTACACTAAACATTATTATTTTAAAATACAATGAATAAAAAAAATCAATAAAATCAAGGAAGAATTTAAACATTTAAATGAACAGAAAAGGTAAACGAAAAAAAAGCGAGCAGAATAGAAGAGATGAAGAAAAAGAATAACTGGAAAAGATCAGAAAATTTAACTTTCATTCGAGTGAAGAAAAGTAGGTAATAAGTGCATGTTTAAAGCTGACTTCACTAGTAATATTTTTCAAATAGTTGGGTAATGAATTCCAAAGTCTAATGGTGCTCATAAAAAAGAATCTACTACTATTGAGATATATGTGTCTAGGAACAATGAGGTTTGTAGATCGTACGGATTGAAAAAAAACTGTAATTTGCCAAAGAGGTATCTAGGGCGTAGAGTATAAATAAGTCTTTGTAAAAAGATTATATTACGGATATTCAAATACTGTTCTAAGCAACATCCAAGAATATCTTTACTTTTCAAAGAAATATGGTCAAATCTATTGATTTTATAAACATACCTAGCAGCACTGTTAAATGCTACTTGAAGTTTGTGCTGGGAATGAGAGTCAAGTTTACTATAAACGACGTCTGCAAATGTTATATGCGGTACTATTAGTTGCACCACAAGTTTTCGCCGAGTTTCAAGGGGGGTAAATTCACAAGATGCACGTAGATACCGTAGAGTTCCGTACATTTTACCTAATGTATGGTTAATGTGGTCAGTACAAGTGAGATTTGAATTTAGTATAAAACCAAGATTTTTTACTTTATTCACAAAGTCCAATTTATCAACTCCTATTGTTAAAGGCGGAATATCCACAAAACAAGAAACACTCCTCGCAACCGGCAGCACCTTAGATTTTACGGGATTAATTAATAAAGAGTTCGAAACAGCCCATTTATTAAGCAGAGATAATAGCTAAGATCTTCTAACAGTCCAGTAGGTCGAGAAAGGTATATCTGAATATCGTCAGCGCATGCGTGAACACTAGCATATTTACATATGGAGAAAATATCATTTAAAAAAATAGAGAAAATAAGTGGACCCAAAATTGATTCTTGGGGAGCACTGGCTGAAACAATTTCTAAAGATGAGCAATTATTTCCAACTTTTACCCGCTGCATTCTACCCTTCAGATAGTCAGAAAGTAGTTTTACGGCGCAGTCACTAAACTTAAAGAATTTTTTAAGTTTACTGCAAAGCAGATTGTGGTTAACAGAGTCAAAAGCTTTGGAAAAGCCAATAAGGAAGAGAAGAGTTAGCTGGTTGTTATCATATGCTATTCTTAAGTCGTCCATTATTTTCATAGCAGCCGTCGAGTAACTGTGGCCTCTCGGAAGGCCAGACTGCAAAGGCGATAAGAGGTTATTTACCTCAAGATATTCAGAGATTTG
This sequence comes from Coremacera marginata, assembly GCA_914767935.1. Taxonomy (NCBI): domain Eukaryota; kingdom Metazoa; phylum Arthropoda; class Insecta; order Diptera; family Sciomyzidae; genus Coremacera; species Coremacera marginata. The sequence continues at coordinate 118,595,071 of OU612045.1, read as the reverse complement.
ATTGGACATTATTCTTTCAAAAACTTTACCAAGGGCAGGGAGTATTCTAATGGGTATGTAGTCTTTGGGTTCAGAGGCAGAAGTAGACTTAGCTACAGGTATGACCGTAGCAATTTTCCATAAGTCAGGGAATCGAGAACTTGTTATACAGTGGTTCAGTATATGAGTAAGGGGCGCTAAAATAAAATTAATTACTAACTTAATAAACTTAATGGGCATTTCGTCAATTCCTACTGCATTGAAACTAATTCTTATTATGCAATTAGCAACATAAAGTTCACTGACTGGTTGAAAGTCAAAGGAGGGAAAGGCAAAATTACTAGCCAGATCTGGCAAATCTCCACTAATATTTCGGATAGTGTTGGAGCAATCATTAGAAAGGAAGAAGTTGTTAAGCAAATCACGATCTAAATGGCACTCACTAGGTTCTTTTTTGAATACTCTATATTTTTTAAGTTTTGCCATAGTTGCTTAGAGCTTAAGCCAGAGTTGAGCTTGCAATTATAAAATTTAGTTTTTTCTTCCCTAACCAATATAATAGCTGCATTACGAGCTCTACTGTAATTATCCCAGTTTACACTTGTTCTATATTTTTTCCATTTTGAGTAGAGCTTATTCCTATTTCTTATAACTGACAATACATGATTAGAAAACCAGGGACAAGAATTATTAGACACTTGAATGGAACGTAACGGAACATGACGATCAAACAGAACATTTCATTTATTCATGAATACACTAAGTTTGTCATCTACAGAGGCATTATACCAGCAGTCAGCCCAATTCAGTCCAGACAAATCATGAGATAAGGCAGAAAGATCAATTGACCTGTAGTCACGATACAAGAAACTGACCTGAGACGGTCTCGCAATATTAATATTTAAACTGCAAAATATTAAGTCGTGGTCTGACAAGAAATCCATTTGGTCAAATATTATAACGTAAGAACAATCAGAGACTAAACAGACGTCAAGCAGGCTAGGCTCACAATCCTGCATAAATCGGGTAGGAATGCCAAAATTCGTCACCTCAAGGCCACATAATGAGGAGAAATAATAAAAGTTGTCAGTAGCAGAGTCTTTACGCAATAAATCTATATTAAAATCACCATAAACCAGGCAGAAATCGTAGTCAGTGATTCTAGTAGAGAGGTCAGAAAAAAAGGGCTCAGGACAATTACACATATGCGGGTTATAAACACAAGATATCAAGATTTTCTTATTATTGCCAATGATTTCAACATTAATAAATTCACAAACATCAATACTTTTATTCACAAACTTGACATTAAGACCGGACTTACAATAAACACCAACGCCACCACCCCTTCTACCGCACCTGTCATTACGAAAAAGTCGAAACCCTGTAAGATCATAAAAGGAATCGGACAAATCTTCCTTGAACCATGTTTCCGTGACACACACAAAATCAACAGGTCAATTTTCAAAAATATATCTAGCTTGATCTAGCTTATTACCATTCAAGCTTCGCGCATTAAAATGTAAGATATTTAGTCCAACATGTTGATTGCTTAAAACATGAATAAGGGCTTTATAGTTATCAGCAGCACCACTAGACAATCCAACAGAATGTGTCATGATTTATTAGAAGTAGAGCCAGCTATAAACAAATACAACATATACACAAGCATACAGAATAAATAAGGAGACAGATTCACACAAGAAGAGATTGTGTTAGAAGAAGTAATAACCCAGCATAAAACTGAAAAGAGATCAAAAGTTGAAGTAAGAGGTAGGAGTAGAGAGAAATATTTGCTTAGAAATAAGAAGTTTAACATAATAATAACACTTGTTTATAAATATTTAGCAATTATACAATACAATATGCTTGATGCTCAGCATTATGTTGCAGCGACGCAATCAACGTTCTCCTTGCTATGCACTATTTTCGCCTCACCATCACGTGTAGTTTTGACATTTCCTCGCAGAGAAAACACAGCAACAAACCGGTTCTCTCGCTTTAATTGATTTGCATACAGCAAGATATCGCGGTTTGTTTTGGTCAGGCTTTCATGCAAATAAAGAGACCCACCTCCGCTATAACCGATGTCCCTAAGCTGCAGCTCTCTCTTGTGTGTTTTGCGGAATGCAGAGACAGCTTTAAACAAATTATTGCGCTCATACGCTGAATTGAGTTTGACGATAATCGAAGAGCTTTTGTTGTTATTTTTGGCCCTTAATCTAAATATATTTCGCAGCCTGACATTGTTGCACTGTACTTTGGAGCATATTTTATTAAACATCTCGCCAAGATTTTCATTTGCAATACAGGGGACACCATTAATAACGACATCACTTGCAACAGCAACATTTTCGAAGGCTTCGACTTTAGATTTGAGCGCTCTTAATTCATCATCCATTGCTGACGAGAGGCAGGTTTCTCTTGCATTATTGGCCTGTCCATCAATTTTCTTTTTAATATTTATGATGTCCTCTTTAAACAAATGGAATTCAGCGCATGTCGCCTCAACCACCGTAACTCTTTCTATCACCTTCTTTATTGTGGACCAAATATTAGCTAATTCAGCTGTGACCTCACCTATCCTCTGCATCACTCTACCCTCCGACGCAGTTATAGCCTCAGTAAGCTGATCGACTATGCTCTCTCGGATGCTGTTCAATTTGAGATTAAAACTTGCATCAGTGAAAATAGGAGTAGTTGCAGTTGATGAGTCATCCGTTCTTGAGCTACAAGCACCGACAGGAGTCACCGGGGCAGAAGGTTTACGTGATGCGGCAGCACTTCGAGTGTTTTTAATTACATTTGACATACTTACATTTTGTTCATTTTTATATAAATTAGCACAATATCAAAGACAATTTAAAGAAAATCGTTGCAGGAACCAGTTGTTTACAGATGGCAATTAGAATTAGCAATTTATCATTAAAAATTCCAACGAAAATTCGTTAAATTGCAGATACTGAGAAAACGCGTCTATGCGCTACACATATCCGAAATAATTATATGATGTCGGCACTGTTTGGTGATATACCGTTGAAGTCGATGATTTTATTGCCTTTGCAATGAGTTATCAAAATTTTTCCGTAACATAGTTTTTGTGCCAGAAACAATAACGTGAATCAAGGTCGTGAAATATTAATTAACCCTGTAGCTCCTAAGAATGTGAAAATAGACCCCCCCCCCATCCCATACGATTTTTTTCTCAGCTCGACATAACCTTTCACCTCCGTGAATAGTTGCACTCAATTGCGGGACACCCTGTATATATAAAAAGTTTGCCACCCCCACTTTAACCACCCAAAAATCAATAGAACTTCTAAAAATCAGATGATTTTCATCGTTAAATACTTAAATTTGTGAATTTAGTTCATACGCTCACTCTCGACAGCTTTGCAAAAAATGGATGTAGTAGCACTATATCTGTGGCCACTCTCCAGAAATAATTTTATTTTATTTATTTATGTATTATAGTTAATTACAATTTAAAAATTATAACTAAGTAAGCACTAGCTGCCAGAGCTATCGGTTAGAAATAATTTTAATTCCTGAGATGTGAACGTTTTGATAGTCAAACTTGGTATGTAGGTGCTATGGTCCAAGTGGCGATCACTTTATATATAAATGTTTCAACGCCCACTTTTACCGCCCACAAATCTGTTAAAAGGATCAGACTTATCAGACTTTTTTACAGTAGAAGACTAAAATTTGGTACATTAGTTCATATGGTAACTGCCAGAACCTTTATAAAAATGGGCGTGTCGCACTTTATCTACGCTTTTCAGAAGTCATTGTAATTTCTGAGCTGTACACTTTTTAATACTGAAATTTCGTAAGTAGGTGCAATGGGATCAATTGGCGGTCACTTTATATATATAAATAAATGTATGTATGTATGTATATTAAGGCTTTCACGAAAAAAAGTTGTTCGGGTCGGTTCCTCTTTAGAATTCTCTTTAGAATGCTTGCTTTATGTTATGCTGATTCCCCAAATATTTCGACTCTAGCGATAGCCATCCGTGAGCTGGAATGGTTTGAAATAAAAAAAAAACAAAAACAAAATGGCCCTTGAAATACATTGACCAAGCTTCTTATGATTAATTGTGTTGTGCGTGTTGTGAACTGTTTGAACACAAATGATCGAGAACTGGACCAACAAGTTTTATGCCAACATCGAACGCCTTATGTTCTCAAAAAGCCGTTCATGGCAGTTTTTACTCTCTGAGTTTTGCCATTGTCTGCAGATAGATGACGGCCAAACAGAAAAATTAATTCAATTGAAAAATCTTTCTGTGCCAGATGGGATTCGAACCTGGGTTCTACCACATACAAGCCACGCACTTCAACCAGTATGCCACGGAATTGTTTGAAATATACTCTAAAAATCGAGTTTTTTGTAAAAATATTTATTGGTCAACAAAAACAAACGGTCAGAAATAATAGTAATAAAGAATTTCTTCCAATCTGCAACAATAAATTTTAAATTTTTGCAGTCGGACCTGAGGTAATGCGGATTTTCATCAATTTTTTAACTTTTTTTATATTATTTTCACTAAAATTAACATTAAAATTTTTTTTGTTGCCATGTTACATTCAGTCAAATAAATTATCTATTGAATTATATAGTGAATAGAGAATAATTAAATTGAATGAAATTACAAAAAAAATGTACACTTTTTTTACAGTTTACAATTCATTGACATAAAGAAGTGTGGAAAAAAATTAATTGAATTTTAGTGAAAATAATATGAAAAAAGTTAAAACAATCCATAAAAATTCGCATAATCTTTGGTCCAACGGCAATAATTTAAGACTTTTTGATGCAGAAGAACTTTTTCATTACTATTATTTCTGACCTTTTTTTTTTTTTAACCACCATACGAGCCAATATTTTTAGTCGAAATATTTTAGGGATCATCATAACATAAACCATAGATTATTTTGAAGAACCGGACCGATCAACTTTTTTTTCTATGGAGCGTGAGGCGACTTTATGTATATACGTATGTGGGTATATGTGTATATCACGTTAAGACTCCGAAATCGCTAAGCCAATTTTTAAGCCAAAGCCTTGAGAGTGTTCCTGTGAAGTCTGGTGCCGATCGTAAAATGCACCTTTAATACACCTCAAATTTTCGATATCGAACAGTTTTAGAATTATAGATCGCCCAGCCTCGGAATACATTACTCGACCTCAATTTACACATGCAGTTCCGCTGGTAACATTTTATGGGCGTTGGACGAGTGGCGTGGTACTTCTTCTTTCGAAATAAGTTACACATCAATGAAACTCGGTACGATATTAATATAAAAGCGCTACTATAGCTACGCCCGCTTTTAGGGGATAAGCGCTGAGCGCAGCAAAACATTATGGAAAAGACTGTCAAAAATTTAAATTTTTAACGAAAAACTTCACCTACAAATCTTCCTGTATCTCAAAAATTCGACCTATTAGGGGAAAACTAAGTATAAACGTAGAATCAGCATAAAAAGTTATTCTATAAAAGCATTTCAGATCTGTGAATAAAACAATTTTCCTGAATTTGTAGACTTGTATTATTTAAATGTTTGACTTTAACATATGGTATATTCACATTTAGCTGTTTTGTGTCCCTAAAATTATTTAAAAAAAATTATTTCTGAAAACTATACATATACATTAGACCGCATATCAGAACGCATACCCAAATATGCTAAAAAATTAAACTTCTTACCCATACCAACATTTTGGCATACATTTTTTTTTTTAAATTATGTATTATTATAACTCTTATCGACCGTCAAAAATCGAATTTTATGCTATTTTTAAAAACACATTTTGTTGAAAACGATGTAAAAAACACATTTTTCATTGGATTAACGTGAAATTAATCTTGTTGGAAAAGTATTCAGTTTAACTTTTTTTATATATATCAATTTGATTGATTAGCTATGATCGTTTAAGGTATATACATATTAAGGTGGGTCACCTTATGAAAAAAACTTAAAAAGACCCACCCTTCATTTGATAGCTAATATTAAGAGGGTTTTAGTACTAAAAAAATGTATTTTTTAGGTGGACGGTAAATGTGACCAAAATGGGTTTCTTTAAATAACTTCACCATTTCTTAGCCGATCAGAAAGAAAGTTTGTCGTTGGATAGGTCTCAATAAGGATGATTATACCCAAACGCCAACTACCAACCAACATTCTGATGTGGCACGCAATTATGATACGAGAGCTTTTTGTCCCAATAATGTTAAGATTATGTTAATTTATTTATCGCTATGTTAGATAGTCCTCTAAGCTAAGCTTTGTATAAATAATTTTAGTCTCAAATGAACTCCTAAAAACACTGGTACGTATCTGCACCAAATACTGTTAATAAAACTATATTAAAACTAGTCCTTCCATATCTTTTCTTTTCCGAGTAAAACTTTTCTATTATCGATTCATCTTAAAAAACTGATAGTGATTAGAAAGAAAAAAACAAGGAATTTTCCTCACCTCCATTTCCACCAAAACATTTGATAGTGATTAGAAAGGAAATAACACGGAATTTTCCTCAGCTCCATTTCCACCGAAACATTTGGTTCAATCGAACCGGATTCCAACAAAAATTAATGGAACCATTTCATCTAAAAAGAAGCAGTATAACAGGTGCGTTTGTCTTTTGATTCGTATTATTTTTAAATCTACGGTGCTAAAAAAAAAAAATATATATATAAGACAGTGGTACGAAGCGTGAAAAAAAACGCAGTTCCGCTTATTATATTTGCCGTTATTTGTATATATTTTATATATATATTGAATATATATACTTGTATATTTTATATAATTATACATATATATTTTTTAATAATTATATACATTATTTAAAATATATATATATAGCAAATAATATACGGCATACGTCGCATTAAAACATTTCGTCCTACTAAAATTTTATGCAGAAATATTTTAATTTTACCCACTGTAATGCCGCGTTTCCATTTGATCTTTCAGTATCTTATCTTATCCCATATCACAAAACACATGCTATAAAGAGCGAGATGCATATATGTACTTTTTCCTATAAAAATTTGACATTTGCAAAATATGTAAACAAATCAATTTCTGTAAGATTACTGATTGCAAGGCGTGCTTATTGAAATAACTTCTTGTTTACGTACCCTAAATTGCTTTATATAATTATTATTGTGCAGACAGCATCAGGTGTTACAGGTAATCCAATTCGTGTGCCACAACTGCAGCAGCATTAGCAAAATACACACGAAAAAAAATATAAAAAAAAAGTTTTGGTGAATCTACCAAGCACCAAATTAAAGAAAAAAAATCACTGATGCTTTCCGTAAATGCGCTTAGGAACTCTCTGGCCAACTCTACATTGCGATGGTTACAAAACCAAGAATGTTTATTTATTTTAAATCATACCCCTTGACCTGATTTTTTATTTCAAGACAATTCATTTTGTCGCAAATAAAATTGACGGCTTGACAGCACAAAAACTACAACTATAAAAATGAATGTCATATTTATAGCATGTGATCAACTTTTATAGCAAAACTTCAAGAAGTTGAACTTTTTCGATCTCCTAGCATCACAGGGGATATCACATGCTATAAAAATGAAAAAGGTATACCTGTTTCACACTTCCATTCATCAATGCCATAAAGTAGGGCTCACATGCTATTTCTTTCTTACAAAAAATGTGATACTAGAAGATAATAGAAGATCACATGGAAGCGCGGCATAAGTGCTTAGCTTAGTTAGCGATTAAATAGAAGCCGCTAATGCAAGAACTAACAAGCGCACATACACACACAAAGAGAAATGTTAACATTAAATCTCTTCCCAAGCTGTTGCTAGAGATTTATATTGTGTCGCTCACGTTTTTATTACAAGCAAAATTCATAGCTTGCTCAGTTTAATATACACACTAGCATTTTTTATTCTTTTAAACACATCGTACTAGTTTAGTAAAGCTTTATTTAAAGGAGAACCAAGTTTCAACTTGTTGATAAGTGAAATTATTAAATTTCGCAACATAAGTATACTCATGCTTGGTTATCAACAAATGTTGGCAACGTTACATGCAGTTAAAGAGAAAATTAAAACAACATAAGTCCAGCAATAGTGCTGTAACTCTCTTTAAAGTTCAGCAACAATTCTCCAATAATTCTGAATTAAGCAACAGGTATATACTAAACCTCTGCGCGGGTAGTCTTAAAACGACTTTCAACACATTCGTTTGGAAACGAGTAAAAACTCTTAAAAATACATTTTAGTGGATGGCAAACTATTATAAAAAAAGAACACAATTTTGCCCCAGCACCGAATTCGTGAAAATAAAAAAATTGTAGGTGGCAACACCAATAACCATCTTGAATTTTAAAATTGTGACATCAGATTTGAAGTCAGCGACCCCTAAACACTGTTAAACCATGTTAAAAACTCTTGAAAATACATTTTGGTAGGTGGCAGCACTATTATAAAAAAATTACACAATTTTGGAAATCTGGCAGTGAATTCGGATTCAGCGACCCATTTTTGCTTAGTGTTTGCTTCAGCACCGAATTCGTGAAAATAAAAAAATTTTTTTAGATGGCAATACCATTAACCATCTTGAATTTTAAATTTCTGACAGTCTTAATTGCGACCGTCTAATTCTGCCATCGCATCTACAATTCCAATTTCCAATTTTTAAAATCTTAAATTCAATTTATGCACCGAATGTTTTGTTGTTGTCAGCATTAATCGTTTACAAATCCTTCATTCTGTTATGTTTGGTTTAGATTCGTTTGTCCGACTATTGCTACCGGCTACCGTTCGGAACGACTCAAACATAACAATCAATCGTTTCCAAACGAATGTGTTAAAAGTCGGCTTAAGACTCTTTATGGCTATGGTGTTAATTTCACTCGCTGTTATAGTTATGTAAACTATTGAACTCGACACCGAATGCACTATTGTTGTAGTAGAAATGAGTTAATCCGTGCAGAGGTTTAGTATATACACGTAAAGAAACATCTAAACTATATTTCTGCAACATATGTTCAGCAATATTGTTGTTACTCTCTTTCGATGTTAGCAACAAATTCAATGGTTTTGAACTAAGCAACGTATATATACATGTTAAATTAAAACCAAAAAAAAAAAAAAAAACTTAGTGGACACTCCCAACAAATGCTAGCAACATTGAATTTAAACAAAACTTTAATTAACACTTTCAAACTACTAGTTTGAACAATGTTTACAATAAGCTGGATGTTGTCAACAAATTGATAATGGTATTGCACTAATCAAGGCCTAAATAACTAGTAACATTTTTGCAGTTAAATTAAGCAACATTGCTTTAAGGTAACATTTTTATTTATATACTGCAGCAACATTAGCGATAAGATTTATTTCAACATAAATCACTTTTCCAATATTCCAGCAAAAGCAAACTTTTAAATTTTGTAGCACTTCACAGTCCCGACATATATTTTTAATTAAGTTTTATTGTGATTTATTGATTAAGTTCAATCAAAATGTCTGATTGAAATTTGTATAGCTGAAAGTTCTAGTTCCACTTGTTCCATTATTTTATCACTTAAAATTCTGTTTAGTTCCATTTCTGCATCAACACAGATGAATTTCAATATCTTTTAAATAAGTTTTGAATAAAAAACAAACCAAAATAATTCTTAACAATAAAGATTTATTTCTGATTCGTTCCATTTCTGCATCAATACCGTTGAATTTTCGATATCGTTTCAATAAGTTTTGAATAAAAAAAAAATATTCTTTACAATAAAGACTCATTTCTGAATTCGGTCCATTCCTGATTTCGTGTCTTTTCTATCTGATTCCGCTAGAACCATTTCCGATTTGATTATACTGCAACTCTTGTATTTTCTATAATGGCATCTCTTGCATATTTTATTCGATTAACTGATGCGCTCGTTGAGTTCGAATAAGATTTCAATTCCCTTCCAACCACAGCCTCCTCCCGATACTCTCTGAAAGTGCATCGAGAAGAAATGAAAGCCATCTGGACGAAGGTTAAATTGGCATATGAAGCGTGTTTGAAGGAGGTCGCAGATGACCGCAGCGATGATGAAAGCCTGGACCTCGAAATGATAAAGGCTCGTTATCGTAACACGTACGAAGCTTATGTACGCTGTGTTTCCAAGATTGGCGAATATAGTGAGCAGTTGGCATTACATGCAAATGAGCAATCCATTCATCTGCGAACGGCTGAGGTTCCGGTTCCAAGCAGCAATTTTCACCTTCCACCGTGCGATACAGAAGTTTTCAGCGGCGATTATTTGTCCTGGCCTTCATTCCGAGATATGTTCCAGGCTATTTACATCAATAATTCTCAATTGAGTCCAGTGGAAAAATTGTTCCACATTAATCAGAAAACTAGAGGTGAAGCTCGTGACATCGTCAAAAAGACTCCACTCACCAACGATGGCTTACCAATAGCTTGGAAAAATCTAAAGGATCGCTTTGAAAACAAGCGGATCCTTGTTAACAGTCAATTGCGCATACTGTTTAAACTTCGCGCGGTATCTTCTGAGTCTGGTACTGCGATCAAAAAACTCCAAAGAGACATTAATAGTTGCATTTCTGCCCTACAATTATAAGATATTGCGATTGATAATTGGGAGCAATCAAACCAAAATAAATCAGATATACTTGTTTGGAAAAATTAAGATTCCTTCCTTACAGATCGCTATCAGACACTTGAAACAGTAGCGGACATCCGATCCTCAACCAGTTTCCAGTCTCAAGGTCTAAAAAAGTTAGCTTCGAATTCATCTATTCCTGAAGCTAGAAAAGTTAATACATACCACACAAATGTAGGAACTCCTACGCGCAAAATATGTCCCAAAGAGCCCCATATAATCCGCCAATGTCCACGTTTTCTTCAAGTGAACCCTTCCAAAAGAATGGAAATGGTCAAAAATATGGACTTTGTCTTAATTGTTTGGCTCGCGCTCATTCCATAAAAAACTGCAAGAGCACTCATAATTGTTATACCTGTAACAAAAGACACAATACATTATTACATAATGATGTATCTTCCAACACTTCCAAATCTTTTACACCAGTTCAATCCAATGTAACTCCACATTCCATATACGAGCAACCAAGCTCAAGCAAAAATTGCTCAATTCAGCGTTCCCATCTTACACAATTACAGTCCACTGACAATTCAGATCATATAAGTAATAAGGGCATTCTGTTAGGTATCTTACTTACTTAATTAGGTGGTCGTAACAACCCGTGTCCGGGACTCGGCCGACCTCATCAGCTCTCGCCAGGCGCTTCTGCTTTGCGCGCGCCTTCTCCAATCGGATACACCAAGTGCGGATAGGGCTTCCTCAGCCTGGTCCATCCATTGGAGGCATGGTCTCCCTTGTCGTCGTTGACCAGCGACCCTCGTCTCGAGCACATTTTTCGCTGGAGCTTCGTCGTCCATACGATGGACATGACCCAGCCAGCGTAGTCGCTGCACAGTTATACGCTGAACTACGTCAATATCTTCGTAGAGCTCATACAGCTCGTGGTTCATTCGGATGTGATAGTCATCGCCGACTCGAACAGGACCGAAGATTTTGCGAAGAACTTTTCTCTCGAACACCCCCAGATCAGCTGCGTCAGTTTGCGAAACTACCCATGCCTCAACGCCATAAAGCAGCACAGGTAGAAAGAGCGTCTTGTAGAGTGTTAGTTTTGTCGATCGAGAGAGGGCTCTGGAACTTAGTTGCTTACTGAGCCCGTAGTAGCACCTATTAGCAATTATTGTTCTTCGCTTGATCTCCAGGCTGATTTCGTTGTTGGTATTAATGGCGGTGCCAAGGTATACAAAGTCCTTAACTACTTCAAAGTTATAGCTGCCGGATGAAACGTGGGAGTCTAAACGCCGCACTCCCTTGTTTGTATACAGCATATACTTTGTTTTACCCTCATTTATCGTCAAACCCCTTTGACTGATTGCCTTTCGATAGGAGTGAAATCAGCGGTAACATCTCTCTTGGTTCTGCCGACAATATCAATATCATCAGCGTACGCAAGGAGCTGGACACCTTTATAGAAAATGGTGCCATTACGATGCACACCGGCCTTTCGTACGATCCCCTACATGATGATGTTAAAGAGATCGCAATACAGTGGATCGCCTTGCCTGAAACCTCTTTCGGTGTTGAAGGTTTCGGAGAGGTCATTTCCTACCTGGACAGAGCTACGTGTGTTGCTCAACGTCATTCTGTAAAGTCTAATTAACTTTGCAGGTATACCGAACTCAGACATTGCTGCGTATAGGCAATCCCTTCTCGGGCTATCGAACGCAGCTTTAAAATCGACAAAGAGATGGTGTGCGTCAATTTGATTTTCGGGGGTTTTCTCCAGGATTTGTAGTAGCGTGAAAATATGGTCTATGGTGGACTTACCAGGTCGAAACCACACTGATAAGGTCCAATCAGTGTTTTTGTAATCGGCTTTAATCTTTCACACAGTACGCTTGAGAGAACCTTATATGCGATGGAAATTAGACTGATACCTCTATAACTGGTGCAGATTGTTGGGTCTCCTTTCTTAAGTATAGGGCACAGCACGCTGAGGTTCCAATCGTCGGGCATGCTTTCTGCTAGCCACATTTTGCTGATGAGCTGATGCATGCGCATTATCAATTCATCGCCGCCGGTTTTAAACAATTCAGCTGACAGGCCGTCAGCACCCGCTGCTTTATTGTTTTTAAGTCGTTGGATAGCAACTCGAACCTCTTCATGGCTAGGTGGTGATACTTCCACTCCGTCATCGTTGATTGGTGGCTCTGAACTGCGCTCACCATGGGCGGCATTGGTAGAATTGTCGCCAGTAAGTAAATTAGAGAAGTGCCGTCTCCACAATCTCAGCACATACTGTGTATCCGTATTCAGATCTCCATTTTCGTCTCTACAAGTGGATGCTCCGGGCTTGAAACCTTGGGTTAGACGCTTAACCTGTTGATAGAATTTTCGTGCATCCTTCTTGCCCTGGTATACCTCTAGTTCCTCACGCTCACGCTTTTCCTGCTCTCTTTTCTTGCGTCTGAAAAGGCGCCTCTCTTCCTTCCTCTTTTCGCGGTAGTTTTTTTTGCACGGCTCGCGTTGCAGCTGACTGCGGCGTTTTTCTATATGCGGCGTTTTTTACTAATGTAAAACTGGTCGTAACTGGCGACACTTCTGGTCGTACCATTGGTTCCGAGGTTGCGGGCGCCAGAAACCATTGACTCTTCAGCGGCAGCGCGCATTGAGTGGGATATATGCGCCCAAAGTCCGCCGTCGTCATCGGGTCCAGAGGTTGGTTGGTTGAGCTTAACCGAGAGTTGAGCAGAGTAGGCTTCGGAAGTCCGTTGTAATTGCAGCTTAGCGACATCTAGCTTTCGTTGCATTCCTGTACGTATGTTCATCACATTGCATAATCGCATGCGGATCCTAGCTGCAACAAGATAATGGTCGGAGTCAATGTTGACCCCCCGAAATGTACGCACATCTAGAACACTATAGGCATGCCTTTCGTCGATTACAACATGATCAATTTGGTTTCGCGTTTTTTGTCTCATTAAGACTAAACTGACCGACAGTGGGGCCAAAGATGCCTTCCCTTCCGACTTTCGCATTAAAATCGCCGAGGACTATTTTCACGTCGTGGACCGAAAGGTGGTCGTATACGTCCTCAAGACTAGCGTAGAAAGCGTCTTTAATGGCTTCGTCCTTTTCCTCCATCGGGGAGTGCGCGCAAATAAGGCTGATGGAGAAAAATTTTGCCTTGATGCGGATCGTGGCCAATCTTTCTCTTACAGATGTGAACCGTGTGAATCCACATCCAAATTCGCGCCTCTCCGCATGGCAGCTGTAGTAGATATCATAGTGTGCTTGTTTAGAGCAGCCTTGCCCTTTCCATCGCATTTCCTGGATGGCGGTGATGTCAGCTTTTATTGTTTTGAATGCTTCCGCCAGTTGGATAATGGCACCTTCCCTATAAAGGGTTCGGACATTCCAGGTGCATATCCGTAAATCATTGTCCGTTTTTCGTTTACGGTGGGCGTCAACGTAATTGGGGTTCTTATCCGAGGCTGGTTTAGTTTTCATTGGGCAGTAGTAATGTGGCGGGACCCAATTCCTGCGCACATTTCATGTTTAAGGTCTATTGATCGACCCGCCGCTCAAATTAGCCGTCAAACTGACGGATGCCAGTTTGCCCTTGCCCAGGGAATACGACGTGGAGGTTTGAGTCGACTTGAGACGATTTCGACATGGATAATGCTGGCTTCGCCAGGTTGAGGCGGTCAGACACGTTGCCATGTGAAGGTTCGCCCCCTGTTCCCCTTCTCTTAGGTATCGCTATAGTGAATATTTGTCATCTAGATACAACTTACACTGCAAGGGCCCTCTTGTATTCTGGATCAGAAGGAACAGTCATTTCCGAGCGTTTATTCCAGCTTTTAAAACTGCCATGTGCGGCAAGTAATGCTCAAGTCTCTAGACTTAACCAAGTTATTTCCGGCAAAATTAAAAAAATCATGCTCCTTCATTCTGAGCTCTCCTATTCAGCCTGAAATTAAAATAGAGGCAACAGCTCTTGTTCTTCCGCAGCTCACAGGGAATCTGCCGACATGCTCTGTAGATTCATCGATTTTAGCCCAGTATCGAAATATCCGTTTAGCTGATGCGAACTTTTTGAAAAGTTCTCAAGTTGATATTTTAATAGGCTGTGATCTCTTCCCATCAATCATTATTGAAGGTGTTAAGAATCGAATTTGGCGATCAGTATTAGCTCAAGAAACCATCTTTGGATGCATTTTGTCAGGTCCAATATTTGAGAAATTGACTGCAACTCCATTCACTATCGTTTCGTATTAAAGCGAAGTCGCACTCGACAAGCAAATTTCCCGTCTTCCACAAAAACACAACATGACCGAATCTGATCGTTTTTACGAAGAAAATTATATTTGAACTACGAAAAGTTATGTAGTTTCCCTACCATTCAAAAACGGACTTCAGAATTTGTCAAAACTTTTTTCCAGACACATCACAAACTCACAGTTTCTTCGAAATGAAGCACGGCTGTGCAAAAATTTAGAATTCAAAGCTGAATACGATAATATCCTCCGAGATTATTTAAAATGAAACCATATGAAAATGATCGCATCTCCAAGGAATTCATACATTCCAAATTACTATTACCTTCCACACCACGCTGTTATAAAGCCAGATAGCACAACTACTAAGGTTCGTGTTGTGTTCAATGCTTCCAATCCATCATCAAACGGTAATAGTCTCAATGACATACTTCATACCGGTGCAGTTCTCCAAACGGATCTTACACTTCTAATTCTTAAATGGCGTTTTTTTTATCAGTTTTTGTTCAATGCTGATATTGAAAAGATGTATCGCTAAATTCTGATAGATCCCTGTCAAACATCATTCCAACGTATGATGGATGATTTTATATCGTGGTAGAGCAAAAAGCGAAATTCAAGATTATGAGTTACAAACAGTAATTTTTGGGGTGAATTGCGCGCCTTATCTTGCCATCCGCACCCTTTTACAGCTGGCAGATGATGTCAAAGAGCAATACCCACTTGCAAGTAACATACTAAGAAATAATATGTACGCCGATGATGCCCTCGCAGGTGCTTCACAGGTTGAAATTCAAGCCGCAGTTCACGCTCGCGATGAGCTCATTGCGTCTTTGAAATCGGCTGGTTTCTCTTTGAAAAAATGGACATCAAACTCTAAACATATTTTAACAGGTCTTACTCGGGAAGACCTCGTCATGGAAAACTTTCTTCTACTGGATGACACAAGTCACGTCAAAACTTTAGGAGTACGTTGGAACGCTCATTCAGATTCCTTTTATTTCATTACTAAGCCCATTCCTTACAATGCTAACTTCACCAAACGTGAAGTATTATCCGAAATCGCCAAGTTATTTGATCCTGCTGGCTGGTTAGCTCCATGCATTGTCTATGCTAAAATGTTAATGCAGCAGATATGGCTCGAGAAAATTGATTGGGATGAGTTTATATCTGAAAATTGCCTTAAGAAATGGCACTCGTTTATAGCAAACTATAAATTTATAAATAATATCCAAATTCTAAGGGGAATAGATTATACTCCTGCATGTGATATCCAACTCCGTGCATTTTGCGACGCATCTGAGAAGGCCTATGCCACCCCCATTTATGTTCGCATAGTTCAGAATTCAGTAATTTCCACTCATGTACTTGCAGCATAAACCAAGGTAGTGCCCGTAAAACCATTTAATTGCCCAGACTCGAATTATGCGGTGCAACTTTATTATCCGACATGGCAGATCATCTTTTACCGAAGTTAGAAGTTCAAAAGTGTAATATGTTCTTTTGGACAGATTCCACTATTGCTTTAGCTTGGCTTCGAAAGCCTCCATGTCATTGGGTAACTTTCGTGGCAAATAGAGTGCCAAAAATTGCCCAAGGCGTTGGTTCCGCTTCAAACCCAGTTGATTTGGCCAGCAGCGGTCTACTTCGCGGTCTCGTTGGTAACGACCTGTGGTGGTACGGTCCTAACTGGCTTCAACTTTCACCTTCACACTGGCCAAGCACGAGTCAAGGTGATTCCTCGGAAACTCAGCTTGAAAAGAAACCAATAAAATCTAATTTTGCCTTTTTTACAAATTTTGAAGACATAACGGAACGTTTTTCTTCATTTCCAAAAGCAATAGAGTTATTGCATACATATTCCGATTTTTCTATCGTACGCATCCAAAACATTCTTCTGACTTCAAAGAATTCTTTTTTTGTGACTCCTCGAGAGGTAAACTACGTTGAAACACGACTAATGATTCTTGCTCAGAAAGTCGCATATCCTTATGAATATCTGAACCTTACCAACAAGCAGCCACTAGCAGCTTCCAGAAAAATTTTAAATCTAAACCTATTTGTCGATGATTTGGGTCTATTAAGAGTTTGTGGAAGACTTGTTTCCTCCCCTGCACTCTCGTACGATGAAAGGCATCCAATCATACTGCCATATGATTGTGATTTATCACGCCTTTTATTCCAATTTACTCACGAAATCTCCCTTCACGGAGGTAATCAACGAGTTCTCCGACTTATTCGACTCCAATTTTGGGTTCCAAAAGTTAAAAATCTTATAAAGATGATAATCCGTAGGTGTAAAGTTTGCGCGATCTATAAGAAAAAGGTCCAAGGCCAACTGATGAGCACCTTGCCTCCAGAACGTACCGTACTCTCACGTCCATTTGCCCATACCGGAATGGACTTTGCTGGTCCATTTGATATAAAAAACTACACTGGCAGAGCATGTCCCATTACAAAAGGATACGTTTGTGTTTTCGTTTGTTTTTCCACTAAAGCAATACATCTTGAGGCGACATCAAGTTTGTCCACTCCTGCATTAATAGCTGCCTTTTACAGATTTGAATCTAGACGTGGCTGTCCACTCCACGTATATTCCGACAATGGAACAAACTTTGTCGGCTTAAAAGCATTAATGACTGATTTCAACCGAGTTTGTCGTGAAGCGCTTGTATCCATGCCTATTAGTCAAAATCTGTCCTGGCATTTTATTCCTCCTGTAGGTCCCCACATTGGTGGCTTGTGGGAGGCCGGGGTTAAAAGTTTTAAAAAACATTTCCGAAAAATTGCAGGTTCCTTTAAATATACATTTGAGGAGTTCTCCACACTTCTTTCCCAAATTGAGGCATGCTTAAACTCTAGACCTCTATCTCCGATGTTGGAAAATTCAACTGACCTTACCTCATTGACTCCAGGCCATTTCCTTATCGGTACGCCAATCCTAGCTCCTCTAGAAGCCCATATTCAAGAACAACCCATATCCATCATTAATCGATGGCAACGACTTAAAGCTCTTCATCAGAATTTATGTTCTCGCTGGAAACATGAATATCTCAAAGAGCTTCAAAAAAGAAATAAATGGCAAAGACCTGAACCAAATCTGGATGAAAATGCTATGGTAATTATAAAAGATGACCATCTTCCTCCTAACGAATGGGTCATGTTACCAAGGTTTACTATGGTAATGATAAACGTGTCCGAGCTGCCGACGTCCTAACAGAAAGAGGTATCATAACACGTCCTATCGTAAAGCTTGTCATTCTTCCTGTCAACTGACTTGTACTCTACACTCAAATTTGTTCCAAACTAAATTTTCCTGTCATTTCTTTCCTACCTCTCTTTACACTACATTTCTTTTTATTTAGGCAACATGGCAAACGCAACCAATAATGTGCCCAAAAACAGGCGAGCCCCCAAGCAAATAAACGTCAAAACCCATAAAATCCACAGCTTAGCTCGTCGTACAAATAAAAAGCAGTACACATGCCGCATTTGTCAAGAGAACCATGCATTATGGTTTTGCACAGTGTTCCTTGCCATCAACACGGAGAAGCGGATGCGTCAAGTACTTCTCCACAAATACTGCTCGAACTGCTTGGCACTCAAGCATTCCCGTGGATCCTGTCGCAGCCAATCAGGATGTCACTACTGCCGAGAAAAGCACCATACTTTGCTCCATATGCACGAACGTTTGCGGAATCTTCGACGGGGGTCCCCTGAAGCCACACCACCGCTACCATCTGTAGCTTCCATCCTTTCCCAGCATGTCATGACTTTGCTTCCATCAGCTGAAATACAGCTCGAAGTCAGGGACAAATGCCATAACGTCCGTGCGTTACTGGATCCTTGCACTCCAATAAGCCGCATCGCAACTGTCCAAGAATTGCAGCTATTAACCACAATGGTCGACCCAGAAAAAGTTTGTTCCGTCATCATCCGATCTCCACACGATGGCACTTTAAAAATCGAAGCAAGTGCACGCGTCGACAACCGGATAACTATGCGAACGCTAACAAAATCCATTGAAAAATCCATCAAAGCAAAATTCCACAACATAATTCTTGCAGATCCAAGGTTCTATAAGTCAGCGCCTTTGTCTTTTATCGTCGGTGCTGATTTGTATCCACGAGTTATCCTTCCGGTTATGATGCCCAGCACTAACGGCCCTCCAGTTGCCCAAAACACTGTTTTCGGATGGATCCTATCCGGATCCTGCGCTGTGTAAGCATACATTTTTTCTTTTATACATATATATATATTTTGATCCACAGCAAATTCTGTATGCACCTATCTTTGTAAGACTTAATGAAGTAGTGAATTAAATGGCAAATGCCAACATTATACGTACTAAAGTATTTTTTATTTCAGAGTATTTTATAACCCAATACTCTACTCAAAATTGAATTTTATATTTGCATGAACTTTTAATCCTTATTTTTCTTTTCCATTAAAGATGAACAACTAAAGATTTTTTTTTGCAGCCGTACTGCAAGGCGGGCGGCGATGTTTATACCCAAACGCATACTACCAACCAACATTCTGATTTGGCAACGCAATTATGATACGAGAGCTTTTTGCCCCAATAATGTTAAGCTTATGTTAATTTATTTATCGCTACGTTAGATTGTCCTCTAAGTTAAGCTTAGTATAAATAATTTTAGTCTCAAATGAACTCCCAAAAACACTGGTACGTATTTACACCAAATTCTGTAAATAAAACTATATTAAAACTAAACCTCCCATTTCTTTTCTTTTCCGAGTAAAACTTTTCTATTACCGATTCATCTTAAAAAACTGATAGTGATTAGAAAGAAAATAACAAGGAATTTTCCTCAGCTCCGTTTTCACCGAAACATTTTCCATTTTCACCGAAACATTAGAAAGAAAATAACACGGAATTTTCCTCAGCTCCATTTCCACTGAAACAAAGGACATTAATTCGCTCTTACAACTCTTTTTGCTCCGACTTCATCTTTGACTATATATTTCAACTTTTCGTTTTATTTCCTCAGTGCCCCTTATAAATAGAAAATAAAAGTTAATAAAAAATTATTAAACTTTTGTGAAGAAACTTTTCTATTTCATTCGTAGGGAAAAAAGTTACAGCAAATTTAATTTTCGGCCAAGTTAATTAAATTTTTGGTATTTAGCCTTCTGTGCATTTTCGAACGCCTTCGAAATTGTTCGAAGCCTTGTTCGTGACTCTTCGGTTCAGCTTAAAAAAACATTAGACTCCAAAGAAATTTTACAGTGCACTCTCGCCAAAACGATGATGATTTCAGTTAGAGGAGAGCTTAATCACAGAATTAGAAGCGACTGAGCTGATTATGAAAAATTTTGGTATAAAAAATAAAAACCAAAGGAAGAGATTGGTAAAAGCAAAAAAATCGCAATTTAAAAATTGAAAATAGAAATTTACTAAATTCATTGTTATCAATAGGATATCTTCCTATTGAAATTCTGAATTATTTACTAGAAAATAGTTTAACAAAAATATTTAGTTTATATTTTTTTATATTTATAGTTTTATATTTATAGTTTTTTTATTAAATTTAATATAAAAATAAAATTATTAAGAATTAAGGTTAAATAAAATAAAAAGTTATTACTAGTTATTCTTTTATTGCCGGTTAAAAAATATGGGGCGAAAGATAGACTTTTGGCCTAGGGACGGACCATAAATGCTCGGGACGGCCCTGTCCACCGATAATCGTTTTCCATGGTACAATGAAAATAAGGTAGCCGTGACAACTGGCTATTTTCCAGAGCGTCGACCAACACTTGTCAAAATCAATACATAGTTTAATTTTTCATCTGTTTTGCTGTTTATTCGTTTTCTCTTTTTCTATGCGCTTTTGACAAACGTTGGTCTACAAAAGAACTGTCACTCCTACATAAAAATTATTATATCATGATCGTTTTCAACAGCGCTCACAAGCGTATGGGTTAAAAAAAAGCGGATTAAAAAAAAAAACTTAAACTTGACTGAATACAATTTTTACCAATTTTTTAATATATAATATTGTAATTTTGCATCGGGCTAGTTGCCCTTTTCAGCCCTTGTGTGATCAATTGTGTGGTGTGTGTTGTGAAATGTTTGAACACAAATGATGGAGAACTGGACCTACATGTTTTTTGCCGAGTCCGAACAGCTTATGTTCTCAAGAAGCTTTTCATGACAGTTTTTAATCTCTGAGGATTGCCATTGTCTGCAGAGAGGTGAGAGAGGTTAATTCAATTGAAAAAACTTTCTGTTTCAGGTGGAATTCGAACTAGGGTTCTCTGGCCGCCACAGTGAGCGTATTAGAAATCGTAAATCTGCTTTAATACGGAATATTTCTTTGCGAGATAAAATTATAGCAAGTATCAGATTCCATTGAGCACTCTTAACCAATATTACGTTATGATGGAAATACTTAACGCCATTGGTATAAAATACCACACATATACACCAGCTGAGCGTAAAGAAATACACGTATTGATAAAGCACATTCCGGCATGTTACAACCAAGACGATATTATCAACTATCTGAAAGATGATTAAAATTTGCTACCGCTTTGTTTAACAAAATTGCTAGCAAGCACATGACTGCAATCAGCGTCCATTTATCAATTTGGCATGCATAGTTTGATCCAAAAACGGATAAAAAGAAAATCTATGCGTATTGGTAACGTTAATGGCATATTAGTGGAGCAGTTAAAGTATACCTCACTTACTAATTCCATAAATGCTAGCGATTTGAGAACATAGAATCAAATTGTTCATACGATGTACGCTGTCCAAATTGTCTCACTTTGCATGAAAGAGATAAATGTATCTTAGATACAAATGTGCTTTTAAGCCAACCTGCATTACCCGTAGGAGCTAATCGCATTCTACTTTTTCTAAGGAATGCCACATCTATCAACGTATTCCCCAAAAACGAATTCACCTGGTAATAAACAAAAGAAGGGAGTCGATCCATCGCCAAAATCGATAGCACCGAGTCAAACTATCACGCCTAGCACTAATGCTAAATTAGCAAATATTGTTCGCGGCAACCAAGAACAAATCAAAACAAATGTTTATACCACCTCAAACGTCGATGTTATAGCGATTTTAAAACAACTGACAGCTCAACAAACATTGCTGTATGAGCTTAAAATGAAAATCGCACCATAGTGTATTAACAACAACGAAAGATGAGTGACTTGAACAAAATTTAATGTTTCGAGTTGAACACTAATTCTCTCAAAAGTAAATCGAAACAGCATGAGCTGCACAATTTTGTGAAAAATCATGACCCAGACATCATGCTAATATGTGAAACGAAATTAAACGCCACTACCAAATTTGCAATCCTGAACTACAATTTTTATAGAAATGATATGGTATCGTACAATGAAGGAGGAACTGGTATACTAATTAAATCAAAATTTATTAGCTCATCTTCAAAATATTGCTTCAATAGTCACAATCAAGTATAGTGCAATTGAAGACACGTTTGAAAAGGTAACAGAAATGGTTTTTGCTTCTATCTACACTACAATTGACTCTAATGAGTTAACGACCATAGTTAATTCATTTAATGGAGCGCCATTCATCTTAACAGGAGATTTTAACAGTAAACACATATTTTGGGGTTGCAAGGAAAACACCTTCGAAGGCAACAAACTATACAACTGGATCTGTGATTCGATTGATTTGCACAACATTAAAATACTTTTACCAGAAAGCAGTACTTGCGTTCAAGCTAACTCCGAATCAAGCCCTATTTCCAATAACGCGTGAGATACGTTGCGTAAATTTACGCAAACAATAAATGTTCACGCAGCGTAAAATTTTCGGAAAACTGAATATTTCACGCCAGTGAAAATTTAAATCTATTAAAATCGAAAGAGCTGTTCTTTTCAGAGTAACACAAAAAGTGCTGTACGAACTATTGAGAGCTGACTACAATGTAATTGGTAGTATTGCGAATACTTTTTGTCTTTTTTTGTCTTCCTTTAAATATGAGTGTATAGTTGTGTGATTTGTGTTATGTCTTGATTGCAAAAATTCAGAGTTCGGTCGAACTCAAACAAAATATCGCAAACAAAATCCTACTTTCAAAATGTACTGAGCCGGGTTCTGTTCAAAATTATGCTTCACTAAGCAAAAGTACGGCAATCATATGTTTACGCACACGTCTTGATTGCAAAAATTCAGAGTTCGGTCGAACTCAAACAAAATATCGCAAACAAAATCCTACTTTCAAAATGTACTGAGCCGGGTACTGTTCAAAATTATGCTTCACTAAGCAAAAGTACGGCAATCATATGTTTACACAAACGTTCTATTGAAAATTGGATTTTTTTGCAACTTCAACAGCGTAAAACGTAACGCATCTCAAGCGTTATTGGAAATTGCGCTTCAGTCTTGGATTTATTCTTTGTTGATCCACCATCCAGATACACTATGATACAAACATGAAAAATAAATTGTGGCTTTTTTTTCATTTATATTTAGTTTTAAGCAATTCTTATAAATATAAATTTTCGAAAGAACTGTTCTTTTCAGAGTAACACAAAAAAGTGCAAAAAGTTGTTAGTAACACAAAAAAGTGCTAGTAACAAGAACTATTGAGAGCTGACTACAATGTAATTGGTAGTATTACGAATACTTTCAGTCTTTTTTTGCCTTTTTTTAAATATGAAATATAATTTTTAAAATGATATAAATTTTTAAGAATTACATTTGTGAGCTTTATGCCAAGGACTTTCATGAAGCAACAGGTTGCCACAACTGCAATTCCGCTTTGATTTGAGCTGAAGTTGTGTCTATTAGATTTTCAAAGTTAATGGACTGCATGAGCCACAGAAGATTACTGATGAGTTGTTGTAGCGACCAACGAAACAGCTGTCTAGTCTAGTCTAGACCGCTGGTGGTTGTTCTGTAAATAACATTATTGTTGTGGCAACCTGTTGCTTCATGAAAGTATTTGGCATAAAGCTCACAAATGTAATTCTTAAATATTTATATTGTTAAAAATTGCTAAAAACTAAATTACGATACAAACGCTAACAAGCTGGTCACTGATGACTTTGATTCCAACCATATTCATTTATATTTAGTTTTAAGCAATTCTTATAAATATAAATTTTCGAAAGAACTGTTCTTTTCAGAGTAACACAAAAAAGTGCAAAAAGTTGTTAGTAACACAAAAAAGTGCTAGTAACAAGAACTATTGAGAGCTGACTACAATGTAATTGGTAGTATTACGAATACTTTCAGTCTTTTTTTGCCTTTTTTTAAATATGAAATATAATTTTTAAAATGATATAAATTTTTAAGAATTACATTTGTGAGCTTTATGCCAAGGACTTTCATGAAGCAACAGGTTGCCACAACTGCAATTCCGCTTTGATTTGAGCTGAAGTTGTGTCTATTAGATTTTCAAAGTTAATGGACTGCATGAGCCACAGAAGATTACTGATGAGTTGTTGTAGCGACCAACGAAACAGCTGTCTAGTCTAGTCTAGACCGCTGGTGGTTGTTCTGTAAATAACATTATTGTTGTGGCAACCTGTTGCTTCATGAAAGTATTTGGCATAAAGCTCACAAATGTAATTCTTAAATATTTATATTGTTAAAAATTGCTAAAAACTAAATTACGATACAAACGCTAACAAGCTGGTCACTGATGACTTTAATTCCAACCATAGAGCAGTTTCTCCCACAATTATTGTTAGCAAAACAAATATTTTATGCCGAGATGCAAATCCGCTGCAATTAGAACAAAGCCGATTTTAAGCAAATCAGTGAGTTCGTCGATTCGAAACTGGATGAAAGTTATTTGCCGGTTTCATGGAATGTTGAAAATTACCAAATTGACGCAGTGATCGAACGAGACTTCAAAAATCAACCGCCAAATTCGTATCATACGTAAAAGTATATCGGAACTCAATAATTGTGTTGTCCAACCGATCAACAAAACTACTTCGTAAAAAGAAACTGGCCCGCCGCAGATGGTTCCGGAATAGTGCCGGCGCACTAAAAGCCATCCTGAAGTTGTTGTTGAAGTTGTTGTGAACTGTTTGAACACAAATGATCGAGAACTGGACCTACAAGTTTTATGCCAACATCGAACGGCTTATGTTCTCAAAAAGCCGTTCATGGCAGTTTTACTCTCTGAATTTTGCCATTGTCTGCAGATAGATGACGGCCGAACAGAAAAATTAATTTAATTGAAAAAACTTTCTGTGTCAGATGGGATTCGAACCTGGGTTCTACCACAAGCAAGCCACGCACTTCAACCATTATGACACGGAATTGTTTGAAATATACTCTAAAAATTGAGTTTTTTGTAAAAATATTTATTGGTCAACAAAAACAAACGGTCAGAAATAATAGTAATAAAAAATTTCTTCCAATCTGCACCAATAAATTTTTAATTTTTGCAGTCGGACCAGAGGTAATGCGGATTTTCATCAATTTTTTAACTTTTTTTTATATTATTTTCACTAAAATTAACATTTAATTTTTTTTTTTTTTTTGCCATGTTACTTTTAGTCAAATAAATTATCTATTGAATTATATAGTGAAGAGAGAAGAATTAAATTGAATGAAATTACAAAAAAATTACACATTTTTACAGTTTACATTTTACAATTCATTGACATAAAGTAGTGTGGAAAAAAATTAATTGAATTTTAGTAAAAATACTAGGAAAAAAGTTAAAACAATCCATTAAAATCCGCATAATCTTTGGTCCAACGGTAACAATTTAAGACTTTTTGATGCAGAAGAACTTTTTCTTTACTATTATTTCTGACCGTATGTGTTTTTTTAACCACCATACCAGCCAATATTTTTAGTCGAAATATTTTAGGGATCATCATAACATAAACCATAGATTATTTTGAAGAACCGGACCGATGAACTTTTTTTTTCTATGAAGCCGGAGGCGGCTTAATGTATATACTTATGTGGGTATATGTGTATATCACGTTAAGACTCCGAAACCGCTAAGCCAAAGCCTTGAGAGTGTTCCTGTGAAGTCTGGTGCCGATCGTAAAATGCACCTTAAATACACCTTAAATTTTCGATATCGAACAGTTTTAGAATTATAGATCGCCCAGCCTTGGTTGCAGTTCCACTGGTAACATTTTATGGGCGTTCGACGAGGGGCGTGGTACTTTTTCTTTCGAAATAAGTTACACTTCAATGAAACTCGGTACGAACTTACTATAAAAGCATGGCCTCACTAAAGCTACACCCTCTTTTAGGGGATAAGAGCTGATCGCAGCGAATCACGCCGGGTATAAGCTAGTTAACTATAATACATAAATAAATAAAATAAAATTATTTCTGAAGAGTGGGTACAGATATTGTGCTGCTATGTCCATTATCTGCAAAGCTGTCGAGAGTGAGCGTATGAACTTAATTAACAAACTTTAGTATTTAACGATGAAAATCGTCTGATTTATAGAAGTTCTATTGATTTGTGGGTGGTACAAGTGGAGGTGGCAAACTTTTTATATATATATATATATATATATTGACCGCGCCTTAGAGCACCTGCATATCAAGTGCTACTATCAAAACGTGTACAACTAAATGCTAAGACCACTCCCATTCTTTGAACAGTTGCCGACAGTAACCATATGAACTAAATTACCAAATATTAGTTTTTTATGGTAAATCCGTCTGATATAAAGCATTTTTACTTATTTGTGGGTGGTTCAAGTGGGCGTGACAGCATTTATATTTACATAGTGACTGCCACTTTGATCCATAGCACCTGCATACCAACATTCACTATCAAAACGTGTACAACTCAGGAATAAGCATGATTTCGATAAAGTGGGCGTAGATATGGTGCGATCATGCCCATTTTTTGTACATTGACCGACAGTAACCATATAAAAAAAAATTACCAAATCTTAGTCTTCTACGGCAAAAGCCGTCTGATATAAATAATTTTTACTGATTTGTGCGCGGTAAAACTGTGCGTGACAACATTTTTATATACATACCCTGTAGGAAAATCAACTAATTTAAAAGTAGTTGTAAAAGTAGTTTTTTTGTCAACCACAACTAGTTGAAATTCTGACTTTTTTCTATAGAACGAACTAACATATTTTGTATGGTGATGTCCGCTAAATAAGTCAATTGACTTTCGTCTGCATATATTTTCAACTACTTGTTAAACTAGTTAAATTTAAATTATTTTTTGAGTTACTTTAAAATAAACAATAGAAAACTATTTAATATTCCACTTACTGAAGATGAATTGAAGATGAAAAAGCATAAAAATTTTAAATTTCTATACATCAAAGAGATCATTTATTTGACTGTTTTGAAAAATACATAAATCATGCCAAAAAAATCATGCCTGGTCGACACAAACAAATTCTGAAATATAAAATCTGAAAGCAAAATGTAAACAAAGTTAAAAGTGATTTTTTAATAGAAAATTGTGAAATGTCGTTCTTTGTGGTGATTTAATTAATTTTAAAATAATTCAAAAGTGATTCATGCCAAGCTTCATTGCCAGTTAATTCAAAAAAGGACTAGTAATAACATTCAAGGAGCGCAACAGAAGTACGCTGCGATGGTAGATATCATTTCATTATTCCTTTCTTCATTGGACTATTTCTGCTTCCAACAGGTGATAGTTCCAGAAGCTGGAGGAACTCTGCGCTTATATGTGAGCATGCCTACCACGGAAGCTGTTTACAAAAACGGGCACGCCACCACCTGGGTACATGAGCGAAGGTGTCGATCCAATTGATCGGAATTGTGTGGATACTGCGCCTGTTATTTAACACGAGCCAGCTTTTTGATGCTTCATTTCAAAATATGAGCTAAACAAGTGTGTCGATGGATTTTCCACGCTTTGTAACCATCAATCATGGTCGATGGACACACCGATATTGTGCTTAGTGCTTCTTTTAAGTGTCAATCGCAATGAAGTGATGGAGCAAACTGGACGCTACGTAGGGAAAGGCATGCGTCTTTACTATTGAAGTGATGAGGTGTTTGCTGAATGGTTAAGCAATGCATCAATTTCCGTACAGAGTCCAAATTGTGCAATGTTTGCTAAACAGTACCACTTTGTAATTTGAATATCTTAAATAATAAAGAATTTTTAATCGTTTTACAGGGTTTTGAGGCAGTTTATTAGTTTTAAAGTGTTTTTACCCCGTTTGAAAAAGTATGTTTTTTTGAAACAAAATGTTAGTGAAGCCTAAAGTTAATAATATTTGATGAAATAACATGGTTAAATATTTATAAACTTGTAATCTAATAAAAATTTGCAATTAACACATGTCCAAATCAGAGGAGTTGCCGCCTTAATATAATTCAAAGTAGTTTATCAACCACTTGTTTTTAAATAGTATTTCAATTACTTCATATATATTGCAATAAAAACTATTTACAATTGAAGTGGATCCCGCCTTAATATAATTCAAAGTACTTCATATACTAGTTTATTTAAAATTTGTTTTTTAATTAGTTGTTTTTAAAAACAAGTTAGTTTGTTCCTATAGGGTAGTAACTGCCAATTTGATCCATAGCACCTGCATACAAAGATTCACTATCAAAACTTGAACATCTCATGAACTAAAATTACTTTTGAAAAGTGGGCGTAGACATAGTGTGGTCACGCCCATTTTTTATACAGTCACCGACAGTAACTATCTGAAAAAAATTACCAAATTTTAGTGTTATACGATTAAAACAGTCTGATATATAGAATTTTTTTTTGTTAGTAAAGCTATAGAGCTAATTTGGGTTGTATGGGAGGTACCACGCCCCCTTGTCCAATCAACACCAAACTTCACAGTAACACTCTCAAAATGTTGTTTCAGTCTCCGTAAAAATTTTATAAAGATTGGTTCGGTGGTTTTGGAGTCTATAAATGATATACACACATACCCACATACATACATCCATTTTTATTTATATTTATTTATATTTATTTTTATTTATATTATTAACAGGTCATTCAGTAAGTCCGTAGGATAAGTAATAAAAAAACAAAATTTTGATAAAAGTCGATTATATTATTCAACATAGTTGCCTGCCAGAGGGATACAACGAGTATAGCGGTTTTCCAACTTATCGATATCACTTTTATAGTACGATTTCTCTTTCTTGTCAAAATTTTTACTCTTGAGACCTGAAAACAGGAAAAAGCCGCTGTAGGCTAAATCTGGAGAATGCGGTGGGTGGGTAAGCATTTCGAAGCCCAATCCATTGAATTTTGCTACCGTTTTCATCGACTTGTGACACGGTGCATTGTGTTGATAAAACAACACTTTTTTCTTTTGCAAATGTGGCCGTTTATTGGCGATTTCAGCCTTCAATCGATCCAAAAATGCACCGTAATAGTGGCTGTTGATGGTGGTTCCTTTTTGGAGATAGTCGATGAATATTTTTCCTTTCGCATCCCAAAATACAGACGCCATCACCTTACAAGCCGACTGTTGGGTCTTTGGATGCTTACTTCGGATTCGGTTCGTCGACTGCTGTCCACTCAGCTGACTGTCTTTTGTTTTTCATCCATTGTCACATATCGACGACATAATTCGATTTTATTGCGGTTTAACAGCGCCAAACATTCCTCTGAAGCATCAATTCGTTGTTGTTTTTGGTCGACTGTGAGCTCACGCGGCACCTACTTTGCACAGAGCTTTCGCATACCCAAATGTTCGTGTAAAATGGTAAAAGCACTACCATCTTATATCTTTACAATGTCAGCTAGCTCGTGTATTTTCAATTTGCGATCGTTCATAACCAATTTGTGTTTTTTTTTGATGTTTTGTGGAATAACAGTCTGATTTGGCGTCCACAGCGCTCTGCATCATTTGTGCTTGTGCGACCACGTTTAAATTCAGCAATCCACTTTTCTACCATTTGACCCGATGGAGCAGAGTCCGGATAATGTTTATCAAGCCATTGTTTGATTTCCCCTGTATTTTTATTCATCAAAAAGCAATGCTTTATCAACACTCGAAATTCACTTTTTTCCATTTTTTTTCAATAAAAATAGTTGCACACAAAATGCTATAACTCACGAATCAATTGTCAAATTCTTGTGAAATTTGTATTCGTATAGTTCGATGGTTGGTGCTAAATAAAAATCTTATGGAAAAAATCTAGTAACGCCATCTATGTGTCATCCTATGGACTTTTTGAACGTACTGTTTTAGAAGATAGATAGATTCCCTTCATTAATATGTAAATAATAATATGATAGAGTTAGAAAAAAATTACACAAATTAAAACAAATTTCAAAGCCATGTTTGTAAAAAAAGTTAATTTTTTTAAGTAAATATTAAGAGTATATATTTTTTTATCTATTTCGAAATTACTGGAACTTTTTATGGTAAGTAGACTTTTTTTCATTTAACAATTGATAAAAGCGACTATCATGGAATTTTTTTTTTTTTTGGAACCTAGTCTTTGTCTTGGTTCTTGACAGTGATAATTTAAATACGACCATTTCAGCTTTTCTGAGATTTTTCGACCAGTTTTTCCAATTATATATTACCCACAAACATAGCAAAAATGGTTAGAATCACTTTTGCACAATTTTTGCGACATTTTTAAATAGCGAAAAAAATACTTAATTTTATATAGAAAGGTCAAGACCTGTCTACCGATCTATCAATCTGTCTGTTACCAACGCTTTTTCAAGAGTTGCAGCTAGCAGCCACCAGAGTAAGAGTATGCCTAACAGTGTACTACAAAAATAATGTAGGCAACAATGTACGTATAGGCCTCTAATCCCGCTATTTTTATTTTTTTGCTCTGCAATTTTTTGCATTATGTATTCTTGTGTTGTGCAAGCTTACAGCTATTTGTCCTATTGTAAGCTGTGCACGTGTTCATTCAGTAGACGTTCATTACATTACAGTACATTTAGCGAAGAAAGTGTTTATATAGTAAGTGTTTAAAAACATTAAAATAATTGTATGAGAATAAACTTTCGACCAATTCTTTATAAATTATGATTTAATGTATTTTTTTTTTTGCTGTTTTGGTCAATTTTTGGTAAATGTTAATTAAAATTCTAAAACATTATTTTACCCAACGTTTCGTAGGTTACTTTCCTACATCATCAGGGGATGTCTATATTGAAAACTAGTAAAACAAACAAATTAAAAACAATTTTAAATACAATAACAAGTAAGGCAGAATAATTACAATTTTTTACATTTAATTAGGTAACATTATGAAAAAATTAGTTATTTTTAATAAATTAAACATGCAAGCACTGACAACAAGAAACATTTAGATTAAGCAACAATTTATAATAGATTTTAAACAAACTGAGGAAAACGAATTGACACCAATGTTTTAAACTAAACTCGGTAATATGAAACATAAAAATTGATGCAACAGCTTTCCCTTAAGCTTTTCTTAGTGCAATCGTGTAGTTAGAGCTAAAGTTGTCCTTGTCTTCTTTTGTGTTCATTGTTATTGTCGCTTTGTTTTGAATGCTTAGGCTCTCCACAATGTATCGTCGAGTTTCTTTTCTTTCTTTGTCTATTATTTTCGCCTCGTCAAAATCAGCTGTGTGTCCAGACTCTAAAATATGTGGCGCTAGCGCTGTTGTCATATTTTCTATCCTTATATCTGCTTTATGTTCGTTTAATCTTATTCCCAACGCTCTCTTTTTAGTTCCTATGTAGGTTAAATCGCAAGTTTCTCCTTCTTTTCCTTAACATCCATTCTCGTAAACAACGTCTTGCTGGTTCTCTTTTTCTATTCGTGTTTTTGTATGGGTGAATATATTTTTTAGGGTTTTATTTGGCTTATGAGCGAATGATATCTTGTTTTTGTTACATAGTTGTTTTCATAGAACCATCAATAACAAAAAAATAATATCATTCACTCATAAGCCAAATAAAACCCTAAAAAAATATATTCACCAATACAAAAGTACGCATAGAAAAAGAAAGCATCAAAGCGTTGCTTACGAGATTGGATGGAAAGGAAAAGAAGGAGAGCCTTGCGATTTATCTTTTAAGTATCTTCTGACAAACTGTAGGCAAAAAAATAATGAACATATTATTATAATATGAACAGCTCATCAATACTTAAAAAGCTCAAAATGATAATTTTTTAAGTAAAAATATCGATTTTAGGGTCTGTTTTTGCACTTTTTCGACGATAACTCCTAAATTAAATTTTTAACCAAATATTTTGTGACAAACTGAAAGCAGAAGAATAATGAACAATTCTTGTCTACATAACAAAATATTTTCGAAGAAATTTTAGACGAAAGAACTATGAATAATTCTAGTGAACCTACTTATGAAATCTGAACAGGTCAACAGTGCCTAAAAAGCTCAAAATTATCATGCTTTTTATTTAATATATACTTAAGTGACAAATGATGATTATGCAGCAATAAAATTAAGAAGATCATCTTAGTAGACGGAAAACTAAAATAAGTCGATAATCTTTTTTATTTCATGTGAAATCTAAAAAATATATTTCAATACAAGAAAATTAATAAGCCCCTTTTTAGCGAACGAAAAAAACCATAAGTAAGGTTATATGCAAAATATTTTGTATAATCTTTTTATTAAAGACGGGCTTGCGTACAAGTACATATGAAAGTACTAGTAAAGAAATAAATTAGAAAGTACGGTAAAGAAATTCACTACATCGACCTAGAATGTCAGAACCATTTAAGTGCTTGAAAAGCTTTAAGTGCTTGTCTCACATTAATCAACAATACAGCAAATACAAATGTGGTCGTTAAATACTTTAATCGTTAGCTTCCAACGCAATCAGATGAGCAAGGCAATCGATTCCATCAAACGGCGTTGCCATTTGAATTACGGTAATAAGATCTGTTTGTACCTACCTATTCATATAGTAGGACAATTTTAAAATAACTAGCTTGCTTACATTCAGATATCGAAGAAAACGATCCCCTGACACCGTTATGGCTGGAATATGCTGGTGCACGACAAATTTCCTTCACGATGAAGTTGCGCGCATGTACGTAGATGGCGAAGAAAGAGAACACACATTTTATGAAGCCCTTCAAGACTCTCATGATGATTTTTCGAGCAATGAAGATTTGTAAGACCTTGCTGGTTAAGGTCTTGTGGAGGCCATGGCGCAGTGGGTAGAGTGCGTGACCCATACGCCAGAGAACCCTGGTTCAATTCCCACCTGTCACTGAAAGTTTTTATTTCAATTGACAAGGTTTGCAGACAATGGAAAACCTCAGAGAGTAAAAACTGCCATGAAAAGTTTATTGAGAACATAAGCCGTTTGGAGTCGACATAAAACTAGTAGGTCCAGTTCTCGATAATTTGTGTTTAAATATTTCCCAACACATACAACACAATTGATCATTACAAGCTCAGTCGAAAGTCCTTTCAAATGGCCATTTCGTATATTTTTTTTGCTGGTTAAGGTGATTGATCCAAAAAATAACATTATCATCATTTATCACTTAAGTACGTATTAAATAAAAAAGATGATATTTTTCAGCTTTTTAAGTACTGTTGATCTGTTCAGATTATATTAGTGTGTTAAAAACAGTTTTTCATTATTCTTCTGCCTACAGTTTGTCGGAAGTAACAACCCGTGTCCGGGTTTCAGCCGACTTTGCTTTCCGCGCGCTTTCTCCAATCGGATACACCAAGTGCAGTTAGGGCTTCCTCGGCCTGGTCCATCCATCGGAGGAATGGTCTCCCTCGTCGTCGTTGACCAGTGATCCTCGCCTCGAGCACCTTTTTCGCTGGAGCTTAGTCGTCCATACGATGGACATGACCCAGCCAGCGTAGTCGCTGCACAGTTATACGCCGAACTACGTCAATGCCTTCGTAGAGCTCATACAGCTCGTGGTTCATTCGGATGCGATAGTCATCGCCGACTCGAACAGGACCGAAGATTTTGCGAAGAACTTTTCTCTCGAATACCCCCCGAGCGGCTGCGTCAGTTTGCGAAACTACCCATACCTCAGCGCCATAAAGCAGCACAGGTAGAACGAGCGTCTTGTAGAGTGTTAGTTTTGTCGATCGAGAGAGGGATCTGGAACTTAGTTGCTAACTGAGCCCATAGTAGCACCTATTAGCAATTATTGTTCTTCGCTTTATCTCCAGGCTGATTTCGTTGTTGGTATTGATGGCGGTGCCAAGGTAAACGAACTCCTTGACTACTTCAAAGTTATAGCTGCCGGATGAAACGTGGGAGTCTAAACGCCGCACTCCCTTGTTTGTAGACAGCATATACTTTGTTTTACCCTCATTTATCGTCAAACCCACTTTGGCTGATTCCTTTCCGATAGCGGCGAAAGCAGTGGTAACATCTCTCTTGGTTCTGCCAACAATATCGATATCATCAGCGTACGCAAGGAGCTGGACATCTTTATAGAAAATGGTGCCATTACGATGCACACCGGCCTTTCGTACGATCCCTTCCATGATGATGTTGTAAAGATCGCAAGACAGTAGATCGCCTTGCCTGAAACCTCTTTCGGTATTGAAGGCTTCGGAGAGGTCATTTCCTACCTTGACGGAGGTGCGTGTGTTGCTCAACGTCATTCTGCAAAGTCTTATCATTTTTGCAGGTATACCGAACTCAGACATTGTTGCGTATAGGCAATCCCTTCTCGGGATATCGAACGCTGCTCTAAAATCGACAGAGATGGTGTGTGTCAATTTGATTTTCGTGGGCTTTCTCCAGGATTTGTCGTTGCGTGAAAATCTGGTCTATGGTGGACTTACCAGGTCGAAAGCCACACTGATAAGGTCCAATCAGTGTTTTTGTAATCGGCTTTAATCTTTCACACAGTACGCTTGAGAGAACCTTATATGCGATGGAAATGAGACTGATACCTCTATAGCTGGCGCAGATTGTTGAGTCTCCTTTCTTAAGTATAGGGCACAGTACACTGAGGTTCCAATCGTCGGGCATGCTTTCTGCTAGCCATATTTTGCTGATGAGCTGATGCATGCGCCTTATCAATTCATCGCCGCCGGTTTTAAACAATTCAGCTGACAGGCCGTCAGCACCCGCTGCTTTATTGTTTTTGAGTCGTTGGATAGCAACTCGAACCTCTTCATGGCTAGGTGGTGGTACTTCCACTCCGTCATCGGTGATTGGTGGCTCTGAACTGCGCTCTCCATGGGCGGCATTGGTAGAATCGTCGCCAGTAAGTAAATTAGAGAAGTGCCTTCTCCACAATCTCAGAACATACTGTGTATCCGTATTCAGATCTCCATTTTCGTCTCTACAAGGGGATGCTCCGTGCTTGAAACCTTGGGTTAGACGCTTAACCTGTTGATAGAATTTTCGTGCATCCTTCTTGCCCTGGTATACCTCTAGTTCCTCACGCTCACGCTTTTCCTGCTCTCTTTTCTTGCGTCTGAAAAGGCGCCTCTCTTCCTTCCTTTTTTCGCGGTAGTTTTCTCGCAGCTCACTGCAGCGTTTTTTTGTATGCGGCGTTTTTTACTAATGTCGCGATGCGACACTCCTGATCATATCATTGGTTCCAAGGTTGCGGGCGCCGGAAACCAATGACTTCTTCAGCGGCAGCGCGCATGGAGTGGGATATATGCGCCCAAAGTCCGCCGGCGTCGTCGGGTCCAGAGGTTGGTGGGTTGAGCTTAACCGACAGTTGAGCGGAGTAGGCTTCGGCAGTCCGTTGTAATTGCAGCTTAGCGACATCTAGCTTTCGTTGCATTCCTGTGCGTATATTCTTCGCATTGTATAATGGCATGCGGATCTTGGCTGCAACAAGATAATGGTCGGAGTCAATGTTGACCCCCCGAAATGTACGCACATCTAGAACATTAAAGGCATGCCTTCCGTCGATTACAACATGATCAATTTGGTTTCACGTTTTTTGATCCGGGGACAGCCAGGTGGCCTTGTTAATGTCGAAGTGCTTAAATCTGGTGCTACTAACTACCATGTTTCGCATCGCGGCGGAGACCGCTAAGACGTCTTAGACCGTTGTTCGTGGAAGTCTCATGAAGACTGAACTGACCGACAGTGGGGTCAAAGATGCCTTCCCTACCGACTTTCGCATTAAAATCGCCGAGGACTATTTTCACGTCATGAACCGAAAGGTGGTCGTATACGTCTTCAAGACTAGCGTAGAAAGCGTCTTTAACGGCTTCGTCCTTTTCCTCAGTCGGGGCGTGCGCGCAAATAAGGCTGATGGAGAAAAATTTTGCCTTGATCGCGGATCGTGGCCAATCTTTCGTTCACAGGTGTGAACCGGGAAACAAGGTGGCATAGTTTCCGACTAACAACGAATCCACATCCAAATTCGCGCCTCTCCGCATGGCAGCTGTAGTAGATATCACAGTGTGCTTGTTTAGAGCAGCCTTGCCCTTTCCATCGCATTTCCTGGATGGCGGTGATGTCAGCTTTTATTGTTTTGAAGGCTTCCGTCAGTTGGATAATGGCACCTTCCCTATAAAGGGTCCGGACATTCCAGGTGCATATCCGTAAATCATTGTCCGTTTTTCGTTTGCGGTGGGCGTCAACGTAATTGGGGTTCTTATCCGAGACTGGTTTAGTTTTCATTGGTTTAAGGTCTATTGATCGACCCGCCGCTCAAATTAGCCGTCAAACTGACGGATGCCAGTTTGTCATTGCCCAGGGAATACCACGTGGAGGTTTGAGTCGACTTGAGACGATTTCGACATGGATAATGCTGGCCTCGCCAGGTTGAGGCGGTCAGACACGTTGCCATGTGAAGGTTCGCCCCCCTGTTCCCCTGTTTGTCGGAAGATACTCGGTTAAAAATTTGCTTACTTTACGAGGTATTGTCGAAAAATTGCAAAACCAGCCCTAAAAATTGATATTTATCACTTAAAAAATTATCTTCGTGAGCTTTTTAAGTAGTGCAGACACGTTCAGATCGCATAAGTATGTTGACAAAAGTTATTTAATTTTTTCTTGGCAATAATTTTTTAGAAAAATTTGGATTCCCTTCAAGTTATTTCCGAAAAAGCAAAAAAAAATTTTTTTTGGCACTTAATTAAAAAAATGTTACAAAAAATGATTTAACGAAAATTTTTTGTGTTTGTTAACAAGATTTTTAGCCACAATTTTGCTAAAGACAGTAAACCAATATCTCTATTTTTGACGGAGCTGTTGAACAAAAACTGATGGTACCAATATTTTGTTAAAATAACTAAAATCCACAATATTAAATGGACCATAAAAAAGAAACGGGCGCCAAACTTTCGAAACCCAGCTAGGGGTTTACTCACCTTTGATGATAGTATCCTACCTATACCGTAGAATTAAGTTGTTTTGTTCACTGTTGCACAGTGTTTTCTGTCAGATGATATATAAATGATTGCTTTACATTAAACAGTTTAGTATCTAGAGTAAAAAACTGGATCAGTCTAAAAAATGCAAATGTATTTAAAAAATTCGACCTATTTGGGAAAAACAAAGAGAGACGTAGAATCAACATAAAAAGTTCTTCTAGAAAAGTATTTCATGTCTTTGGATAAAAAACGTTGTAGACTAGTGGAATAGTACTGAAATGTAAAGAAATATCTTCAAAATATTTGCCAATTTTAGTTCGAAAGTTATTATATTATGTAATAAGTTTCCATTTTAGCTCGCAGTCTATTATATTAAATAATAAGTTTCCATTTTGGTTAGTAAGCTATTCTATTAAAAAAAACGAAATGGCTATTTTAGCCCTTAAAAGTACCTTGACCGAGCTTCTATGATCAATTGTGTTGTGCGTGTTGTTAAATGTTTGAACACAAATGATCGAGATCTGGACCTACAAGTTTTATGCCGACTCCGAACGGCTTATGTTCTCAAGAAACTTTTCATGGCAGTTTTTTACTCTCTGTGGCTTACCATGGTCTGCAGAGAGGTGATGGCCGAACAGAAAAATTAAATCAATTAAAAAAACTTCCTGTGTCAGGTAAGAATTGATCCAGGGTTCTCGTATGAGCATGGGCCACGCATTCTACACACTCCGCCACGGCCTCCACAATTCTATTAATTCTATTAATAAGACTTCATTTCAGATGGTAATCAATAAGATAAAATTGTAAAATTTTATTTTAGATAATAAGATATCATATTATATAATAAGCCAGGTAGTATTATATTATATTTCAAGTATTATATTGAGTAATAAGCAAACATTTTAAATTTTTCCTTTTTTATAGACAAGTAAAGGTAAGTTAGTAAAGTGATCATAAGAAGCTCGGTCAAAGTCCGTTCAAGGGCTGAAATGGCAATTTCTTTTCTGTTTTTTTTAAAGGTAAGTATAATTAAATCTCAAGAATAATACAATGGAAAATATAAGCCCAAAATAATTTCATTTTTTTTAATATATTTTGCCCTAAAACCTGATAAATTGGCAATCCTGGAATTACAAAGTTTCTTTTCTGAAAAATGTAAGCTAATTTTGTTAAATTATTCAAGCCATTCCAATTTCCTAAAATTATTTGCACTGTAAAGATCAGATCAGACTTTATGCAAAGATAAAGACCCTATTTCAGAGATACAACTTCGTTTCGAAAGGGTTAAGAAATCCATTTATTCTAAACTAATTTGAGGTTGCTAGACATGAAAACAATTTTTATTTTTCAGAGGAGGCTCGCGAGAAAATAGTGACTTTCGATTTTCTCGAGAAACGCGCCTAGGAAACAAAGAAAAATGCAGCAATATTGGTTTTAAAAAAATTTTAAAAAATATGGTTTGCAAAATGTTACAAGAAAACTTCGATCGCAGAAATTTTAGATTTTTCAACATTTACTTTCGAAATTAGCTTTATTCAACCATGGAATCAAAAGTAAATGCAATATTCGTGTTTCGCAACCTCAAATTAGTGATACAAAAACATGTTATTTTCAAAAGTCACGAGAACATTTTTTACATTTGATTTCGTTATGAGTTTATTTGTTTTAATTAAAAATACCTTAGTTCACTAAAATTTGACTAACTTTTCGTAATGTCATCCGATTTTGTTCACCATGAAATCAAAATTCATGAAATACAAATTTTTCCAACAACTATGCAAAGGAATAAAAAAAAAATATTTCGATCGGATGTTGGCATACAAATTTGGTTTTATTTATTTTTTTTAAAAAAAACGAAAAAGCTTTCTTTAAAATCAAACTTTTAAGTATAATTACTCAGTCAGTTTTAATCGGATTATAAAAGGTAATATATCGTTGTGAGCATCGTTAACTTTCCCAAAAGATTGTATGAAAAATTTTTACGGTGCAATTTTTTTATATGATGTATATTGAAAAATCAATATTAAAAATATGTATTGATTTTTTTTGAATTTCATATCTGATATGGGCATTTCCACCAAAAGGTGTACCGCGACTGAAAAATTTAATGTTACTGAAAAAAAAATTTTGTATTTGTATACGTCACGCCAGATACTAAGGCTAATAATAAGAAAAAAGGGATAAAAGATTTTTATATTCGATAAACTTATATTATTTCAAAAACTTTAAAAAAAAGTATTATACAAAAAGTCTTGCCCAATTTACAGAGTTGTGCAATTTTGTAATCCAAGTCAAAACTCACTTCTGTTTTTTTAAGGTCACGCCATAACATATTTTTGCTGGCTGATCGATTGTTGTCATTTTTTTTAATCAATAAAGTGCTATTAATTGCTACCCAAATGCAAAAGACCTATTTAAAAATTTGAATTTTTAATTTCTTTAAAAAGTACTTTTCCGTACAATTGTCACGTCACTTCAGAATAGAAATGCCCTTATCCTATTTTTAATTGATCTTTTATGAATTTCAATTTATCTTTTCAGAATGTTACATACTATACTTACCATACTAATACTAATACTTACCATACATTGCGTTGAGGTGGGTATGTTTGGAAAAAACGTTGGGGGTGAGAAAATGATTTACATAATAAAAATATAGTTTTTAGCTTAGTACAAAAAATTCTTTTTGATGTGATATAAATAAAAGTTTAATTCTATAAAATTTTGTCTTTTGAAGCATATCAATCTGATGGGAAACAGAAAAATTGCGATAATAATAGATTAAATAAAATAATTGAATAAAATATATAATTTTTAATTTAGTAAAAAAAATTATTTTTGATGGCATATAAATAACATTTAATTCTATAAAATTTTGTCCTTTGGAGCATATCAATTTGATCAGAAACAGAAAAGTTGAAGCGATTTTTGTGAGATCAACAAAATCGCTGAAGTATGAAAACCAGTGATTAAATTGCTGCGGTAAGAATAGCAAAAGTCGTAAAATTATTTCTTTTTTAAGCACTAACTATTTTCATAACTTCAAAGCATACCACTGCTTGAACTTGTGTTTGCGAAAAATCAAGCACTCGCAGCATAAGCAGAAAACTAGTTTGAATAGTTTGCAAAGTGCTTCGGAAGTCGCCGTTTTGATTGACTAAAACTGTTGAAAAAGTCGAAACTCGAAGCAGCAGATGTTGTTGAACTTTCGTAAGTCGAAGCAGCGTAAGTTTTTCAACAGTCGTAGCAAACTGTTTTGCGTTTATGATTTCTGCTTATTCTTTCTAACTATTGTACAATTAAAGGAAAAATGCAATCATAATCATAAAAAAATTTAAAAAATATAATAAGGCGAGCGATCAAACAAAAGTAAGAAATAATAAGCAAAACTCATAAGCGCAAAACAGTCTGCTAAGACTGTTGAAAAACTTATGCTGCTTCGACTTACGAAAGTTGAACAACTGCTGCTGCTTCGACTTTCGATTTTACAATGACTGCCGAAGTTGTCGACTGCCGAATAGAGTTGCAAAAATGTCGATATTTGCGATACTCGATACTATCGATATATATCGTTATATAACAATATTGACTATATTGTTTCAAAAGCGAACTCCCAGTTTGGTTTTTTTAAAAGAAATTCTAGAGAAGTTAAAAATCCCTTTACCTTGAAATCTATTTATATGTGCTTAGTCAGATCTCTTCTTGAGTACTGTAGTATAGTTTGGAGCCGAAACAGACAGCTGCACTGTGGTAGGGCAACATTTTATTTTGGAAATAAGACTTAAAAACGGGGAAAATAATTATTTGCTATGCAAAAAAGATGAATTCTTTTCATCGACACCTGGCAGCAATGAGTCTTAGGGCCATTTTAGGTATAACGATTGAAGGCTGAACAAAGCCTAAAGTAACAAGCAACAATATTTTTTTGTATAAAAAAACTTATTGCATCCCGTGTCTCGCGTGACGTTCAGCGATCTTTCGTTTTACCTTAAGAGGACCTTATTTCGTTAATTTTAATCATTGGCCTTCATGGCTTTATTAATAAAAGTGTAAATCTTACCTCTTTTTTTACTTCGTCGTACACACACAAATTATTCGTCCATAACTGCCTCTTATAATACGCAACTGATGTTGTCAATGCAGGTGTTTTCAATGTTTTTTGGAGATCAAATGTCAAAACAGCCAAACGTCTATTCAGTAGCTTTATCCACGTCTTGTTTAAACTCATTGCATGCTCTTTCTACGGATTTCATATTTATTAATTTTTTTATTTATTTATTTAACATAATTCATTGCAGAAATAAGATAAATCTAAATATATAAACATGGATGTATGTATGTGGGTATGTGTGTATATCACGTATAGACTCCAAAGCCGCCGAACCAATCATTATAAAATTTTTAGGAATACTGAAACAACATTTTGAGAGTGGTCCTC
Organism: Coremacera marginata; assembly: GCA_914767935.1. Classification (NCBI taxonomy): domain Eukaryota; kingdom Metazoa; phylum Arthropoda; class Insecta; order Diptera; family Sciomyzidae; genus Coremacera; species Coremacera marginata. The sequence continues at coordinate 118,553,549 of OU612045.1, read as the reverse complement.
CGAAGTGTCCTGTAGATTGGACAAGGGGGCGTGATACCTCCCATACAACCCAAACTAGCTCTATCGCACACAAACCAAAAAAAAATGCAATATATCAAACGGTTTTAAGCGTATAAAACTAAAATTTGGTAATTTCGTTCAGAAGGTTTCTTTCGGTGACTGTACAAAAAATGGGAGTGGTCGCACCATATCTACTCCCAATTTTCAGAAATCATTTAATTCCTGAGATGTTCAAGTTTTGATAGTGAATCTTTGTATGCAGGTGCTATGGATCCAAATGGCAGTCACTATGCAAATATAAACGTTGTCACGCCCACTTTTACCGCCCATAAATCAGTAAAAATGCTTTATATCAGACAACTTTTGCCGTAGAAGACTAAGATTTAATAATTTAGTTCGTATGGTTACTGTCGGCCAATGTACAAAAAATGGGCATGGCCGCACTATATCTACGCCCATTTTATCGAAATCATGCTTATTCCTGAGTTGTACACGTTTTGATAGTGAATCTTAGCATGCAGGTGCTATGGGTCCAAGTGGCAGTCACTATGTATATATAAATGTTGTCACGCCGACTTTTACCGCCCACAAATCAGTAAAAATGCTTTATATCAAACGGCTTTTACCGTAGAAGACTAAGATTTGGTAATTTAGTTTATATGGTCACTGTCGGCAACTGCTACAAAATGGGAGTGGTCACACCATATCTACGCCCCCTTTTTCGAAATCATGCTTATTCCTGAGTTGCATACATATTGATAGTAACACTTGATATTCAGGTGCTCTAAGTGGCAGTCAATATATATATGTATATAAAATTTTTCACGCCCACTTGTACCACCCGCAAATAAAAAAAAACAAAACGAAATGGCCAATTTCAGCCTTTGAAAGGACTTTGACCACGCTTCATATGATCAATTGTGTTGTGCGTGTTGTAGAATATTTGAACTCAAATGATCGAGAACTGGACCTACAAGTTGTATGCCGACTCCGAACGGCTTATGTTCTCAAGAAGCTTATCATGACAGTTTTACCTCTCTTAGGTTTGCCATTGCCTGCAGAGAGGTGACGGCCGAACAGAAAAATTAATTCAATTGAAAAAACTTTCTGTGTCAGGTGGAATTCGAACCTGGGCTCTATGGCATACAAGCCACACACCTCAACCAGTATGCCACGGAATGGTTTGAAATATGCTCTAAAAATCGAGGTTTTTGTAAAAATATTTACTGGTGTGGTAGTTAAAAATAACAAACGGTCAGAAATAAAAGTAATGAAAAAGTTCTTCCAATCTGCACCAATAAATTTTAAATTTTTGTAGGCGGATCAGAGGTAATGAGGATTTTCATTAATTTTTTTACTTTTTTTGATATTATTTTCACTAAAATTCAAATTAAATTTTTTTTTGTCTTGCCATGTTACATTTAGTCAAATAAATTATCTATTGATGATAAAATATTGTGTAAAGTGAAGAATTACATTGAATGAAATTAAAAAAAATTGATACTTTTATTTGACTAAAAGTACTATGGGAAAAAATTCACTTGAATTTTAGTGATAATAATATGAAAAAAGTTAAAAAGATCCATAAAAATCCGCATTATCTTGGGCACAATGAAAAAAATTAAAGATTTTTTGATGCAAAAGAACTTTTTCATTACTTTTATTTCGGACCGTTTGTTTTTTTTTAAACTACCATACCAGCCAATATGTTTAGTGGAAATATTTTGGGGATAGTCATAACATAAGCCATTGACTATTTTGAAGAACCGGACTGAACAACTTTTTTTTTTAAGGAGCGTAAGGCGGCTTAATGTATATACGTGTGTGGATATATGCGTATATCACGTAAATACAACGAAACCGCTAAGCCAATTTTTAAACCAAAGCCTTGAGAGTGTTCCTGTGAAGTCTGGTGCCGATCGTAGAAGGCACCTTTAATACACCTAAAATTTTCGATATCGAACAGTTTTGGAATTATAGATCGCACAGCCTTGGAATTCAGTATTCGACATCAATTTACACATGCCGTTCACTGGTAACATTTTTTGGGAGTTGGACGAGGGGTCGCGGTCTTTTTCAGCATCCAAAATTTTCGGTATAGCTTTCGAAATAAGTCACACATCAATGAAACTCGGTACGAACTTACTATAAAAGCATGGCTTCACTAAAGCTACGCCCTCTTTTAGGGGATAAGCGCTGAGGGCAGAGAAGCGCGCCAGGTATAAGCTAGTCTTTTATATATGTACAAACATAACTTAAAAGTGACTACATAATATATTAGATCAAATGTGAAAAAAAACAAAATATAGAACTTTATAGAATATAGAAATATATTATATAGATATTCTATATAGAAATTTATTTTAAAAACAGAAACGGAATTGGCTCCAGACCGCAATTATAAAAATAAATTTTATTAAAAACCATAGTGAAGAATAAAGTAAAATAAAGTGAATAGCACAGAGGAAATGTAAGAGAAACATTTTATTAAATTTCAATAAGATATCGAAATAGAATGCGTTTAAAAGCGTTTGTGCTTGATGAGCGTTTTATAACGGTGGGAAGCGCGTTCTATAGATTAATCGCATACACAAAGAAATGTCGTGAGGTAGTGAGATATTTATACCGTGGCAAAATCAGTTGCATTGTTCTTCGAGTCCTTGTCTAAGTCCTCCTAAGTTTTCTGTAAGACTCCTGATCCAAGTTGGAGAAGACTTCACAGCTGTAGATTATAATAGGTATAATAGACGATCAAACAAGCTTAAGCTTTACTTCATTTGATAAAAATTAGAGGTTGAATTAAGTTCACGCAGGGCACCATATATCTTGGAGACAATTCGGTTGATATGAATGTTCCATGTAAAGTTACTGCTCATATATACTCCGAGATTTTTAAAGTACTCTACATATTCTATTGGAGAATTATTAAGAAAAAGTGAGGGCTTCTCGCTATTTTTGCGTCTATCAATTAGCATTGCTTCGGTTTTTATTGGATTAAGTCTGAGTTTATTACTTACTGACCATTGAAAGACTTGGTCGAATTCAGCGTTGACTTCATTTGCAGCGATATTTAGGTCCGGTTTGGAGAAAAGCTTATAAATTTGTATATCGTCAGCGTATATATGGTGCAGACAGGTGGAGCAGCAACCATAATATCATTGATAAATGTTGTAAATAATAGAGGACCTAAAACCGAGCCTTGTGGGACACCAGACAACACTTTAAGTCTGGACGAGCATTTGTTGTGCAGGTAAACATATTGATCTTATGTCTTCGCAGACTTTTAGTAGTGCAGTTGTGTAGCTGTGATTTGTTTCAAAACCGGATTGATGCCTTGTTATGAGGTTGTTATTATTTAAATAGGGTTTTATTTGATTGCTTAAAATCAATTCAAAAGTTTTGCTTACAAATGGTAGTATCGATATTGGGCGAAATTCTTAATTACTTTGCTGAGACGATTTAGGCAAAGGCAGTATTTAAGCAACTTTCCATCCTGAAGGAAACAGAGAAGTGGTGATTATAGTATTAAAGATGTGAGTTATATGGGAAAGAATAACTATCGCGTTTGATTTGATTTTAAAGATTGCTTCACCAACACTAATATAGTCAGTGCCTGAGAGTGCAAAGCTGTTATGCTGCTGAAAACTAATGGGTGAGTTGAATTTATTATTAAGTTCATCCTGGTTTATGTTATCAGGAACACGCAGGCTTTCTTTGAATATTCCAACTCGCATAATGTTTTTCCAGAATCCGACCTACTCGAACCAAATCTACTTTCATAAAAGCGTTTTTTGTATGTATGTAAGTATGGCCGCGCACTTGTATCTTTCCCATCTACCATATAAATTTTCTCTATTTAAAAAAAGACGCTTGACTTCTTCAGTTTGGTTTAATTCGTTTGCTTCTCACTGGGACGTGTGCGAAATACAAGGAATTTATATTATTATTGAGAATTTTAATTTGCATGCTAGTGTCATTTGTGGTATAAATTGAAGCCCAATCTAAACTTTCACAGTCCATGAACAATTCATTTAGGTTGACTTGTGTAAAGTCCGGAATGTTTATTAAAGTTTCCTGACATGGAGTAGGGTATATGTATAGAGAGAGAAAAATTAATTCATGATGCGAAAAGGCGGGTGCGGAAAATTGGTCGCAAAACTAAATTTGAATTAGAAACCAGGAAAGCATCTAGCAGAAATGGTATACAGTTTGGTTTAAAGTGCATCGGGAAAGAGTTGTTGGCCAGTTTGAAGTCAAAAATATCAATCATTTCCATGAAATGTAAATTACTGTTGTCTAAAATATTAAGATTTATATCTCCACAGATAACAGCATCCGAATAAAGAGCAACTAATTCCTCAAGCAGGTCTCTTATTAATGTAGAGTTGGCAATACAGGGAGCCATATATATGCATCCGGTTAAAAGTTTTCCCGATTTGTTCAAAACTTCAACGAAAATGTATTCAGTTAGTTCACTGATACTGGATTTTTTTATGACGTGACACTTTAATTATTTCTTATATAAACGCAAACCCCACCACCTGTTTTGTCATGTCTGTCAGCTCGAAACAATTTATAATTACTTAACTTAGATAGATTATTTATATTAGAAACATTTCCGAGCTTAGCCATGTTTTAGACAAGCAAACAATATCAACGGTACTATTATTAACAAGCAGGCGCAGATTGTGTTTTCCCCGTTTTTAAGTACATGGCAACATTATCCCCTGATAAAGTTTCACAGGGTAGGAAATGTGCCTTTTTTGCCCTGTTTAAATGTAATATTTTAAGAAACGAACAGAATTTTTCACCCATTTGGGCAACAAAAAAAAAAAAAAGAGGGCAAATATTTTTGGTAGAAAAGAAAACACCATTAGTTTACCCGTTTTTCCCCGAGTTTTCAAAACAATAAATAAGAGCCGAATATCTGGCAACTATCCGGTTTGCATCTCTAGTTTCAACCGAGAAAATTTATTAAAGGCATTTGAAACACCTTCAACAAGTGTAGCAGTTTCAAAAACAAAGATCAAGAGCAAGTAAGAGCATCAAACGGAGCTAAAACGGATTGAAATTTATTTTAAAATTAAATTTGAATTATTTATGTCTTACTAGCTTATACCCGACGCGCTTCGCTTCGCTCCGCTCTTATCTGAAATACTCTCGTAGCATATTAATTGGTTTGTGGTGCCATTTCGTGCTCGAAAACAATCTACTGCCAAAACTTCAGCTCAATTGGCCTAGAGGTTTCTTAGAAGCTGGCGTAATTAAAGTGCCACCACGCCCATTTTTAATACAGTTTCAGACGGTAAGCATACAAACTTAATTATCAAATTTCAATCTTATACGACCAAAACCGTCTGAAAAATAGAGCTTTTATTGAATTGTGGGCGGTAAAAGAGGGAGTGGAAACCCATATCTGGTACAATTGCCGAAAGTAACCATACGAACTGAATTACCAAATTTAAGTCTAATACAATCGAAACAGTCATAAATATAGAAGTTTTATTAATTTGTGGGTGGTAAAAGGGGGCGTGGTTAAAACTAAGTTTGCAATAACCTAATCTAGGACGCAAGTAATACACGTTTTAAGTTTGAGCGAAATCCGTTTAGCCGTTTAGATTTGTAAAAAAGTCAAAAAAACAAACAAACAAATAAACAAACAGCAAATGATTTTTATTAATATAGATAATAGATAGATTCATTAATAACAAAATTTATTCTCTCTTTACATGAATTCAAAATCAATAAACAAAAAATAACATTAACTACGAAATAGCCAACGTAAATTTAATTTAATTATATAAACATCAAAAATTGAATGTATTTAAAGACCTGAATGCATAGATGCATTTATTAAAATATTACAGCGAACTAACAATCAACCTCGCCAGCGTCGCTTGTCGACCAAAACCGAAGCAAAAAATAAAAAAATAAATCCGATTATAAAAGACGAGTACAAGCACGCACGGATACACGTAAAATTTACACGCACGCTGCAGAGATAACTTCTGTTTACTTCACTTACGCTTAGCAAAATTTCGTAAGTGTGTTTCTTCTTTGAAATATTACACACTCCCTGTAGGAAAATCAACTAATTTAAAAGTAGTTGATAAAGTAATTTTTTATCAACCACAACTAGTTGAAATTCTGACTTTTTCCCATAGAACGAACTAACTTATTTTGTATGGTGATGTGCGCTAAATAAGTCAATTGACTTTATTCTGCATATATTTTCAACTACTTGTTAAATTAGTTACATTAAAATAATTTTTGTAATTACTTTAAAATAGCCAATTGAAAACTATTACTGATGGCCTAAAGTTAATAATATTTGATGAAATAACATGGTTAAATATATATATAAACTTGTAATCTAATAAAAATTTGCAATTAAAACATGTCAACATCATAGTAGTTGCCGCCTTAATATAATTCAAAGTAGTTTATCAATCACTTGTATTTAAGTAGTATTTTAATTACTTTATATATGATGCAATAAAAACTATTTAGAATTGAAGTGGATGCCGCCTTAATTTAATTCAAAGTAGTTCATATACTGGTTTATTTTAAAATATTTTTTTAATTAGTTGTTTTTAAAAACAAATTGGTTTGTTCCTATAGGGCTGTTTTTAGTGCTCGTCATATATATGTTACATACATTTTATTAAAAAAATCAAAAAAATTTCAATGTTACTTATAAGTTAATAGCTTAAAGTTATTGCTTTAAAGGCCTACTAAAGTTTTTCGGCGACTCAAACTGAAACTCAAACTCAATTTTTTTTTTCTTACAGTTTTCGAATGTTAAACATTTTAAAAATATTCTCCGAAAGTTTTGAGTCAATCAAATAAAAATTGTTGTAGTTATAAGCACAATCGTCCGAAGAGAAGACAATGAATGTACTTGCCTCAATGTATTCATACACTCAAGTGTATGTTTTTAAGCTAAGACATATTTGGTGCCACCGAAATTAAAAAAAAATGTACCGTAAAAATACACCAGGCACCAAACTTTATTTTTTTTGCGCCGAAATTTTTAATTTCAAATTCAAAAAAAATTTCATTTATACCTAAATAAACTACTTCTAAACCTTTAAACGCGTTTTTCTCGAAAAGGCTGTTTTTAACCGGTGGACAGCATTACTCGAAAACTATGCCAAGGATCGCTACCAAATTTATTTAAATTGTTAAGCAAATACGAGTATGATCGGTACTTTTGATCGTTCGATTTTTATTTTAGAGCAATACTTTTTTTATACCTAAAAAAATGACTTCTTCAGTCAAAAATCAGTTTTTTAGCTGCTATTTTGGTAAAATCATAATTTTTCTAAAACCTTCGATCAAAAGCTCAAATAGCTTTAGCAGAACCTTAATCATTTGTTTTTTTGTTTTTAGATAAACAAGCTTTGAAAAATCGTGTCCATCGCATATTTAAGGCACCTTACTAAACTACGAATTCCTGCTATATGGTTTAATATTTGTTATCCAAAAATTCAAAAACTTTTCTTCAAAACATACATTTGTAAAATTTATTAAAAAAAAAACCATAGCTTAAAAATAAATCTTTTAAAACATGGTTTTTTTTCGCTTAAAAAATTTTAGTAGGCTCTTAAGTTATAAGTTAAATTTATAACATTTAAGACAAAACCAAAAAATGCAATAGCTGCTTAAACATATCCAGTGAAGGACAATTTTTTCTGAGACATTTTTCTGAGACGATATTGAAAACGTCCTTAATGCTAGGCCACGTTTATTCAACATTCTACATATGTGCCAGATACTGTGCTAAATACTTTTTAGCATTGACGACAGATAAAAACATCTTCACTATATTAAGTGGTATGATCATCAGAAATTTCATTTATCTGTCTCACCAAAATTTCAATCGCTGTATTGTTTCCCGCTAAAAAACATTGAGTATATATATTAAAGGAAGAGAACCCAATTCGCTCACTCAATTTTACTCGCTGAAAATCCAGCATGCAAATAAGACTCTTGGGGAAGTGTTTTCGAAATGTGATATTCGAAAACATTTCTGCCGGTATTTGTGCAGTCGCCGTTGTTGTTGTCAGATTCTATAAACTGGCTGAAACTGGTTTGACTGGTTTATATAATAAATTCTGCACAATGTTTACATTTTGCATTATTATATTCTATACTGGTTTGACTGGCTTTTGTGTTATTGAAATAAATTTTCACAATGTTTACATATTTGGCTGGACGGGCTTGCATGGATTTATTTCAATAACACAATTAGATATTTCAGATATAAGATATTATGTTCAGGATATGTATGAAAATAAATGCTTTTTCCCCGAATTTCTTTGTTTTTAATTTTTTTAGGTCAGATAGGAAATTTTTCATATAATATAGGTATATATTATTTTCAGGATTTGTATGAAAATAAATGATTTTTTTTAGAATTTCTTTGTTTTTAATTTTTTTAGGTCAAATAGGAAATTTATTATATAATTCAATTTATGAAATTTTCAAATAAATTTCATAATTGAATTTTTTCAGTATGTACAATGTTACATTTTTTTGCTGCTTTTGCTTGCATAGATTTATTTCATTTCATTTCATACTTATTTCAAGTTGAAGTATGAAAATAAGAAATGTTATTTTTTCAAAGTTTTTAATTATCTCAACTTAATGGAATTTATTTTATTTCTTAAAAAAAAATTGGAATACATAAAATTTTTTTTCCCACATATTTTACTTGGCTTGCTGGTATATTGCACGCATTTATTTCAATATGCCAATTAGATATTTGCATGAAAATATGAAAGGTTTTTATATTTAATATTTTTTAATATTTGTAATTACCTACATAAAATTTTTGTTTAGGTCAAAAAGAAAATCTTGCATTTAATAGTAGCAAATTAAAAAAAAAAAAAAATAGGTAACAGTTCTTAGGGCGCCGCCACCTAGCCGCGAACCCGGGCATTTTGCGTGTACAACACGTAAACAGTCGGCCACAACTCAATTGAAAGAATTCTTTCCCTGTAGGAAAATCAACTAATTTAAAAGAAGTTGAAAAAGTAGTTGTTGTCAACCACAACTAGTTGAAATTCTGACTTTTTTCCATAGAACGAACTAACATATTTTGTATGGTGATGTCCGTTAAATAATTCAATTGACTTTCATCTGCATATATTTTCAACTACTTGTTAAAGTAGTTAAACTTAAACTATTTTTTTAATTACTTTAAAATAACCAATTAAAAACTATTTAATATTCCACTTACTAAAGATGAATTTAAAAGCATACAAATTTTAAATTTCTATGCATCAAAGAGATCATTATTTGACTATTTTGAAAAATACATAAATTATGCCAAAAAAATCATGCCTGGTCGACACAAATAAATTCTGAAATATAAAATCTGAAAGCAAAACGCAAACAAAGTTAAAAGTGATCAGAGTTTTTTAATGGAAAATTGTGCAATGCATCAATTTCCGTACAGAGTCCAAATTGTGCAATGTTTGCTAAACAGTACCTGTTTGTAATTTGAATATCTTAAATAATAAAGAATTTTTAATCGTTTCACAGAGTTCAGAGGCAGTTTATTAGTTTTAAAGTGTGTTTACCACGTCTGTAGCTCAATGTCGTAAATAAAACAAAATGTCGTTTTGAAACAAAATGTTAGTGAAGCCTAAAGTTAATATTTGATGAAATAACATGGTTAAATATTTAAAAACTTGTAATCTAATAACAGTTTGCAATTAAAACATGTCCAAGTCAGAGTAGTTGCCGTCTTAATGTAATTCAAAGTACTTCATATACTAGTTTATTTTAAATTAGTTCTTTAATTAGTTGTTTTTAAAAACAAGTTAGTTTGTTCCTATAGGGTTCTTAACAACAACCCTATAGGAACAAACTAACTTGTTTTTAAAAACAACTAATTAAAAAACTAGTTTAAAATAAGCCAGTATATAAACTACTTTGAATTACATTAAGGCGGCATCCACTTCAATATATGAAGTAATTGAAATACTACTTAAAAACCAGTGATTGATAAACTACTTTGAATTATATTAAGGCGGCAACTACTCTGATGTTGGCATGTTTTAATTGAAAATTTTTATTAGATTACAAGCTTATATATATTTAACCATGTTATTTCATCAAATATTATTAACTTTTCGCCATCAGTAATAGTTTTCAATTGGTTATTTTAAAGCAATTAAAAAAATAATTTAAATGTAAATAATTTAACAAGTAGTTGAAAATATATGCAGACGAGAGTCAATTGACTTATTTAGCGGACATCACCATACAAAATAAGTTAGTTCGTTCTATGGAAAAAAGTCAGAATTTCAACTAGTTGTGGTTGACAAAAAACTACTTTATCAACTACTTTTAAATTAGTTGATTTTCCTACAGGGAAATAACAGCAAAATGCATGTGTGTGGGTAGCTAAAATGGAAGAAAGAAATTTGCGCATGCATCATTTGCAGGAATTCTAATCAGTCGACTGGTTTGACTGATTTTTTTTGTTTTTGCTGTCTACTTGGATTTTTTTGCTGCTTCTCAGCTGTTTTTTTTTATTTTTTGGGTGGATTTCGTCGATAGTTAGAAATTATATTCTTAGGATTTTGTACCTACCCTATAGGAACAAACTAACTTGTTTTTAAAAACAACTAATTAAAAAACTATTTTAAAATAAACCAGTATATGAACTACTTTGAATTATATTATTACATTATATTATATTAATTATATTATACTACTTAATAACCAGTGATTGATAAACTACTTTGAATTATATTAAGGCGGCAACTACTCTGATGTTGGCATGTTATAATTGAAAATTTTTATTAGATTACAAGCTTATATATATTTATCCATGTTATTTCATCAAATATTATTAACATTTGGCCATCAGTAATGTTTTCAATTGGTTATTTTAAAGCAATTAAAAAAAATAATTTAAATGTAACTAATTTAACAAGTAGTTGAAAATATATGCAGACGACAGTCAATTGACTTATTTAGCGGACATCACCATACAAAATAAGTTAGTTCGTTCTATGGAAAAAAGTCAGAATTTCAACTAGTTGTGGTTGACAAAAAACTACTTTATCAACTACTTTTAAATTAGTTGATTTTCCTACAGGGTATATTTTCAAGTATGAATGTATAGAAAAATCGCTATAACTTCTTCATTTCTGATTAGATTGAAATGCACCCAAGGACAAAATATTAGCTAATTTTACCATATTTAACATGAATAAATTTAAAAGTTTTTTTTTACTAAATTTACTTATTTATTTTTTATCTCTATGTTCTAGTTTCTGTGTTGAAACTATGTAAGTAAACTAACTAAACGAATAAATACGAATAAAACGCTGAAAAGAACGTGTTGTAAGGAAAATATTCGTGCACGCATAAAATACAAATTTATTTCAACTTCCGAATTAGATATTGCAACTTTCAAAGGTTTTCAATTAACTTGCAGGTATTTAATTGACAAATTGAAGTATGAAAAATAACAAATGATTACAAAAATTACCAACGGCTTTTCATATATGTATTGACAAATTTATATACTCTTTGTAAATATACGTTTAAACTGTGAATAGCCTAATAGTTAAAAATCATAATAAATTTTATTAATTTTACAAAATAATCAAAATATTAATTTTCGGTGTTTTTAGAACATAGAGATTGAAAATAAATAAGTAAATTTAGTAAAAAAAAAAATTTTAATTTATTCATGTTAAATATGGTAAAATTAGCTAACATTTTGTCCTTGGGTGCATTTCAATCTAATCAGAAATGAAGAAGTTATAGCGATTTTTCTATACCTTCATACTTGAAAATATAGGTATAAAATCCAAAAAATATAATTTCTAACTATCGACGAAATCCACCCAAAAAATAAAAAAAAAGCAGCTGAGAAGCAGCAAAAAAATCCAAGTAGACAGCAAAAACAAAAAAAAATCAGTCAAACCAGTCGACTGATTAGAATTCCTGCAAATGATACATGCAAATTTCTTTCTTCCATTTCAACTACCCACACACATGCATTTTGCTGTTATTTGTTGTTAAGAAAGAATTGCTTCAATTGAGCACTGAATGCCCGGGTTCGCGGCTAGGTGGCGGCGCATTGAATGTTACTTGTTTTTTTTTTTTTTTTGTTAATTTGCTGCTATAAATGCCAGATTTTCTTTTTGACCTAAAATAAATTTTATGTAGGTAATTACAAATATTAAAAAATATTAAATATAAAAATCCTTTCATATTTTCATGCAAATACCTGAATCTTGGAAATATTTAATTGGCATACTGAAATATACCAGCAAGCCAGGCAAAAAATTTGGTCAAAAAAATTTTATTTATTTCAATTTTTTTTAAGAAATAAAATAAATTCCATTAAGTTGAGATAATTAAAAACTTTGAAAAAATAACATTTCGTATTTTCATACTTCAACTTGAAATAAGTATGAAATGAAATGAAATAAATCTATGCAAGCAAAAGCAGCAAAAAAATGTAACATTGTACATACTGAAAAAATTCAATTATGAAATTTATTTGAAAATTTCATAAATTGAATTATATAAAAAATTTCCTATTTGACCTAAAAAAAATAAAAACAAAGAAATTCTGAAAAAAATCATTTATTTTCATACAAATCCTGAAAACAATATATACCTATATTATATGAAAAATTTCCTATCTGACCTAAAAAAATGAAAAACAAAGAAATTCGGGAAAAAAGCATTTATTTTCATACATATCCTGAAAATAATATCTAATATCTGACATATCTAATTGTGTTATTGAAATAAATCCATGCAAGCCCGTCCAGCCAAAAATGTAAACATTGTGAAAATTTATTTCAATAACACAAAAACCAGTCAAACCAGTATAGAATATAATGCAAAATGTAAACATTGTGCAGAATTTGTTATAAAAACCAGTCATACCAGTTTCAGCTAGTTTATAGAATCTGACAACAACAACGGCGATTGCACAAATACCGGCAGAAATGTTTTCGAATATCACATATCGAGTGAGCGAATTGGGTTCTCTTCCTTTAATATATATACTCTTTGGTTGCCTTCCCTAATTCCTCCGCAAGTCACCGATACTTTTAAAAAGTAAATTTCTTTCTTGCGCTGATTTAAGTTTTAATATAATAGGAGGTTCTGAAGATCTATTTCGAGGTCGTAGCCGATAGATTGAAATCAAAGCTGGCGGTTTGCAATCAATGGATTACAGAGTCTGAGAAAATGCATTGTTGGGTTCTCATTAGGAATGTACGGTACGCCAAAGAGAATAGCATCCGCGGCTAGATTTTCTTTTTCAAGTTGCATCTGTTGGATACGCTCGCGGTTTCATCATCGATAGCGGCTACTTCGTTTGAGTGAAATATACTATTTTCTTCCTCCACCGCTTATTCTTTGCCATCTTTGCCACGCGTGACTGCATTGAGTTGAATGATTGCTGCAGTGGAGCACGATACAATTATAAGGTAGGCTCACATTTAAATGGGTGCTCAAACAACAAGTTTTGCAACAACAAAGCTGTCAGAACGCTAAACGTCAAATGATAAAGGCAACAACAACGATAACAAAACTAAAAATCGACCAGCCGATTTTGATATACAGCTTTCTTTTTACTCCAACTTTAGCCTACCTTATAATTCTGCCTTGGAGAAGAGTAAATTTTTTCTTCCATGAGAGTGATCTGCTGCTTGACGTCGCTTCTTAGAGCATCTATTTCAGATGACAAGCGACTCATTATGGCTTCAGTGCGTTTGTTTAGTTCCACTGTGAGATCATGCACCGTGAGCGTAGGACTAACTGAAGAGCTCTTAGAGGTAAGTGTAGAGATATTTTTTTGAGCTGAACAGGTGGACCCCATAACTGTGTTAATTGGCTTTTTCTATCTACACCGAGAAAAAAGTAATATGTAAATCACCTAAGTCGGCTTGAGTAGAGAGAATTGTATGGGAATTATAAACCTATTTCACCTAAGAAATTTATTGTTTAATACATTGCTTTGAAAGCACATACTTCGATACCTTTCCAAAAAAAAATATTTGATTCACCTAAGCCCAAAATCCAAAAATACAAAATTAAAAAACAACTAGCATGGATGGCTTAAGCATAGTTTTGAGCTATTTTCTGCAAAAAAAAAAAAAACACAGCTGAATCATTAGACACACGAGAGAAGGATAGATATGATAATTTAATGTTTTTTTTTTGCAATAAAACCACTTTTAAATTAAAAAAAAACAAAAAGTAAATTAAAAAACATACGTTAATATTCACACCAGTAAATTTTATTACATCTCATCAACAAAAAGAAAAGAAAACTAGAAAAAAATTTCTTTGCCCGCCGTGCGGAATCGAACCTGAAACCAAGTAGCCTTGCTACTACTTGCTGTAATAACTGCAGCTATGTTAACAGATGCTGTCTTAACAGATGCAGTATGTCGCAGTATTCTGTTGATAGCCATACAACGAAGGAGTTTGGCTCAATGCGTAGTGTAGTGAATTCATACACAGTGGTATCGGTTGGTTGTGGGTTCGAATCTTAACGGCATACGTTGGTAAAATTTTTGTATTTGATATTTAATTTAATTTAATTTTCTTGTTATAATAGACGTCAAGCAGCGAGAAAAGCCGAGAAGTCATTAATTTCTAAGAAAATAACGTGTTGATAAAAGAAAAATTTGTGTTGTTGCCGATTTCAGTCAAGCAAATCACAGAACGGGAGGCGGCAGCATCAAAAAAAAAAGGAAAATAAAAAAAACCAAAACCCGAAAAAAGTTATGATTTTGAAATTCAATTTTCTGCATAAAAAATTATCAAATACTTGGTTACTTTATCACCCAAATAAAAATTGGCAAGTCAACATGTAAAACTAAGGCGTTTTGATGAAGTGAAGTACTGGGAGGCTGAAAACTGCCAAAGCCATCTTATAAATTATACTTCGTTTTTTTTCAGTTTAACATAAGCGTTTTTCTCGGTGTAGTCACAAAAACATTGCTCATTTCGGCACTAGCGCTGCGTTTGCACTCACTCATACCTTCGGTGGGAATTAAAGTAAATAGTGAAAACGAACAAGTGTTTCTTAGTTTATTGAAAAATGTTTATTGGTTTTAAACAATCTTCGATTTAGCGAAGTTATATGTTTTTTTCACGAAGTAATGCAATTAAACAGATTTTTCCAGGAGAAAAAATTAAACACAACTGCTAAGCCCTACTGTTGTTGATTTTTTGCAGTTTGTTGATTTTATCCAGACAGTAATTGAATTAAAAAATTATAACGGTAACAATAATCTTTACAGTAACTTGTCATTGAAAGCAATTACTGTAATTATTATCAATAGATTTTTCCATTACAATTGCAGTAAGCGTAATTGTAATTTGAAAGTTTGCCGATTACAGTAATTGTAATAATACTTTTTCTTCATTAGATACAGTAGTCTTAATTGTAATTTGTGTGTATGCCAATAACAGTAATTTTAATAATACTTTTTGTTTATTACAATTACAGTAATCGTAATAGTTAAATTTTATAAATTACGATTACTGTAATTGTAATCGCGAAATGCCCAGCTCTGAATAAAGTAAGTCAGGTTGCAATTGTTGCACTTCTTTTAAAGCAAAATTTAAATTTCCAAATTGTTAAAATCCAGAAAAACTGCTGTAAATAAATTATAAAAACAGCACTTTTGCGTACTGCTTAAGGTATTGCGAATTATTTTTATTACTTTGCTGATGCGGATATGAAAATGATATGAAAAATGCGGAAGCGGATGTAGCTGAGGATAAATTAAATTAATATCCGCGAATGCGGATTGAAATAAACTAAATAACATTTCTTTTTATATAAAAGTAGGCGAAGGTGGGGAATCGTGAGACTGCCATCTTTCGGCAGTATGTCAAAATAGATAGTTCAACACAACTGTCAACGTCGTCTCTTAACCTAAGCATATTTTCACATTGGTAGTTGACAAGTGTACGCGTACAATTTGCTCTGTATACACGCCCGAAAAGAAGTTTCTGCAAATCTTTTTTTGCTTGTGTTCATGGTTTTTTTATGCAAAATGGAGGCTGTGAATAAGTAAACAAATATTTTTATTAAATTTTTCTATTTTTTGGTAATTTTCAGGCACCATGCCACGTTATTATGCAAATCAATATAAAAATATTGATTTATTTTTCATGTGCTTAAATTGAGTATCTGATAACCCTTTTTTCATTTTCTCAATTGGAACTACTTTATTTGGCATTTCCAGTTGTTTAATTAAGTTTTGCATTGTAATTGTTTAGTTTCGATTAATTAAGGTGGTGGCTCACGATTCCCCATCATTTTTGGAAATATCGAAAACATCGATTTCTTCGAACGACCAAACTTGAAAAAAAACCACAAAAACAATAATAAACTGTTATGGTCAACATTTACGTTCGTCCATGTAGAATACCATAACCTATGACAATTATTTGCAAATTTTCTGATATTTGTTAAAGGTATCGAGCAAATTAAAAACGAGGCTTCCGATTCCCTTCTTTCCCCTATAAAAAAAAATCTTAAAATGATTTTTCAGGTTCGAGTATCTAAACGAAGAAAACAAAGTGAAAAAATTTAAATAATGCAAATACCATTTCAATGAAAAGGATAACATAAATAAAACAGTTTTACGTTTAATTTTTAATGAGATCAGCTAGTCAATCTGACAAACTATAATTAAGACTTAAATGATCCAAATCATATTGAAAACTTTTTTAATAGTCAAAATCAATCAACGGTAAATTGTATTTTATAAACAGTAATGGTAATGCTTTATTGCTTATTAACCGATTAGAATTTATGGGCTTCGACATAATGAAGCATAAAGAAAATGTCTTCTTTAAATTACGTTTTTGTGTCAATAATAACAATTTTTATAAATACGGATTTTTGCTGCGGATGCGGATGGGAATGCGGATATCAAAAAGTGAAAAATGAGGGAGCGGATATCGATTTTTTGCGGATGCGGAGCTCCGTCACATCCCTAATTTTTATACACATTCGTACGTGATATGATTAAAACTTTACGAATGTAGTTCTTATGCGTGATACATTCCATTTATACGTATATCAATGCTCTTATAACTTCTTTTTTTGGAAAATATTACTAATAAACAATTGAATATGTATACACTATAATATCTAAATGTTTTTTATTGTGTATTTCCATAGCTACATCACTATCCACATTTACTGAGTTTACTCAAGCGGATGACCATGATGATGATTGGGATGAAGATGATGACTCACCTGAAGTCGATGATGATAGTAGAGTATATAAAAACCCTAGAAATTCACCTTCTTACGAATGTCCGCGGGATGAAGAGCAAGCTACTTTATTAGGCCAGAAATGTTTAAGAAAATGTTCTTCAGATGAAGACTGCAAAAGTAAAAAAAAAAAGTGCTTATGCGATCGTGTCTGTGGAATGTCTTGTATAAAACCAGGTATCTTGAACTTTTTTTAAAATTTAAAAGTTTTACATTAACATTATCCTTTTGTATTATTAAATTAAATAGATAGAGAATGTCCAGAGCTAGCTCAGCCTTCACTTGGACTAGTAACTGTAAATGAAAAATATTTTGGTGCCACAGCATCATATTCTTGTCCTCATGGTTATTACGTAGTAGGGTTGCAACTCCGCTTGTGTCAAGCAGACGGAAACTGGGCCGGAGCTGAGCCAGCTTGTAAGCAAAGCAGTAAGTGCAAATAGCATAACAAGACTAACAATTTCTAGATACATTTTTACACATACCATACATTGTACTATTTAGAAATACTAATATGCACTTGGGAAACAAAAAAGAAGACTCCAGTTGTCTAATTCAACGGTTTCTACAAATAATGACACAGTGTGACGAAAAACCAAAAAAATTTGATTAAAAGAACCATTTGTAGAAATTCTCAAATATGAACCTTTTGCAAGTTCAACGCATCTATTTTGACCTCTCAATGCCGTCACGATTTGATTTTTAAAAATTATGTCTTTTAATTTTGTTGCGCCGACATTCAATGACGTTTTGCAGTCATTTGCCTTTTCGAAAGTGGAAACCAAAATCCACTTATACGCCGAAAACATTTTTTGCATGAATTGTCTCAAACTTTCGTAATCAAATTAATAACAGTTTAATTTCCTCCAAAAGTCAACAACCAAAACAGCTGATGCCAAAAGTATTGCCACCTATTAAAAAATGCTAGTAATAAGTATACAATTTTTAAGATTCTTGTCAGTTTAACGGTAAATGGTCAACTTTTACAATCTGGTAATAAAGTTTTTGACAAGTACTCACGTTGAGAGTATTTGAGAAACGTTTGCCACGTAGTGTTGGACGATGACGCAAGAAAAAAATACAAAGACCCAATTTTAGACGATCACGTCGGAAAACGAACGAATCTTGTCACGAAGGCTTCGTTTTACCTAAACAGGGCATAAGACTGTGCAAAAAGAAATCCGAAAAAGTGCCAACCGGAGCGTGAAGCGAAGCCAGTTCTTGTAGTTGTTGTAAATTTCTCCAAAAAGTATACGTGTTTCTTTTAAATTTATTTAAATAATATGCAATGGAGGATATTTGTTTTTTCACGGAACTAACCTGCACTATAAAAGACCTTTCCATTGAATCCTATAACATAGACATCGGTTGAGAGTTCGCTAAATGGCAGCAACTTTAAAGTTTTTTTTTCATTATAAAACACTGATTCCCATATATATTTCTGTTACCAAACAAAGTGGTACCATTTAGTCAAACATTAACCGAATTTGGTCATCTTTATCTCGTAGCAGAACAGAGTTTTTAAAAATACAAAAGTTAATTTGTTAAGATTTTTAGTTTTTTGTACACAGTGGAACAATATGACTAAGAATATTGGAATGCATTTAGCATTAGAGAATATTGTAATATTATGGTTACAATGGAGTGATCAAATAGCGAATAATAAATAAAGTAAAATGTCAGCGCAGTAACACGAAAATGCTCTTACAATTTTCCTGCACGATCAAGCTCGTCTATGTTTCATTCGGTGTCAAAAACCAACAGATTGGCAATAAATGATTATAAGTTTTTGTTTTATAGCGAATTTTCATTGCTTGACACGTTTGGTGAAACCGTTCACCTTGCTCGTTGAACCTTGAAGGCATTTGGCGTGCGAAAACGTCCAAATGAAAATGCATAAAATTAATTTTCAGGGACATTCGGACTCCCAGTATGTTAAACACGTTCATTAAATCATGGACGATTACACGATAATTTTCAACGCGATGTTTCTCCAGGAAGTCTTTAAATGTTTGCATCATCAAATTCCATGCGATTAAATGATCCTCAGAGAGCGACTCACTGAATTCGTTAATCTTCATAAGTTTCCGAATGTCAGGACCTACTAACATGCCTAAATTTTAAGTTAAAATTATACTGAAATCAATAAGTTTCGTATGATTTCGAATGTTACCTTCTTTTAATTTTGCAGAGCTCATGTTAGGAAATATCGTTCGTAAATACTGAATACCGCGCGAATCCGATGGTAACTTTTTTATTTATCAAATTGCCAAAATCGGGCAATGTTTGACTAAATTAGACCACTTTGTTTGCTAGCAGAAATATAATAAGATATAATAAGAATCAGTGTTTTATGAAGAAGAAAAAAACGTTAAAATTGCTGCTATTTAGCAAATTCTCAACCGATGTCTGTTATTGGATTCAATGAAAAGGTCTTTTATATTGCAGGTTAGTTCCGTGAAAAAACAAATGTCCTTCATGGCAGATTATTTAAATAAAATTAAAAGAAACATATTTTTTGGAGAAATTTACACAAACGACAAGAACGGTCCGTTTGGGACTTTTTTGGATTTCTTTTTATTACAGTTTTATTCTACCATAAATTCTGCTGAATATAAGTGGATTTCGTTTTTCATTTCCGTGTTGCGTGTGTGATTTCCACATGGAAATAATGGAAGAAATAAGATGGCAATCTTAAAAATATTGTTCGAACTCAACGTTCGAAAGCATTGCAAAATACAATTTAATCTTTAGGGACAGTTTAAGATCAACTGCAACTGGGAACAGTGGAAAAGGGTTCATGTCCAGAAACAAAAGGGTTCAAGTATGTTTATTTAAATTTACAGACTTAGAAGTACAGTAGAATATAAATGGTTATGGTAGGTTTATGAGCGCCCGTTCTTCGAGCCAGCTTTGACAGCGGTTATAGCCAAGTTTATGGCCTTGACACTGGCCAAAATAGGTTTTGAGGACATTGTCCCCAAGTACCGCTTAGTATGGATAACACGGCAAATAGAATATCCATATAGAACAAATTGTTATATTAAATGAACTATTTAGAAAAAAAAAAAAAAAAAACATAACGCTCTAGGGGGCAATGTCCTCAAAATCGCAAATATGAGGTTGTAGTTGTTTGAGTGGAAACTAAACAAAAAATCAACTTGACTTAGCAAACAGGGCGACTAATTTTAATCAGTTAGTTCAACATAGAAACAGCAGAAAGAAGTTCGTTGTGTCGTCAAAGTCGGAGTTCAAATATATATATGTATAATAAAAAAAAAATAAAAATATTAAATTGTTAAATCAGATTATTGTGGATCGAGGCAATTTTATGCAGAAAAAAAAGGAAAGGCGCTGGAATCAATCAGAATTTATACAGGAATTCAATTAAATGCAAGGGAATAAGGTATGATTAAATAGTTATTTTATTTATTAGAGTGGAAGTAAAACAAATAAAAATATAATTAATGTAGAAAACGGCAGATAGTGTGAAGCTACTACGCTAAATGTGCATTTGTTCGCAAAGTCCAGATAGGCATAGGATCTTCCACAGCGATAAGCACACAGCCAAAGCGACACAAAGACAAGCTGAAAAAGAAGGAAACCAGAACTGGAAACACCAGATAAGAATATGATTAAGAAATATCAATATATTTAGTATAAATAAAAAAAGGAATGTAGTCTCCTCAATGTAGTCTAAAAAGAAAAAAAAAAGAAAATAGTTAAAAATCAAAATTCGTAATATTTAAAATCCTGAAAAGAGAAGCTGGAAATTAAAACCCCTGAAAAGAAAAGAATAATATTTTGATATTTAGAACCTGAAAAAAAAATTCAAAAATCCTGAAAAGAAAAAAAGTTTGATATTTAGAAAAACCTGAAAATAAATAAAAAGTTTCTAATATTTATAAGAAAGAGACGGTAGTTTGAATATTATTAACATAGTTGCTAAGTATCGTAAATGTAGTAATCCCCATAAAAATATTTTATTGTTGAAATACTTGTTAAACCCTGTTTCACTGAAGGTGGTTAAGCCATACGGTATATATATTAAACGCGATATTTTATTATTTCCACTTTAGAGAGCTCTCTCAAGACAGGTTTTACCAAATAAAAAAAAAAAAAAAGAGATAAAAAAAATTGGAAAATAAACAAAATATACGTATAATTATTCGTAAAACGTGCACGGAAAAAAGTTTGTTTCTGGTTGAAAAGTGTCTTATTAGAAAGTGAATCGGGTTACTAATACAAAAAAAAAAACAAAATAAATTATAGTTTAAAATAATTTTTATTATGTAATTTAGAATTTGTTTACCCTTTTATATTCTTTTTGTTTCCTGATATTCCAGATTAAGCTTAAATGTATAGTTAGGCAAGGATCATAATGTGTGCGTATAGATTAAGGAATAACAATTGTTGAATTGTAAACTAGAAAAGAAAATATGGAATACTAATTTTATAAAGGGGGTTTCTGAAGGGTAGAGATTAATTAGGTAAGTAAGATTAATTAGGGGTGACCAATGAAGGACAGTGGTCACCAAGGTAGGGTGGGTGCGCTGCCAGGCTAAACGAAAAAAAAACGAAATGGCCATTTCAGCCCTTGAAAGGACTTTGGCCGAGCTTCTTATGATCAATTGTGTTGTGTGTGATGTGAAAACGTTTGCACACAAATGATCGAGAACTGGACCTACATGTTTTACGCCGACTCCGAACGGCTTATGTTCTCAAGAAGCTTTTCATGGCAGTTTTTACTCTCTGAGGTTTGCCATTGTCTGCAGAGAGGTGACGTCCGAACAGAAAAATTAATTCAATTGAAAAAACTTTCTGTGTCAGATGGAGGATTCGAACCTGGGTTCTCTGGCGTAAGAGTCACACACTCTACCCACTACGCCACTGCCGCCAGGCGAAAAAACGGTCTGAAAATTTGGTTTTAATTTTATTCTAAATTTAATATGAATTTTGGATATTGTGCTCCCTCGACCAGATGTGGCAGGGTTGAAAACTATAGCCCTCCCTGTCACCACTGAGCTAGGATTCCGGAAGCCACATCTGGTACGCTACCTAGGGTCTTGCAACAATAATGGCGCCCAAAGGAAAAAAAAAGTGGAAAGTATCAATAAGATACGCAGGTAGTCAAGCAGAAGATAGCTTGGTGGTGAACTTAAGTTAACACATCAATTGTATCGGAACATGTAAATGTTTGTTTATCCAATTTTATTGATACTCTCGAATTAAGCGAGAATTGATTTTATTTCAAGATTTCGTATATGAGAAAGTAAGACATCAGAGAATCAATATAGTGTAACTCTAATTAGAAATTGTTGTCTATATGTACCCAATACCGGTATCAGTGGCCTGATCGCCGACTGTCAGCAAATCACGAAGCAATGAGAAGGTAATTAGTGAAAGGAAAATGATAATCGATCCGATAATTGGATTATCCCAAAATTTGGAAAAAAAATAAATCATAAGATTAATTAAAACAGAAGAGAGGCGCGTAAAAGAAAATTAATGCATTTATTACCCTTCGAAAACCTCAAGTCAGAAACCCCAAATGTGAAAACAGTTTAGTTGAAAAAGAAACAGGTAATTAAAAAGGTATTATATGAGCAGTGCAGAAGATAAAAATTTAAATAGAACGTTAAAACGTAGACTCAATTTTTGATTTAAGCAGAAGTTTAAGAGACAAAAGCATAGGAGAAATGCCCCTACAGCATTCACCAAGTAAAGCACCTAGTGCAGGTGATCCTTCAATAAAAGATTTGTCGGGATCAATAATTGATAGAAAAGAAAAAAATGTGGATGAGAAAAACACAGGTAAAGAAAAGGGAGCTATTTGTGAATTGCTGGGGCCAACGGCTCTAAGCCAAGGTTCCGTTTTCCCACCGAATATTTCAGTTCCTCCACCAAAAAGTTTAGAACCGTCTACAAACAACTTATCAAGCGAGATGAGGGCTGCTATAAACTTGGCAGTGGCACAAACTCACGTGAGTTATCGGTCATCATTAAATGCTGAAATATCTGAGAAAATGCAAGAAATAATGAGAATAGGACTTTTAGACATTAGAAAGGAAATAAATGAGCTTATCATACCTGTTGAAATGACTCCAATCATTCCAGGCTCATCGGAGAATAGTACGAATAACTCGCTGGATCAAGACAGGGTAGAAATTCAAGTAGATGGAGGTAGGGAATTGCCATGGACAGGTCCGCCTGAAAAAGAAAAAGATTATAGTCAGAAGTCTAAGAACAATATGTATTGTAAAAACAACAATAATATAGAAAATTATGAGAAACGAGGGCAGAGGCCAACACGTAATGGTAGTCAAGCCACACCTCAACTTCAAGCTTACACAGCGACAAACGATGCACAAGTTAGAGATAGGAGAACACCAGGCTTTCAAAGACAACCAGATCGTTCTGAATACAATTTCCAACCATTTCCACAGGTACCGCAACATGAGGGAAATTTAAATAGGCGGCCAGAACAAAATAGTAAAATCAACTTCAATAGTATGTCGAATACAGTACGCGACGAGAAGTGGGACTTAATATTCGACGGTAATCGCAGTTCCTTGTCTATAGAAGACTTCATTTTTCGAATAGAGTATTTACAGTCACGATATGAGGTACCATGGTCGGAAGTCATGCGAGATTTTCATCGCTTAGTGAGCGATCAAGCCAGAGAGTGGTTTTGGCTGTTCATTAAAACGAATGCAGTACGAGACAAGGAAACATTAAAATTTGCTCAGGCAATACCAATCAACAAGCAGCGATTTCGAAATAATGAGAGAATTAGTTGAACGTAGGCAGCTTTCTGGGGAATCGATTGATGTATATTTTTATGATATGCAAAAGCTGAGATCGCGCCTTAAAAATAATATTGCGGAGTATGATATGGTAAAAATTATGAAACGTAACTTACGAGAAGGTTTAGCCAGGATTGTATATCCCATGAATGTATATCACGTAGAGCATCTACGAAGCGAGTGTCATGAAGCGGAAATAAGTTTTCCTCGGCGACATGGTCGGGGATTTCAACAACAGCCTCCACCGACGCAGCAAAGGTACCAACAGAGAAATCACCAAGTGAGCGAACTCGTGCAGCAAGAAAATATGCCGTACTCTGATAATACTTTCGTAGACGAAAATTAAGTAGATGAAGTAGAGGCTATACAGTTAGGATACGCCAGACATCATCAAAATTCGGCAAGGAAATTAGAATGTTGGAATTGTCACAAACCAGGACACACTTTCATGGAGTGTGCAGCTCCACGCACTATCTTCTGCTATAAATGTGGACTTTCGCGCGTGATTACGCCAAAATGTCCAAATTGTAGTTCGGAAAATGGCAAGAGGGACGTGACAAGTCCGGGCGAGTCGCGAGCAACCCAGACGCCTGGAGTACTAGAGAAGTAGGAACCATGACAGATACAAGTCAACCACAAGAAGAGCCTGACAATAAAAATAATATTAGAATTTTGCAAAGAAAATTTAATTTAAAGGAGAACAACGAAGATGTAAAAAAGTTAGTCAATCCATTCAAAAACCAGCCAAGTAAGCCAATTGAAGAAAGATTAAGAAATTATTATGAAATTCGTAATCGTATTTTTAATAATAACCAATTAGAGGGTACGCGGGTAGTTTCAAATCGAATACGAAAGAGCAATTTAAGCAACATAAAAATATACGTAAACTCGTCGCAGCAGCTGTCAAGAGCGCAGGGACAACAGATCCACGAGTTTATACTCAAATTGATATTAGGGGTACAAAACTTGATGGGCTGTTAGATACCGGAGCTTCAATTAGTCTGTTGGGTCGAGATTGTTTCGAAATTTTAAACCAAGTAGGTATAAAACCGTCAAAGTATTCTCTCAAGTGAAAACTGCAGGCGGTAAAATATATAGAGTCCAGGGAAAAGTTTCATTGCCAGTATTTTATAAAGATAAGGAGCTAGAAATATTGTTTTATTTGTGTCTTAATCTGGAACAGTCAGCTTATCTAGGAGTAAATTTTTGGCGAAAATTTTAACTAGCACCGGAAATTTTTGGGGTAGCAGAAGTAGAAGAATTAGTAGATTTGGAAAATAATCATGAAACATGTAAAGAGCCGACGGGACTAGAACAACATGACCTAACAGATAGACAAAGGAAGATACTAGAAAACAAAATTAATATTTTTAAAACAAACGACGATAATGGTCTAGGACCGACAAGCATAGAAAAACATACCATTCAACTAATTGAAGGGGCAGAACCAGTTAAAGATAGGTACTATCCGGTGTCTCCAGCAGTACATGAGCTATTATATGCGGAGGTTGATAGTATGCTAGAACTAGGGGTAATCGAATCTAGTGAGAGTCCTTAGAGCCATAGTACAACGTTAGTTCGGAAACCAGGAAAAACCCGTTTGTGCCTTGATGCTCGTAAGCTAAATGAACGCACGATTAAGGACGCGTATCCTATACAAAATATAGAAGGTATTCTCAGCAGGATAGATGAAACGATATACATTAGTAGCGTTGATCTGAAATTCGCGTTTTGGCAGATACCGCTAGAAGAGAAAAGCAAAGAGTATACAGCTTTCACTATACCAGGCAGGCCTTTATATCAATTCCGGGTTATGCCATTTGGGTTGTGCAACGCTTCACAAAGACTATGCCGTCTGATGGATAAAATTATACCACAAAAACTCAAAGACAATGTTTTCACATACTAAGGTGACCTTTTAAATATTTCTCGGAATTTAGATACACATATCAAACTGTTGGCAGAGGTAGCCGAATGTTTAAAACAAGCGAATTTGACTATCGTCCGAAAAAAATCGAAGTTCTGCTTTAAAGAACTTCGATACTTAGGCTTTTTAATTGGAGGGGGAGTTTTGAAGACAGACCCGGATAAAGTAATCGCGATCTCGAAAATTGCGATACCCCGAACACCGAAAGAAGTACGCAGATTTTTAGGAACCGCAGGGTGGTATAGACGTTTTATAAGAGATTTCGCTACCACAGCTGCTCCATTGATTGACACTTTAAAGAAAAGTCTTAAATTTAAAATGACACCAGAAGCAATAGAAGCATTCAACATGCTTAAGAAGGCACTCACAACAGCTCCACTTCTAACACATCCAGACTTCAACAAAAGATTTTATGTTCAATGTGACGCGTCACAGTTCCGCGTAGATGCGGTGCTCTTTCAGAAAAACAATGAGGACGAAAGGCCTATAGCTTTTTATTCCCAAAAGTTAAACGGTGCGCAAGTTAATTATAGCACAACAGAGAAAGAGTGCTTGGCAGCAGTTCTGGCTGTAAAACGATTCAGACCATACATCGAATTAATGCCATGCACAATTATAACTGACCACGCCAGCTTGAAGTGGCTCATGGGACTTAGGGATCTAAGCGGACGTCTTGCAAGATGGGCACTGCAGTTACAAACATTCAGTTTTGAAGTGGAATATCGCAAAGGATCGGAGAACATAGTGGCAGATACATTATCGCGCACTGTCGAATGTTCATCTATAGCTGCAGTTGAGTTTATGGATTTGGAAACAACAGAATTTACCTCACCTGAATACTTGGCACTTATAGAAACAATTAAATCCAATAAAGAAAGATTGCCAGATCTGAAGGTTGATTACGGGGTAGTTTTCAAACGTGTCGTATACGACGTAGAAGATGGCGACGAAAACATATGGAAAGTGTGGATTCCCGAAGAGCTCACAACAACAATTATTGCTAAAGCCCATGAACCGCTATCAGCATTCCACGGCGGTGTGGCTAAAACAATGCACAGATTGAAAAGGTTTTACTATTGGCGAAAAATGGCAATACAAGTCAGAATTACGTCCGAGGGTGTAATATCTGTAAAGACACAAAATCCAAAAATTATGTGTTACGTCCAAATATCGTTTCAGAAGTAATTACCCTAAGACCATTTCAAAAACTTTATATTGATTTTTTAGGGCGATATCCCACATCGAAAGCGGGTAATGCGTACGTTTTTGTGGTGCTCGACCATTTCACAAAGTACGTGTTTTTAAGGCCGGTAGATCCGTAACTGTGAAAAATGTTGTTGATACTTTATTGAAAGAAGTTTTCCATACGTTTGGCACACCAGAAATAATACATTCCGACAACGGACAACAATTCAACTACAAAGAATTTCAAGGGTTTATTGGAAGCTATGACATAAAACACATTAAAACCGCTTTCTATTCACCACAATCTAACGCTTCTGAACGCGTCAACCAATCAGTTTTAGCTGCAATACGTGCATACCTCAAGCAGGATCATAGAGAGTGGGATGCTAACCTCATGGAAATCGAAGGGGCGTTAAGAACCTCTTATCACACCGCCACTGGTGTTAATCCACATTTTGCAGTTTTTGGACAAAATAAATTCACGCACGGTACCGACTATAAGCTAGCTAAAAGACTCGGTGCTCTGGAGGATGCTGAAATCGAAACCTGTAAAAGACAAGAAAAGTTTCAATTAGTAAGATACACTATTAAGAACAACTTACATAAAGCATACGATAAAGGAGCAAAACAATACAATAAGAGCCAGGGATATAAAATTTAAGCCAGGTCAGGAGGTGTATAAACGGAATTTTGTTCAAAGCAGCTTTAAGCAAAATATAAATGCGAAATTTTGTCCAAAATTTGTGAAATGTAGAGTTGTTCAAGCCGTGGGAAATAATATATATAAGCTTGAAACTCTTCAAGGAAAACTCTTAGGGAACTTCCATGCCAAAGACATCAAGCAATAAATAAAGGCGATGTAAAAGTTGTCTTACTTTTTGCTTATGAATGTATGTTCCAAACACATGCAGACACTAAAAACAATCACTGGTAATAACCAAAAGAAACTGCAAAACGCCTGCTTGAAAAAGTCTGTGATTTTTCAGTCAGCTCAGGTCCAAAATTCTGTAGGTAAATGAAAGAAATTGAAATACGTACAAAGTACAATGTTCGTTGGTAAGAGATATAGCGCAACTACTTCCCGTAATAAACCCACAACGAAGAAATATGGATGCCAAGTATCACGACCACAAGTCAGGAATCATCATAGTGGAAGATGAAAATGTTATCCTTATTCCGGGAAAAATAATGCATTGGTTGACAATAATATTAGCAGACAAAATTTAGCTGAAAGAAAAGAATCAAATTAATCAATACAGTAAAATCAAAACCTAAGAATACTCACATGTGGACTACTGCATAACCAAATCACGAGTTTTAATTTATTCAACAACTTTGACAAGATAGAGATGTGCATATTGTTAGTTATAGAAAAGTAATAGATTTTATAGTCTTGCCAGCTTGCTGGTGAAATGAACAAAATACATGAGTGTCATACAACCGGCTAGCTCAGTTAGTAGAACGTAACAACAAAAGAAACTCTCAGGGTGTGGGCGATGGCCTACTTAGGGCAATCAGAATCAAATTAAAACACATAAGGGGTAGTTTAAATGTTTCAATCACACAGCTTTTAGTCTTGCTGTGGCAGGCAGGGCAAGCCAAAAGTGTTGTTGCGTGTGTGATTTCCACATGGAAATAATGGAAGAAATAAGATGGCAATCTTAAAAATATTGTTCGAACTCAACAGTTCAAAAGCATTGCAAAATACAATTTAATCTTTAGGGACAGCTTAAGATCAATTGCAACTGGGAACAGTGGAAAAGGGTTCATGTCCAGAGACAAAAGGGTTCAAGTATGATTATTTATATTTACAGACTGAGAAGTACAGTAGAATAGCCAAGTTTATGGCCTTAACACTGGCCAAAATAGGTTTTGAGGACATTGTCATAGAGTGTAAATTATTAGCTAGAGATTGCATCAACTCTGCTAAATCTCTGGCATGTGTTAACAGAGTTTTTTTCCTTCACGTTTTTAAGTAAAATAACTCTGTTAACACATGCCAGAGATTTAGCAGAGTTGATGCAATCTCTAGATAATAATTTACACTCTATGACATTGTCCCCAAGTACCGCTTAGTATGGACAACACGGCAAATAGAATATCCATATAGAACAAATTGTTATATTAAATGAACTATTTAGATAAAAAAAAAAAACAACGCTCTAGGAAGCAATGTCCTCAAAATCGCAAATATAAGGTTGTAGTTGTTTGAGGGGAAACTAAACAGAAAATCAACTTGACTTAGCAAAAAGGTCGACTAATTTTAATCAGTTAGTTCAACATAGAAACAGCAGAAAGAAGTTCGTTGTGTCGTCAAAGTCGGAGTTCAAATATATATATAATGAAAAAAAAAAAATAAAAATATTAAATTGTTAAATCAGATTATTGTGGATCGATGAAATTTTATGCAGAAAAAAAAGGAAAGGCGCTGGAATCAAGCAGAATTTATACAGGGATTCAATTAAATGCAATGGAATAAGGTATGATTAAATAGTTATTTTATTTATTAGAGTGGAAGTAAAACAAATAAAAATAAAATATAATTAATGTAGAACGGCAGATAGTGTGAAACTACTAGGCAAAATGTGCATTTGTTCGCAAAGTCCAGATAGGCATAGGATCTTCCACAGCGACAAGCACACAGCTAAAGCGACACAAAGACAAGCTGAAAAAGAAAGAAACCAGAACCGGAAATACCAGATAAGAATATGATTAAGAAATATCAATATATTTAGTATAAATTAAAAAAGCAATGTCAAGTTCCCTTGCGTGAAAAAGAAAAAAAAAAGAAAATAGCTAAAAATAAGAATTCGTAATATTTAAAATCCTGAAAAGAGAAGCTGGAAATTAAAACCCCTGAAAAGAAAAGAAGAATATTTTGATATTTAGAACCTGAAAAAAATATTCAAAAATCCTGAAAAGAAAAAAGTTTGATATTTAGAAAAACCTGAAAATAAATAAAAAGTTTGTAATATTTATAATATTATTAACATAGTTGCTAAGTATCGTAAATGTAGTAATCCCCATAAAAATATTTTATTGTTGAAAGACTTGTTAAGCCCTGTTTCACTGAAGGTGGTTAAGCCATACGGTATATATATTAAACACGATATTTTATTATTTCCACTTTAGAGAGCTCTTTCAAGACAGGTTTTACCAAAGAAAAAAAAAAAAAAAAAAAAAAAATTGGCAAATAAATAAAATATACGTATAATTATTCGTTAAACGTATAATTATTCGTTGTTTCTGGTTGAAAAGTGTCTTACTTGAAAGTGAATCGGGTTACTAATACAAAAAAAAAAAAATTTAAAATAATTTTTATTATGTAATTTAGAATTTGTTTACCCTTTTATATTCTTTTTGTCTCCTGATATTTCAGATTAAGCTTAAATGTATAGTTAGGCAAGGATCAAAATGTGTGTATAGATTAAGGAATAAAAATTGTTTAATTGTAAACTAGAAAAGAAAATATGGAATACTAATTTTATAAAGGGGGTTTCTGAAGGGTAGAGATTAATTAGGTAAGTAAGATTAATTAGGGGTGACCAATGAAGGACAGTGGTTTTAATTTTATTCTAAATTTAATATGAATTTTGGATATTGTGCTCCCTCGACCAGATGTGGCAGGGTTGAAAACTATAGCCCTCCCTGTCACCACTGAGCTAGGATGCCGGAAGCCACATCTGGTACGCTACCTATGGTCTTGCAACATCCAATAAGGCAAATGACTGCAAAACGTCATT
Source organism: Coremacera marginata (assembly GCA_914767935.1). Taxonomy (NCBI): domain Eukaryota; kingdom Metazoa; phylum Arthropoda; class Insecta; order Diptera; family Sciomyzidae; genus Coremacera; species Coremacera marginata. The sequence goes on along the minus strand of OU612045.1, from coordinate 118,522,592 downwards.
GAATGTCAGCGCAACAAATTTCGAAGACAATTTTTAAAAATCAATTAAAAAAATTGGTCACATTATGTGATAACTAAAACTTGTTATTTACAAAGTTAAGTCTATGTCAGTGGTCGGCATACATGAAGCACATGCTTTGCCAAGAATTCTCTCTTTTACTCATTCGACAAACAATTATTGGCGAAGCAGCATTGTTTCGGATGATATGCAATTGTTTTGTCTCACTTTAACTTACAGTCTCATATTTAATTTTGTCGACCACTGGTCTATGTATAAAATAACATTTGAAATTCAGGTTAATGCAAATTATTTTAAAGTAAAGGATTATTTTAAAGTACAGGATACGCCATATTTCGTTTGGTATATAAATATTGAATTACTTTAAGATTTATCAGCTGATTGCATTGAGTATACAGTATTTTGTACAATCACTTCACATCGAAACAACGCGGCGAAATAGTGACTGTACATTGAAAATAGTCGTTCAGTTGTATAAATTCAACGTGCATATATACGACAATATCGATGAAAAGCACCGTTTAACAATATTATTCGTCAATTGGAGTCGAGTTTTGCTGAATACGAGACAGTGGGAGATCGTTCACATGCCGTTCATTAACGCCTGAGACCTTCCAATGAACTGGTTAAAGCGGTAAGAGAGAGTGTTACCAAGAACTCACATGTGTCGTATCGTCACCGCGCTCAGCATTTTGGCGCTTGTGGAACCACTTTGCACCTTATTATGTAGGATAATTTGCATTTGTTTAAATCTCATAAAGTACAATCGTCTCCAAGAATATTGCCGACAGACAGACGATTTCAGCATTAACAACTTACACCTGCCGTAAGGCTTAAGTAAGTTGGGTTATCCAAAACCTAGGGTAATAGTTCATGAAACAGACAACCATGAACTTTGTTCTACCACAACACGGACCCGTTTACATTTTAGCAAGTAAAACGTACGGGACATCCGGAGTGGCAACACGAACATGGAAGCTGTTTCACAAACACAAAGCATCACCCAGTGCCCTGCTGATTAGGAGCATTATGAATTTACATACTGCCCGTAATAGCAGTACCAGTTTAGACTTTCGTAGCGACGTACTTCCATCCATCTACTGGTGGAGACGAGACCTACCCAATCTCTTGCATATTAAGACAGATATACCAGCCCGGTCGTACCATTGCGCGACCCCGCCAGTCAATCTAGACCTGTGTAGCATTCACACAACCACAACCAGTACGAGACTCCCCGAAGGGCCAGCCCACGACAGTCATCTGGGCAACTCGATCCCGTCAGATGAGGATCCACAACATCCCCGCAAGAAGACCAAGAAAACACAAATGCAATTATGAAAAAGTGCCTTCTTATGCATGACTGTGCTCAATGAGCACTTAGAGGCTAGTCTAACAGTTTGCAGGTGCCGACTCAGCTGGAAACTATTGCACATGACTGGTACCTACTTTGGAGGACCTTTGCAATTGCCACTCTCACTCTGGCCGTTCGGAAAGCCAACATCCAGACACAGAGTATTGGCCATTGACCCTCAGTGACTGCCGTGCCAGTTTGAGGGTGCAAGACAAACTCTTGACAAGCAACACTTCGGAAAGCCGAAGAGTTGACACTTTGACGCACGCATGCCAACACTTCACATCCAGTTTTTTCAGCTGAATTAAGGTCTCCATGCGGTGGATAGATAGGTTCAACCCCATCCGACGGGTAAAGACCGTCCCCGTACCAACAAGTTTTAAGGTCAATTGCTATACCCTCGCAGGCTTGTTTCATATCGATATACCGAATATGACCTGCTACCAAGATGGGCGTCACCCCAAGCTCTTGGTTGGCTTTATCAGTTTTTACGTTTGCAGGACGTATCCTACAAACAACCCTCCTCCTTTATCCTGGCTTGGGACAGGCAGGCCGAAACCTGGCGGAGTTATTGCCGACAGACAGAACGCATCGCTTGGAATACGGCGAAACAGCTGCTCGAATGATTGACACTGAACCTGCTTCTTCGAAGCGAGTTTTAACCTACACACTCTCTGGCGCCGTTAACAAGCAAACGTGCTGCTTTTGAGGAACAGAGAATCTACACGATATACATAAATTACATAAAAAGGGACTGTTTGGGCCAGCGTTTGCGCCGAAACCTTCACTGGGCCATTTTTGTCCAGAAAAAATTGGGTTGGATTGCTTGCACAGAATTTTACTATCCTAGAAAGCAATTAGCCACTGCCTTTCGTCAAAAGTACGTGATTTTCAATGCAGGAAATACATTTTTTACGAAAGCTGTTTACGAAAAAGTCGTTGCATATCTTAACAAAGCCTTTAGTTAGATATTACCACCATTTGTGCTAAAAGCTTGTGCTTCTTCTCTTGCTCGGACTTTGCTCAACATGGTCAACGTCTACAGGTCAAGAGTATTTCCATATTGTTGGAAGGTCGCAAAGGTTCAGCCCGTTCCAAAAAAGAGCGATGCCAAGAACACTGCAAACTACCGACCCATACCAATAAGCTCTATGCCTTATAAAGTTAAGGAGAGCGTAATAAATTTCTAGCTAATGAGGTATCTTGAGCGCAATGAATTGCTCAGTGACCGTCAATAAGGTTTCCGTACGGCTCGCTCTTCCTCACCAAAAAATGGAATCAATGCGTTCATTTATGAGAGCAGGGTGTTGCTCTGGATGTTTCAGAGGCGTTTTACCGATTATGACATAAAGCGCTCGTATCCAAGGTAATTACATATGGTGTCGATGGCAACTTCGCTCTGTAGATCACGTGCTTCTGACGAGAATAAAATAGAACGATCCGTATCGTTGTCGTTTTTATCAACGACTTCCAATTCAATTCATCCGTTTGCAAATCACAGTAGCGTTTTCATTCATAATCGTTCAAAAAACATCCGAGCTCTTTGGAGATTGAGATGAAGAAGCCATATATAAATGACACATTTCGTAATGACTCAAAGAAATTTCCGAGTGGAGTCTTGCTAATAGAGAAGGGTTTAAAGCTAACAAGACCTAGTGCTGCCTGGTAGCCCATAAGCGAGTAAATTGCACCTTAGTCTTAACTCCCCTCAATATGAACGGTGTAGCTCTTGTGAATTCCGATGCTCTTGAAATACGGTGCAAGAAATACTTGACTACATCTGATCTCTTATGTTCCATACCTCAATATTTTATTTTCACTCAACTTTCTTGGACATCGTCGCAATATTGGTTGCCTGAACTTCTGTACAGGTACTACCATGGGTAGTGGTCAACGGAGATACATGACCTGATGCCACCAGCTCGTGTGCTTCCTAGGTTCTATCGGGCATTTCTCCAAGCCCACCCCTATACCATTGCCTCTTTGTCCAATAGAACATCGCATTATCGAAACAATTCGTTCTTCAGTCGCTCAGTAAAACTGTGGAACAATCTCTCTGCGAGCGTGTTCGCCGGCAGTTTCCAACTATGTAGATTTAAATCAAATCTTCACCGACACTACTGCATCTTTCAGCATCCAACTGACTATCACACGTCTTCCGAATCAACACAATGTTTCCGCATTTATAGGGGGCATTCCCTGAGCGTTTGTTAAGACTAAAAAAAAAACAAAAAGAATTATTCAACAAAAGGTGAATAATGGCTCATTATGCCTGCCCACAAATACGTGAAAAAGGTCTGAACAATTACTAGTTTCAATAAGACGGTGCCATGTCGTAATGCAAACCCAACAATGCAGTTTCTGCAACGAAAAAAAGCCGACATCAATTTTTTACGCAGATCTCCGAATTTGCCCTTTCCTAACTACTTTTTGTGGGGTTATTTGAAACACAGTGCACGCCAGCAACCTTCAGACCATTGACGAAATCAAGACAAATATTCATGCCGAAATCATCGTATGCCGTCCAAAATGCTCGAAAAAATAATAGCAAACGCAGCAAAAATGGCCCATTTTGTTTTGGCCAATAAAGGCGGCCACTTGATTTATGTTGTATGCAAAAGTAGTTCAAAGTAGTTCAAATGAATTTTAAATCACCAAAATAAATGAAAATAGCTCCTATATGGAAATCAGTTGTATTTTTCTTTTAAGTTATTTAATATTCACATACCTATCAAAAAATGTCATATGATAATATAAGTCTAAAACTCTTACCTTTTATGTCGATATAATTAAAAACGCACGCACTTTTATATTGAGAAATATATAGTTAAAACCCCATTTTTTTAATACATTTTAATTTTGCATCTCTTTCACTGTATGCTCGACAACAGACTGACTGGAAGACCGATTGCTTGTTGGCAGGCACTTTTGCAGTAGCATCGAATTCGGGTACGATAAGCAATAGTGTTCGGTAACTCATACAACAGTAATTGTACCATCACCTAAAAAAAAAATATATTGTATATGCATGTGTTGGTAAATATTTTTGTAGCATGGCTGAGGCAGTAGGTAACGAAAGAACTTCGAAAGTATGGCAATATTTCACAGACATGGGGATCTATAAAGCAAAATGCAATTTTTGTCACAAAACTATGTCATATAAAGGCGGCGGTCTATATAACTTAACTCAGCATACAAAATCTCAACATATTGGAGTTGTTGAAGACATGTCTCAGGATATTGAAAGCGAATATGCAATTGTTTTAGCTACTCCAACATCTGACGGCATTAATAAAAATACAACAATCACAGAAATTCGATGTAATTTATCCTGCGAGGCACAAGAAATACAAAGCAGAAATACAATACGAGAACGCAACCTCAATAGTAGAAAAAATTTGTGGATAACAGAGTACCTTCAAAAGCCTCGTCCTGCAAAAAAAAAAACAGAAAATTTAAATAAGTTCTTAGTTGAGGTAGTTTAAAAAAATTATTTTCCATTTGTATTGGTAAAAGTCAATCTCTCAAAAATTTTCTAAAAGAATTAAATCCAAATTACCAACTACCATACCGTAAAACTTTATCAAATCTTCTTGTAATAAACTATTATAATATTGCGAAAGAAAAAGTTAATCAGTTCTTGGAAGATGCTAGTTTCATTTCAATTACAAGAGACCGTTAGATATCCAAACCAAATGATAATTACATAGCGCTTACTGCCGATTTTTTAAACAAAAATACAGAACTTCAATCTTGCATGTTAGAATTGAAGTGGAAACAAGTCCCTTGTTTTGCCCGTACTTTAAATTTAATAGTTCAATCAGCCTTAAATGAATTTAAGAGACACATACCAAAATCAAATGCATAGTCGAGCATATTAAAAAAAGTCCTTTAGCTTCAGAAAAACTGAAATCTACCCAAAAAAATGTGGGTGAAAGCCAACTAAAGCTTAAGCGGGATGTAGTAACGGGCTGGAATTCGACATATGACATGTTTCAAAGAATTTTGACGGTTGAAAACAGTTTGATGACAACTATGACAATTGATTATCTAGAACTGGATAATGGCCTGATTTTTGATAATTGTAAATTTGTTGACAAGACTTTGGCAAGAAGGGATAATCGCCCAAGTCGACTTAAGAAAGATTTGAGTTATAGCTGTATTTTATGAATACATCCCCATTGACACATACAATCTGGAGCTTCCAGTGTGATTGCAGTCAAAGTTATAACACAAAAACTAAAGAAGCGTTCATAGAATAAAAATGGCAATCGAAAACTTTTAAGTCAGATTTCTTGAAACTTTGAAATCAGGCTTAAGCTGTTAGTGCTATTGACTCAGAATTGTACAGACTTCTCTGTATCAGAAGCTCATTACTGAACAATAAAAGATCTGAAATTCATTGGAAGCTCATTACTGAACAAAACTGTCAACACCAGAAAATATCTTATATATATACATGCAATAACAATAGAGTTCAGCTACTACAGCTTTATCGCACTTCCTCAGCATTAACCCATCTAAAGCCACTACCCCGTAATCATTGAAAAAAAAAAAATATAAATGTTATGGATACCCGTGACCACAAGCAAGTTAATGTGGGTAAAATTGACCCCCCAATAAATGGGTTGGGCTCAGGGACAACACAAGACGTAACAACTAACCATGCGTATACATAGATCTAATTACACAACTAATTTTAATCTACTTTTGAGTTGACCTTTTGACAAATTAACATCAAAAACGCTACAATTGTTAACAAAGGAACTCATGCGACTTAAAGGAGCAGTAGCCTTATAATTTGTTCTACTAAATGGCAAATAAATTAAGTTGTTAGCGTTTCTACTGCTTCTACGGTTAGTGTTAGAATTTATGTGAGAAAGAAGTTCTGGAGAATCGAATACACCTGTAATGAGCTGGTGTAAATATACGATATCTGCCGATTTCCTTCGATCACCTAAAGACTGCATTTTTAATAGCTTTAAACGATCATATGTTAGTTCCACTTAAGCCCCTTAGAGCAAACTGAACAAAACGTTTTTGGATTCTTTCTATTCGATCAACATTCACATTGTAAGTTGGGGACCAAACTTGACTTGCATACTCTAAGTGAGGACGCACGATTGCATAATACAACGTTGTAGTTGTAATCATGCTATTAAATTCTTTGGCCCAGCGTTTTACAAAACCAAGCATTGAAGATGCTTTTTTACAAATATTATCAATATGAATGTTAAACGACAGCATAGAATCCATGCATATACCTAGGTCTTTGACGGTGTCTACACGACTCAAGGCAGTATCTTTAATCTTATAATCAAAATTAAAATTATTCCTTTTTCACGAAAGGGTCATAGTTTGGCATTTATCTGGATTTAAAAACATATTATTTTTAGAACACCAAACTTCAAAGGATTTTAGATCAGACTGCAGTAGATCTGAATTATCTCTAGAATTAATCGTTCTGTATATTTTCATATCATCGGCATAAATAAGCAGATGAGAGTGTTCAATGACGTGAGTTACATCATTGATAGCTAAAATAAACAGAAGAGGACCAAGGTGACTACCCTGAGGAACACCTGATCCAGCAATATATTCAGAAGACAATGCGCCTCGGAAACGTATTTGATAACATCGCTCCACCAAATACTATTTAATCCAGTTCACAAAATATTGTGGAAATCCCATTAACTCAAGTTTAAATAAGATAAGATTGTGTAGTAGCTTATCAAATGCCTTACTAAAGTCAGTGTAAACACAATCGACCTGGTTACCAAAATCAATAGAATTTAAGCAGAATGTTGTAAAATCGAGAAGATTAGACACAGTGGATCTGCCATTCACAAAACCATGCTGACGAGTTGTTATGACTTCCCCACAGTGAATTTTCACCCGATCATACACCATCCGCTCAAAAAGTTTTGGAATCGATGAGAGCTTAGCGATAGGCCTATAGTTACTGTCATCGTTCCTGCAACCCTTTTTAAAAATAGAACTTATAAATGATTTTTTCCAAAAAAATGGAAAATAACTTTCGTTAATAGATTTATTGAATAATAAAGAAAGTGGTTGACTTAAAACGGAACCGCATTGTGTTAACACTGCGGCAGGAACACCGTCAGGACCAGCACCAAACTCCTCATCGATCGATCTAATATACATTAAAATATCCTCTGGAGTGAAGGATATATGTTCCAAAGATTTTCTGGGTTCGGAATTCATATATTCAAAGTACTCTCCATCAGGATTAAAAGAATCTGAACAGAATGATTTCTTAAAAAGATTGGCGAATAGGCCACAAATTTTGACGTGACTGTCAGTAAATCCCTCAGGAGTTCTAAATGAAGAAGGAAATCCATCAGATTTCTTCTTTGTGTTTACGAATCCCCAAAATTTCTTTGGATCTGTCAATATTCTCAGCTTAACATTATCTAAATATTCGTGATATAATGTAGCTGAGCGATTTTCAAATTCCAGAAACATACGTTTGTAAGTTTCTAGGTCGTTTGAGCCTAAGCTACAGACGTATTTCTTCCGTGCCTTATTCCTGTTGTTGCGAAGAGTCTTTAAATCCTTTGTGTACCACGGGTACGCAGAATTCCTCGCAAATTTGAGACTATAAGGTACGGATTGAGAAAACACAGCAAAGAGTTCCATATAAAAAAAATGTATGGAGTCATCAAGGCAATTTCCATTTTTATATTCTAAAATTGCATTAAGTTTACCATGAAGCAACTGATTCAACTTCAAAAAGTCAGCTTTTTTAAAATTGAATTCATAAAGCTTATCTGCTGAATTAGAATTTACTATATTTGCTCTGTCGGATTCGTACCAAATACTCAATTATGGATGATATTCATCAACAGGAGTTAGAGCATGAAAGGCCCTCTTAACAACAACATTGTTACTGTCTGTAGTTAAGACCAGGTCAAGAAGTCTTTCAAGACTATTATAAATACAACTCACTTGTTGTAAGTCTGAACATATATTATCAAAAAATATATGTTCTTGGCGGGTCTTCGAATTAGATGCACAATAGTACGTAACATCGTCAGAAGAATGCCATTTTAAATCAGGTAGATTAAAATCCCCAATAATAAAATGTCGTCATTAACGTCAAGTAAATCAATTAAGTAATCTATGCACTCCTCAATGCTTGCATAGACCTCTACACTACTCTTAGGAGGAACATACGCATTAATAACATATACATTAGAGTTACAATGTATAACTTTAACGCAAATTAGTTCAATATTAGAAGAGCAGGGAATGTCAACAATAGAACTGACAAAGCAGTTCCTCACAGCCAAAAGGACACCACCACCGACAGAAGAAATATTGTCAGTGTATCTGTCTTTCTAAAAACTTGAAAACTATTGTCAAACAATTCCAAATCAGTAATGCTTCCGTTCAGTCACGTTTCTGTTAACGCGATAATATCCTCAGAGCAATTTTGAGTTGATAGAAATAAGCTCTGCGTCTTAAAACGTAGTCCCCTTACATTTTGATAGTAAAGGGACAGCCTATTTAGTTTTTTTGAGTCTGGCGGGCGGCTTGAGTCACCCTTTTAGACTTATTTTTTGGCTTGAACTCAGTAACAAGAATATTATCGGCCCACAAATTAGATTTAAGAACAGTTGTAAAATCTTCGGCTGCAACTGTTAGAATAAAAGAAGCATGGGAAGGCTTATTACCAATTTTTTTGCATGAACAGAATGCATTTGAGTTCACTAACTTGGATTGCCTGACAAACGTCAATATATTTTCTATTGATGTGTCGGGCTGAAGACGTGAAATGAAAACATATCTGGTCCTCGAACCTGCTCTTAATGTCAAATGACTGTTAGACGTAGTTGAAATCGTATTTGGACTACTAGTCAATGGTGGAATAGAAGTTGGTGTATAAGAAATCACCGTATTATTATTTTCTGATGGCATTGCTGGGGGCTGCTCTGCCTTGGAAGGTATGGAGGACGCCTTCCGACGCTTATTTTTGTTTTTGTTTTTCCTCTGTCTTTTAGGGCTTTTAAGGTCTTTTTCTGATGAAACTGACAAAATTCCGGAAGATGCAGTCATGGACGAAGGAACCGAAATGTTATCCTGAACAGTAATTTCATCAGAAACACTGGTAGTGGGTGCGGCACTAACTTCGCTAAAAAATTAAACAATTTCTCTGAAATTATTATTTAATAAGTTAAGGCTTTCCCCAAAAAGCTTTATTTTAGAATAGAGTTCATCCGGGGAAAGGGCCCTGCACGAAGCACAATACCAGCGAAGACCAGATCGGACTGACATTAAATCGTCAAGGCACGATTTAGAAATACCAGCACACGAAGCATGGAACATTCGCTCACATGGGCCAGAACAGCTGAACATAGGGTACAGAATATTCTGGCTTTTGCATTGCTCGTTCAGAGAACAAGCAGCAATATTATCAATGGAAAAAAAATGGATCTTGACAAGAAATTACAGTATGAAATTTTTTACATTTTCCAACTGTATGTTAAAAAAAAAAACAGCATATAAAAGACTACTTGGTCAATAAGTTTACAATTGTCAATCACTAGAATAAGGCTGTTATGTTCCCCGAAATAGGGTTTGATCACCTCAATTTACTTCTCAATCCGATTTGAATACCGATTTTTTCTTGATTTTATTCTTTGTTGCTCCTTGAAGAGCATACGGCCACGATTTGGATATATGTAGATATTTTAAAAATTAAAAAGTTTGAGCTGCAATTGTTGAAGTTAGGGGTATAGAAGCCCCTAACTCAAATCCTAATAACGCATAGTACTTTAAACACCTCACAGCCTCTTTTTAACCGAGATAACTTAATTTTAATCCAGTCATACTTCACTTGAAGTGGGACAATGTACCACCTCATTTTTTAAAATGAGTAGCTCGCACAAATTCACCTTAAATCCGTTTTGTGCCTATCACTAATAATCAACATCGAATCCGTTACAGTTCCCACGAAAACCTCCGCGTTTCCAATCAATTACATAGCTATTAATATATACAACACTAGCTTATACCCGCCGTGCTTCGCTGCGCTCAGAGCTTATCCCCTAAAAGAGGGCGTACCTTTAGTGAAGCCATGATCTTATAGTAAGTTCGTATCGACTATCATTATTGTGTGACTTATTTCGAAAGCTATACCGAAAATTTTGGGTGCTGAAAAAGTACCACGCCCCTCGTCCAACGCCCATAAAATGTTACCAGTGGAACGGCATGTGTAAATTGATGTCGAATACTGAATTCCAAGGCTGTGCGACCTATAAATCCAAAACTGTTCGATATCGAAAATTTTAGGTGTATTTGAGGTGCCTTTTACGATCGGCACCAGACTTTACAGGAACCCACTCAAGGCTTTGATATAAAAATTGGCTTAGCCGTTTCGGAGTCTTTACGTTATATACACATGTACCCACATACGTATATACATTAAGTCGCCTCACGCTCCTTAGAAAAAAAGTTGTTCAGTCCGGTTCTTCAAAATAATCAATGGCTTATATTATAATGATCCCCAAAATATTTCGACTAAAAATATTGACTGGTATGGTAGTTAAAAAAAAACAAACGGTCAGAAATAAGAGTAATGAAAAAGTTCTTTTGCATCAAAAAATCTTAAATTTTTTCCGTTAGACCAAAGATAATTCGGATTTTTATGGATTGTTTTAACTTTTTTCATATTATTTTCACTAAAATTCAAATGAATTTTTTCCCATACTACTTTTAGTCAAGTAAATTGCAAAATGAAAAAAATGTGTAAATTTTTTTGTAATTTCATTCAATTTAATTCTTCACTTACACTATATTTTATCAATAGATATTTTTTTTGACTAAAAGTAACATAGCAAGATAAAAAAACAAATTTTAATTTGAATTTTAGTGAAAATAATATAAAAAAAAGTTAAAAAATTAATGAAAATCCGGATTACCTCTGGTCGCTGAAATTAATTTTTCTGTTCGGGCGTCATCTCTGCAGACAATGGCAAACCTCAGAGAGTAAAAACTGGAATGAAAAGCTACTTGAGAAAATAAGCCGTTCGGAGTCGGCATAAAACTTGTAGGTCCAGTTCTCAATCATTTGTGTTCAAACATTTCACAACACACACAGCACAATTGATCATAAGAAGCTCGGTCAAAGTCTTTTCAAGGACTGAAATGGTCATTTCGTTTTTGTTTTTTTTTATTTCAAATTATTCCAGCTCAAGTATGGGCATCGCTACAGTCGAAATGGGGAATCATCATAACAAAAAAAAAAAAAAACGAAATGGCCATCTCAGCCCTTGAAAGGACTTTGACCGAGCCTCTTATTATCAATTGTGTTGTGTGTGATGTGAAATGTTTGCACACAAATGGTCGAGAACTGGACCTACATGTTTACGCCGACTCCGAACGGCTTATGTTCTCAAGAAGCTTTTCATGGCAGTTTTTACTCTCTGAGGTTTGCCATTGTCTGCAGAGAGGTGACGGCCGAACAGAAAAATTAATTCAATTGAAAAAATTTTCTGTGCCAGATGGAGGATTCGAACCTGGGTTCTCTGGCGTAAGAGTCACACACTTTACCCACTACGCCTCGGCCGCCGCAATCTTCACAATCATCATAACATAAAGCATTATTTTGAGGAACCGACCCTTACAACTTTTTTTTGAGAGGAGCCTTAGTATACATACATACATTTTTTACAAATAGATAGATGAGCAGAAAAAGTAGGCATGGCAACATTTATATATATAGTGACCGCCACTTGGTCTCATTGCACCTACATACCAAGTTTCACTATCAAAACGTGTACAGCTCAGAAATTATAATGATTTCTTAAAAATTCGGCGTCGATAAAGTGCGTCACGCCCATTTTTTTTAAGGTTCTGGGAGTAACAATAAGAACTAATCAACCAAATTTTAGTCTAAAGTTAAAAAAGTCTGATATATATCCTTTTAGCGGATTTGAGGGCGTTAAAAGTAGGCGTGGCAACATTTATATACAAAGTGACCGCCACTTGGACCCATAGCACCTACATACCAAGTTTGGCTATCAAAATGTTCACATCTCAGGAATTAAAATTATTTCTAACCGATAGTCCTGGCAGCTAGTGCTTACTTAGTTATAATATGGTTCTACCGCAGAGATAATGTGGATTTTCATCTTTTTTTAACTTCTTTTATATTATTTTCACTAAAATTTACATTAAAACTTTTTTTATTTTTGTTTTGCCATGCTACTTTTAGTCAAATAAATTGTCAATTGAACTATATAGTGAAAAGAGAAGAATTAAATTGAATGAAATTACAAAAAAATTTACACATTTTTTACAGTTTACATTTTACAATTCATTAACAAAAAGTAGTGTGGACAAAAACTAGTTGAATTTTAGTGAAAATAATATGACAAAACTTAAAAAATTGATGAAAATCCGCATTACCTCTGGTCCAACGGTAATAATTTAAGATTTTTTGATTCAGAAGAACTTTTTTATTACTATTATTTTTGACAGTTTGCTATTTTTTTAACCACCATACCAGCCAATATTTTTAGTCGAAATATTTTGGGGATCATCATAACATAAACCATAGATTATTTTGAAGAACCTGACCGAATAACTTTTTTTTTCTATGGAGCGTGAGACGACTTAATGTATATATGTATGTGGGTATATGTGTATATCACGGTAAGAATCCGAAACCGCTAAGCCAATTTTTAAACCAAAGCCTTGAGAGTGTTCCTGTAAAGTCTGGTGCCGATCGTAAAAGGCACCTTTAATACACTTTAATACACTTTCGATATCGAACAGTTTTAGAATTGTAGATCGCCCAGCCTTGGAATACAGTATTTGACCTCAATTTACACATGCAGTTCTACTGGTAACATTTTATGGGCGTTAGACGGAGGGCGTGGTACTTTTTCAGCATTCTAAATTTTCAGTATAGCTTTCAAAATAAGTCACACAGCAAAGAAACTCGGTGCGAACTTACTATAAAAGCATGGCCTGAATAAAGCTATACGCTCTTTTAGGGGATAAGTGCTGAGCGCAGCGAAGCGCGCCGGGTATTAGCTAGTTGATGATAAAATATAGTGTAAAGTGAAAAATTAAATTGAATGAAATAACAAAAACATTACACATTTTTTACATTTTACAATATATTTGACTTAAATAATATGGGAAAAAGATTCAATTTGAATTTTAGTGAAAATAATATGAAAAAAAGTTAAAAAATCCATAAAAATCCGCATTATGTTTGGTCCGACGGCAAAAATTTAAGATTTTTTGATGCAAATTGGAAGAACTTTTTCATTACTTTTATTTATGACCATTTGTTTTTTTTTAACTATCATACCAGCCAATATTTTTAGTCGAAATATTTTGGAAAACATCATAACATAAGCCATGGATTTTTATGAGGATCCAAGCCCCACAACTTTTTTCTATGAAGCGCGAGGCGCCTTAAAAATATACGTATGTGGGTATATGTGTATATCACGTAAAGACTCCGAAACCGCTAATCCAATTTTTATACCAAAGCCTTGAGAGGGTTCCTATGAAGTCTGGTGCTGATCGTAAAAGGGGGCGTGGCATGTTAAACAGTTTTGGAATTATTGGTCGCACAGCCTCGGAATTCAATATTCGACCTCAATTTACACATGCCGTTTCACTGGTAACATTTTATTGCCGTTGGACACCATTTTTATATACATAGTGACTGCCACTTTGATCCATAGCACCTGCATACAAAGATTCATTATCAAAACGTGAACATCTCAGGAATTAAAATTACTTTTGATAGTGACATAGACATAGTGTGGCTGCGCCCATTTTTTTAACAGTGACCGACAGTAACCATCTGAACAAAATTACCAAATTTTAGTGATATACGATTAAAACAGTCTGATATATTGCATTTTTTTTTTAGTTTGTGGGCGATAGAGCTAATTTGGGTTGTATGGGAGGTACCACGCCCCCTTGTCCAATCAACAAGCACTCGCAGGAACACTCTCAAAATGTTGTTTCAGTCTCCCTAAAAATTTCATAAAGATTGGTTCGGCGGTTTTGGAGTCTATACGTGATATACACACATACCCACATACATACATCCATTTTTATATATATAGATAGATACATAACATTTATGCTACCAAAAAAATTAATTTCTGAGAGCTCCCCGCTCTCAATTGGCATAATACAAATCTGCACAGATCTGGTCAATCGGTTTGTTGCTATCTGTATGGTGACACTTCTCACTAGCCCATCTTTGCTCGGTGATAGCTCGCATATTCGATCTATTCCCCATTGTGCAGGAAGAAATATCTCGCTCTTGATTAGCACCAACCAACTATATTATATATATGACCCAACTATATTAGCTCTCTTTCTCGTCTCCATTTCTTTCGTTCTTATAATGTCGTTAAGTATTCTTCCCTCCATTTTTGCCAGAAATGCTTTATCATAACCTGTCGCTCAAACCATAATCTCGCTCCTTTCGTAGTCGGTTGCGATCACAAAAAGCAAATCAGTGGCTTTTCTACCAAGAAATCAGCAGGAGTAAGATCTTGCACATCTATGGGGTCATAGCTCAAAGAATATAAAGAATCCAAAATAGCTTAAGTGTGAGTTAATAATGTTATAAATTGCGCATAAACTAGAATTTTTTTACCTACTATTCTTCAACACTATATTTTGAACAACTTTTAGCAAAAAATTTTTCAAATTCGTGAGAATATCAGACGTTTTGAAAGCGTGCTTCAAATGATGTATAGAATTATGTGTTTAGTATAGGACGTAATAGTGTTATTCAAAACCTTCAATTTAAGAGCTTAGAGAAGTCACTAAAGAAGTGCAGAGCGTCTAGAATCAAAGTTGTGGTATTTTTAAGATTTTGTAATTCTAGAGGTATCAAATCTTCGAACGTTTTTTTCCACGAAATAGTGTTATAAGTAGTGTAGATAAATTATTTCTAAACGTCAATCGAAAATCTGTTGGTTACCCAACCTCCATGTTTAAAGGAAATGGCACTTCTTCTATCCCTCAGGACATTTGTAATATTTTTGCAGATCACTTTAAAGAGGTGTTCTGTACACCTTCAACCCAAAATCAGACTCCATCATCGAACTGAAACATATCACCATTGATTAGCTCAATCGCAGAAAGATATAATCAATTCTATTAAGGAATTAGATCCTAACAAGTCTCCTGGTCCAGACCTGTTACCACTAAGTTTTCTTTTTCAATGCTCAGACCAGTTAGTCTGCCCTTATACTTCATTTTTAACAAATCCTTGCAAACAGGTATTTTTCTACTTTTTGGAAATCTTCTCATCTTACGCCAATTTATAAAAACGGTGACAAGAGAGATGTCGCAAATTATAGGGGAATTGCAATACTATCGGCCATTCCCAAACTATTTGAAAAAATTATACGTTCCAAACTAACAGACCTAATTAATCTACGTTTAAATGTTCAACAACATGGATTCCGTAAAGGAAGATCAACCACTACAAATCCTTCAATGACCTCTGAAGTTCTTATTAAAATGGAAAAAGTGCATCAGACACATGCAGTCTATACTGATTTTAGCAAAGCTTTTCACCGCGTCGATCATAAAATCTTGAATATAAAACTTACAAAATTCGGTATTTCAGGTTCCTTGCTGAAGTGGCTCAAATCCTATCGGTATGAAAGATCCCAATGTGTAAAATTTCAGGGCATTCTATCTAAAAATATTGTTGCTTCGTCTGGCGTACCACAAGGTAGCCACCTTGAACTACTTCTCTTCAACATATTTATAGCAGATATATCAGAAGCCTTGAAATGTACTATGTTATTAAATCAGAAGAGGATTCAGTAGTCTTTCGATCCCAATGCCATAATTAGTGTAGTCATAATTAGTTTTCCTTAAATGTAAATAAATGCTACGTCATAAGTTTTTCCCGTAAAAACGAAATAACTCAAAGCAGCGTTTAGTTATGCGTCATGTGTTTAGAGGGGTCGTTCTCAACAGAGTTACGCTTTAACCTTCACTTAGATCATATTATATCCAGTGCAAATAAACTGCTTGAATTCATAAAAAAACGTGCAAAAGAATTAAAAAATATATGGGTAACAAAAACACTATACTGCACGTTAGTGCGTCCAATTCTTGAATATTGTTGCATAGTGTGGAACCCAGCATTTGAAGTGCACAAAGAAAGGCTTGAATCTATTCAAAAACAATTTCTGATCTTTGCTTTAAATTATTGTTATGATCTACGGGATTATAAAAACTTACCTTCGTATGAGCGTAAGTCCTGATATAATGCCGCTTTCATCATGAAGAACATTATTTTGTTCATGCTTTACCTTCGATGTCATAACTGGTAAAATCGATAGTGTATATATCTCCAGCAGGATTATTCTTAATGAACCAATAAGGAGAACTAGGCATACAAGATTTTTGAGTGAATCTCAGAACCATACTATCTATGAATACAACGAACCCTTAAATAGTTGTTTTAGGATATTCAATGGCATAAGCGAACACTTCTCAACATCAATGTCAAAATCCGTGTTCAGACGCTCCCTTTCTAAACACCTTTTTCCACCCTTATTTTTCCACTTATTACTGACCATTCATGTTTAAGGAGGACATGACATTCGCGGCATAGAAAACATACCTTATTTTAAAAATTTATAACTCAGTCAAAAACAAACAATTTTCCAAATTTTTTTTATTATTGTAGAGAATTGAACAAATTACAAGAAAAAAAATTCAAAAAAATATATTTTTCACTCTGACATGGTTTTATAGAGCTCCAAACTGGCGGCAGAGAAAAAAACGGGCAATCGTGGTTGCAGCGCTGGGAGTTGCAAAAATTGTCCGATCTGGAAAAAAATGACTTTTTTAAATCTTAACAAAATTGGTTATCGTATGACACGAGCTTTTTTTAAATTTTTTTCAATTTTTGGTGATGTTCCAAATTTGAAAGTGTGTTTTTTCGAAAAAAATATTGACTTTAAAAATTCATTAAAAATCGAAAAAAAATTTAAAAAGAAAAATCGAGTTTAAAAAAATACAAAAAAAAAAATTTCGTCAAAAAATGAACCCGCTAGTGCTGCAACTAGTACGAAAATCATGGTTTCGAGATAAACGCGTTCAAAGTTTGTGAGCAAAGAAAAAATGGTTACCTTCAATCTGCCATGCCTGCTTCGTACTGTATGCCTTCGTTATCTTGTGTTGTGCTGTTTCTTATAGTTTTTTGCAATCGTTTAGCAATTCGGGCTTCACCCTTCAAGTAGGTACGAAACAACAACCACGAAAAGTCAGGTAGCAAGTAAAACAAGTATATACCAGCTGCCGTACGTAGGTAGCAGAGATCTGCAGCAAGTCATTATAAACATAGTTGACTCGAGTATATACGCATTAATTTGGCTTCTACTTCATATTCAGACTTATCAAAAATGTTGAAGCATTCATAACACGCAACTTAAATCCAATGCTTCAAGAGTCATACTCTGACTCACAGTCGAACGTAGTCGGTATGATTCTAACTTCATTTCAATAAGTACAACATGTTGTGAACAACATGCACAAGCGTTTCAAAGGAATGATGTGTTTTTCAGGGTTACCAGCTCTGGTATAAATTAAGAATTTTAGTTTGATAAATGCTATTATTGAATTGTTCTAATGCTATTGACTATATGGTAACACTTCCTATAACGGTACGAAATGAAGGTCAACTGCTGATTTATCATATTTAAATAATGTATTTTCTTTTTTTTATGTTAATATATACGTGAAGTTACTTATATAATTATTTTGCTGAATTTAAATAAACAAACTTTATTAAATTGAAATTTATTTTTATTATTTCTTTTGGAGAAGTTCCCTTTATATACAAGGTGTGTTATTTTACTTTTACACCATTTCGTGAAACGCACAGCGAAATTCTATAAAAAAGTGTTTACTGCATCTTAAAATCCAATTAAATGTATTTCGTTATAAAAAATTCTATGGTAACCCTGCTTCTCTTCTAACAGCGAGCGTAAGTTCAAAAACAGCCACTGCGTTTGACTGGAAAAATTCGCACGCATTCCTAATGAACTATGGGACTTTAGCTTGAGCTATGAGTACTTTGTTTGAGCTATGGGTTTTCGGTATGATTTATAACAAGTTCTTTGATGTTGCAGAGTATTTGGTAGACTTTGACGTTCGATTGACGAATCAAGCATTGAACTATGATTTTCTTTCTGTAGCAAGAGTGCTTCGAGTAGTAGTGGTGGTTTTTGTTTGAAGTGCACGCACTACAACTCGGTTTTGCATGAATCACTATAAGTCGCAAAAACGTGACTCGTTGCAGATCTCTGGTAGGTAGCGCAAAAATTAAAAATGCGCTCTCACTAATCCGGCTGTAACTTTTGAATCCGTAGGAATTTTTCCATTAAATTGTTTTTCTTAGAGTCTTACTAAATATATTTACTAAAATACAAAATTATTAAAAATTTAAAAAAATTATTAAATCGATTTAAGAAAACGGCCAATGTTTTTTCAACCCCAATCAACCCCTTAAACGAACTTTTTCCAATGCTCTTATTTCTTGAAAATATCCTCTTATCTCTGACTCCCACTCTCCCACGTCCGTTTTAAATCTTCATTATAAGTATAACTTAAAATTATTATAAATTATACAAAAATTTATTTTTAATATAATTATAAGACCTCTTTCTTTTTCACTTTTCCTTGTTTTTTATTTTTGAAATGTTTTAAAAAATGTTAGTGATGCGGGTGGATCACGCCCGCAACGAATAAAATGCCTTCAATCACCAAAAACAAGGAACAGAAAAAAAAGAAGAAAAAAACCTGTTCGAATACGTGAAATTTGCTTTGGTTGGCTAAATAAATAAATAAATAGATTAATTGTTTAATAAACTGATCAATTATACTCATCTTTTTCAATATGTTTTGTTGAATTAAAAAATTTATTAATTGCATTTTTTTTTCTCATTAATCTCACATAAAATAAAACGTTCACATATAAATATGTTAGTGAAGAAATGCTCCAGCGATTGAACAGAGTATATTTACATTTTTTGAAGCAAAGGGTATTTCAACAAATACCGTTGGATTGCTCGGCGCGACAAACAGGACAGAGAACTTTTCGGGTACGATTGGAAAACAATTACAGGATTGCGAAAAATTTCCAGTTGTAAAGCTTAAAAAATTCAATGTTCTTGTGCATATTCAGGTGAACTGGAAGATTTGAGTACCGATCAGAGAAATTTGCTTAAGATTTTTTTAGCAATAGAAGATAGTGCTTGCTCTTGTAACTTGGCCAGTAGAAATCTCAGTCCCATGAGTCACGCTCATTGGGTTATGTCACATAGTGTATTAATACTAACATTTAGGCTATTCACAGTTTAAACGTATATTAGCAAAGCGTATTTATAGCCTTTGTTTTGTTTGAAACTGTGAGCACCTCAGTATGTGTTTGCCGTATTCAATGATTTTGCAACGCTGTTATATGTATATGCTGTAGATAGGACACAAAAAACACGTCCTAGGGCTACTTTTATTTACGCTTGTTTGCGTATTTGCGATTGAATGCAAAACAACAACAAAGAAAAATGCGCTTACACAAGCTGGCGTTAAAATAACAAATCGTAAATTAAAAAGGTTAAACTGCGAATAGCCTAATTATATCAATAAACCAGTTTAGAGTTGACACTCAAAAAGAATAGTTGTGTATTACACTGTTGATGCTACATGGTGTCAGAAGCTTACGCTTATGTATTATAATTGAAAGATCGGAAAAATTATAATAATAAATTCAAAATTAGTGGTTGAACTGTTAACAAAAATAATATAATAAATAAAACTATAATCAAAATCATCAAACTATAAATGAAAAGTGGTCAAACTTAGCAAAAATGAAATTAATTATTTTCAATAATATAAAAGTTCAAAAGGGGTGGTTAAACTTGTCATGGGCACCGTGACACAGTTTTATTGTGACACTATCGTGAAATCAAATGTCAAACGCCAACTATTTTCGCTTACAACGACATTTCATTTGATGGTCCGTGTGGACTAGCCCTCGTTCTTTCGGAAGTGTTTCATCAAAAAGTACTCTCAACATAACTGCACCAGCTTTCACTCCAAACAGAGCATTAAATTCCTCTCACACTCACGCAACCAAACCCATAGTTGACACAGATACGTCTACCACAACAATAAATACCGCTGATCCTCTTGCAACAACACAGTCCACTGTTTCTACTACTCCTATTACTCCTTCTATAGTAACGCCTACCACACCACCTAATACCGCTAATACTCTTACAACCTCCCATTTTGCAGTTAAGCCTACCACAGCACTATCATTTCTCGATCCTCTTCTTCCACCTATAGCCAAATTAACAAAAAATCTTGCTGAAACTAGCATTGAAAGGCGCTTTGTCATGTCTCGCCTTAGAGACCGTAGGTTATAAGAAAATGTGCGTCTCTACTTGGTATATCTTCATAACAAAGCTGACTTCACTTGTACCGATGGTTCAACTTAAACCGGCTGAACTTAAAAAAGTTTATATTCAGTACTACGAGAGTTTTATGCCCTGTTTAGATAAAACAAACAATGCGTGTATTTCACGAACGCATCGTCAAACAGGCGAAAATCACCTGTTTTCAATCCATGTATGATGAATGTCAGACACAAACGAACACAGCTGACTCAGTAACGAGCGAAGATGTAACCTCAGTGTGAAGTTGGGTCTTTGTAAGAAAAAAAATACGAACGAAACGTCGAAATTTGACGAGAGAAAAATTGTTATCCTTCTGGAAATGGTTGCTAAAAAAACGTAAAATTTTGTTTTATAAGTATATTTAAGAAAATATCAATTCTAATCTTCTCAGCACAAAGAAACAACAACTATCACTATCACTTATGTCCTCATTAAAATTGTGAAGGGCAATTGCCGACATTTTTTGCATAAATTGTCTCAAACTTTCGCAATCAATTTAAAGAGTTTAATTTCCTCCAAAAGTCAACAACCAAAACAGCTGATGCAAAAAGTATTGCCACCTACTAAACAATGCCAGTAATAAGCATACAAGTTTAAAAGATTTTTGTCAGTTTTACGCTAAATGCTCAACTTTTACAATCTGGTAATAAGGTTTTTGACAAGTACTCACGTTGGGAGTATTTGAGAAACGTAAGCAAAGTAATGTTGGACGATGACGCAAGAAAAAAAGTACAAAGACCCAATTTTGGACGACCACGTCGAAATACGAACGAATCTTGTCACGAAGGCTTCGTTTTACCTAAACAGGGCATTAATATCTCGCCAGCTGAAGTAGAAAAGGACCTATCAGTATATGCCTCACACACCACTTCAAAGCGTCTATGGCATTTGAACAGATCTCGTTGAAGCTTCAAAAACTATTATTGCTCCTAACAACACTCCCCTAGTTTCTTTTCAAATTTCTTCTAAAAACAATACTCTACACATTTTTTATCACAATTGTGGTGGTATGCGTGGCAAACTAACTAAGCTTTTCGTTGACGCAAAGTCATGCCACTTGTAACGAAGCTCCCGGTCTTCCGGGTCTATAGCTGAGGTAAGCTCGTCGGGATTCCAGGATTCGTAACAAAATTTATAGAAATAAAAGACGCGATAATATAGTTAAATCGTTTTATTTTTGGTTCTTTAGGCCAAATTCCTTAAGTTCGCTTAAGATGGTGAGGAAACAAACTATAGTGTGTCTGATGTGGTAACTTTTACTCCGTCTGCGACTTCTTGGTGGTTGTGGCTTTGTAATGCAGTTAGTCCTGGTCTCTTTGCTAACTATTAACTCAAGTTTACCTACTAGAGTTACAACTAACTTGCTAATAGATTTAAGTTTCCCTGCTTAAAGTCGCGGACCTGACGGCCACAACTGAGTCCACTAATAAATCTTGACTAGCCTGCTTAAAGTAGCGGACCAGACGGGCACAACTAAATCCACTGATAACTTTAATCTTTCTATATATCGTGGCGGACCTGACGGCCACAACCTAGTCCACGATGAGTCTAAAAGCTTTCCTGCTTTAAGTGGCGGACCTGACGGCCACAACTGAGTCCACTGATAAATCTAGTCTATATAACGTGAAGAACCTGACGGCCACAACCTAGTCCACGGCTTGTCTAAGAGATTTCCTGCTTAAAGTGAGGGACCTGACGGCCACAACTGAGTCCACTAATAAATCAAATCTAGCCTGCTTAAAGTGGCGGACCTGACGGCCACAACTAAGTCCACTGATAAATTCAATATTTTCTACTTATACACTCTCGTCCTTGTCTAGCCACAACTAACCCACGTACCGTGTCGCTGCTGGCTCCTTTAATATTGTCCTTCTCGCCTTGGTGTCTTCTTGACACAACCAACTCTTATCCTTTTCCTTTGCCTCCTATGCTTACTTGCTACCTCCGTGGTCCGTCAGCAACTCTATCTGCAGCACAGTCGACTGCTCGCTTTCGTGGTCCGTCAGCAACTAACTATCAATTTGCAAACCAACCTCTAGCTATGCTGTTGTCTACTGCACTTCTTCTTCTTTCTGCTTTTGAGTGTTGTTGCTCTTGTGTCCGTGGTTGTGTGCGTTATTTGCCTCTCATTGTTAATACCAAACTGGTTTTCTTCTCTTTCTTAATATCACTTGTCTCTTTGCTGTTTGTTGCTCTGAATTTATATGCTGTTGTTTGTTACACTCACCACCATATTCTTATATATTAACTATTCATTTATGTTGGCACAGGGGGCGTATCTTAAAGTTTACTTATAAAATAACATCATCTCAGATATTACTAATTCATTCAGTGTTTAATAAAAAGGTTATAATGAAAATTAAATGTAGTTTAAAGTAACATTTTACTTATTTATAATTCAATTATAAATGGAAATAATAATATAAATATGTTTTCTTGAATTTTCGGATTGTGTTGCTGCTTGTTCTGCTTGTTTTTTTCCCATGTCACTTTGCGTGTGTTATTTCATGTGTGCATTTTGTGTGTGTGTGTGTATGCTTTGTGTGTGGCAAAACTGCTGGGCTGGTTTTGGCTCATCATACACTATAACGTTTTGGTATTCGCAGAAACGTGGCTAAACGAATCTTTCAAGAACGAAGAAATCCTCGACAACAATTGGACTCTTTACCGGAATGATCGAGATTATACCTACACCGGTCAATCTCGTGGTGGTGGCGTTCTAATAGCTATACATAATTCTCTACCTAGTCAATTAGTGGACACCACAAACTTTATAATCACCAAATAGTTCAAATTAATTATCTTATATTGGTGTTATTTACATTCCCCCTAACTCTGCAGAAACTACATATAGGGATCTATGTGATAATATTTCATCACTAACCACGACATTGAAAGAGGAAGATAAATCATTATCTACGATGACTTTAACCATCTAAATATTTCCTTTATCACTGATAAGAATGACAGCTAACTTCTTCAACCTAGACCTCTTCAACCCGATCGATTATACTTTACTCAGTACTTTTTATGTAAACGACCTGAAGCAAGTTAACAGGTTTCCAAACCACAATGGTAAATGGCTGGATCTAGTCTTTAACAATGCCTATGATGAAATAAATGTTTTTACAACCCCCGCAGCTGAGCACTTATTTTCTAACAGCTCTCACTACTCACCCCTATCTACAGAGCTTTTTTCCACCAATGTAACATTCGTACACTCATATAGTAACTCAATAGTAAACGACTTTCTAAATGCTGACTATGATAGCATAAATATCTGTCTTGATTCTATTGATTGGGACGAATTGTCTGCACTCGACATTGATGGTGCAGTCTTGCTCTTTTATCAGCGCATCCTCATCCCCTCCCTCCCAAAAATTAAGAAGAAGAATAAACTTTCGGAACCATGGCTAGATAAAAATCTCAGACATCTAAGAAATCAGAGAAACAAATCATATAAAGTCATTAAATCCACCATTAACATAACCGATGAATTGAAAACGAAGTATGAAGTGTTATCCCAAGAATTGGCTTTAAAGTCCAAAGAAGCCTATCATCTTTATGTTAACCTCATTGGAGAAAAAATTACTGTAGATCCGAAGAAATTCTCCGATTACGTAAATGTCAAACGCAAATCAAACGGATGCCCTTCATCCATCTTCAAGGGCAAGGTAACATCCTCTAACAGTCAAGAGATTTGCAATCTTTACGCAGATCATTTCAAGGAAGTATTCTGTGTATCTACAAACACATATTATAACCCCCCTCCCATCACTAATTTAACACCCCATATGAATCACATCGAACTAACACGTGATGAAATATATGCAACTTTAATCGAGCTAGACCCAAATAAGGGACCTGGCTCTGACATAATTCCCCCAAATTTGCATATCCAATGTGTAGACTCGCTGCTCTTGCCCCTAGAGCAGCTAGAGCAGCTCAATAAATCACTTAATCAAGGTGTTTTTTCCTTCTAATTGGAAAACATCTCACCTCGCACCAATATTCAAAAATGGTGATGAAAGGTCAATTAAACTATAGGGGTATTGCCATTTTATCTGCTATTCTAAAACTGTTCGAAAAAATAATATTGGAAACACTGACAGGTAGAATAAACCCATTACTAAAGAACAGCAACATGATTTCCGTAAAGGTAGATCAACTACCACAAATCTTATGGTTATAGTTTCTGATGTCAAAATGGCAAAATGGAAAAAGGGACATCGAGTTGATGCAGTATACACTGAGCTTAGTAAAGCCTTCGATCGCGTTGATCATAATATCCAAGCTTTCAAGCTGGAAAATGTTGGTATTTCTGGCTCTCTCCTAAATTGGCTTAAGTCCTGTCTTCACGATAGATCTTAATTTATTAAATTTCAAGGTATCCCATCCAAAGAGATTTCTGTCCCACAAGGAAGTCATCTTGGGCCACTTCTGGTCAATATTTTTATATCAGACATATCCGATGTTTTGTCTGATATCCCTCATCTATTATGTGCAGATGACTTAAAAATGTACCATGTAATTAATTCTGAACCTGATGTAACGTTTTTACATTCGAAACTACTTGCTTTAGAGCAGTGGTGTAATCAGAATAAGCTATATCTAAACGTGATCAAATGCTAATCAATAACTTTCTCCTGAAAAAATCTCATCGCGATTAAATTGCGATTTAATCTTCATTATGATAAAATCCTAACAAGAGCCAGTAAAGAACTCGGTTTCATAAAAAGACACGCAAAATAGTTTAAAAATGTATGGGTTACCAAAACATTATATTGTTCTTTAGTACGCCCACTTCTAGAATATGGATGCATTATTTGGAATACTGCTTTCGATATACACTGTGAGGGACTGGAATCTATTCAAAAGCAGTTCCTGCTTTTTGCTCTAAGGAACACCTGCAACCCCCGCGAATACAATACCCTACCATCCTATTAGTATAGGCTTAGCTTGCTTATTTTGATGCCTCTATCAACCAGAAGAAAATTACTCACCTCATTTTTTACATTTGACTTTCTCAACGGTGCTATTGACAGTGATTATATATTAAATAAGATAAGATTCAACGAATCCTCAAGACAAATTTGGCACACACGAATGTTATACGAGTATCAGCAAAATACTATATATGTCAATAATGAGCCAATTAATAGATGTTGCAAGAAATTTAATAGTATCAGCGTTAACTACTCCCCATCTATATCCAAACTCTCCTTCAAAAAAATATTTACAAGCTCCTAATTTCCGTCCTCATAACCTTCTCTGCCCTATTATTGTAATCATTAGTTCACTACAGCTTTTCCATAGACATGTAGGTAAAATCATGTCAACTGGGTAGGTGGCCTTAGCCAAAAAAAAAAAACAAGTGAGTCGTTGGACACACAAGAGAAGCGAAGCTTTTTCGCAGTTACGTAAACTTGATAGCTTAATCATTTTTTCTTTTTAATACATTAAATTTTAAATATAAAAACTTAAAATAACATTAAATAAATTACACACATACACAAAACTGCTTATTTTTTATTGTTGAATGTCACATTTCCACTCCAATAACATAAAGGGCCGATGTTGATTTTGAATAAAACACAAACTATTTAGGAAATTATTGTCATTTCGTTTTATTATGATAATATTGGTATTGTTCAATTATGTATGGAACAAAATATCGGCCAAATGGCCACCGTGACCTCGGCGGCACACCTCCATCCGATGGTCCAAATTTTCGATGACGCTGAGGCATGAGTGAGGTTCTATGCCGTTAATGTGCCGAATTATCTCATCCTTTAGCTCTTGAATTGTTGCTGGCTTATCGACGTACACCTTTTCTTTCAAATAACCCCAAAGAAAGAAGTCCAACGGTGTCAAATCACATCATCCTGGCGGCCAATTGAAATCGCCACCACGTGAGATAACACGGACATTGAACTTGTCGCGCAAAAGAGCCATTGTTTCGTAAGCTGTGTGGTAAGTGGCACCGTCCTGTTGAAACCACATATCGTCTACATTCATATCTTCCAATTCGGGCCATAAGAAGTTCGTTATCATCTCACGATAGCGAACACCATTCACAGTAACTGCCTGACAGGCCTCATTTGCCTCCGACCCATAAGCCGCGCCAAACAATCACTTTTTGTGGGTGCATTGGTTTTTCGACAATCACTTTGGATTATCATTCGCCGTAATGCGGCAATTCTGCTTATTGACGAATCCACTGAGGTGAAATTGTGCCTCATCACTAAAAATGATTTTCTTCGAAAATTGATCATCACTGTTGCAATTTCTTGCCACCATTCTGACCATTGACGACGATTGTAGTGGTCAAGAGGCTTTAGTTCTTGAGTCAGTTGCACCTTGTAAGTGTGTAAATGCAAGTCTGTATGCATAATACTCATCAACGGCGAGCGTAAGAGGTGCAATTGTTGGGAACGACAACGAGTTGAGGTGGTCGGCTCTTCAGCCACACTATCGCGAACAGCAGCAATATTTTCTGTAGTACGAGCTGTACGAGCATGTACTTGTGTTTTCACTTCAATTCAAATTTTTGCACGATTTTTTCGATTGTACGCACATTTGGACGATTAAATTGACCGAAAAAATCACGAAGTGCACGATATGCATTTTGATTTGAATGCCGATTTTCATAATAAGCCTGAATAACTTTAACGCGTTGCTCGATTGTGTATCTTTCCATGGTTCAAATTGAGTTAGTCTGAAATTGAGAAATGTTAAATGAAATGCAGAAAAAATCTTGACGCTTAGGTGTGGTTCACATTCAACATCGGTCCTTAAAACTTAACCGCCCTTTACTACCTAGCGAAAAAGGTAGTAAAGGGCCTCCGCTGCCTGTTCGCTGTCAAAAATTTCAATGTACTTCTTATGAGAATTTTGTTTTCGTTTTTATAAAAAATTTGCTTCTACTTGCTACAAGATGTCACCAGTATCGGTGTTTTTTTTTGAGCGTTCACATCAAGAAAAAACAAAACACACCGATGCTGCTGACATCTTATTGGCATAAACAAATACATAATCCTCTGTCTATTCGTAGATTGTAACGATCTACTGCATCATAGATTCTGTTATACTTAACATTGAATCAACAACCATTTCTAACACAGTTTGATGGCTTGGTGGATAGAACATAGAATTTGTGATCAACTGAGTCCGAGTTGAAGTCCCCACGGGGGCAAAGATATATTTTTAATATTTGTTAATATCTTTTCTTGTTGTAATAAACGCGAGCAATAAGAAACCATAAAATTATAAGAAAAAATCTGTTGAACATTTTTCAGATTTCACTCCAAGCAAATTACAGAACGAGGCGTAAAAAGCTTCAGCTTAAAGTTTAAGCATAGGTTAGGCATAGGTTAAGCATAGGTTAAGACTAAAATTAAGATAATACCTTGCTTGGGTTAGAAATAAATAACTAAATAAATATTTCTTTCGATACTTCTCAGTAATACTTATTTTATTTTTGCTTAATCTTGGTGAAATACCGACTTAGACATTTTGCTTCATATTTTCCATTGACATATGTATTTTCACATTCCTCTGTCATAATATTTAAAATCTATTTTATTTCACAATTTCTGATCATTTCCGTTCAAGCGCGGTAAAAATACTTTGTTTAATTTTTCTAGTTTAATTTAGCTAGTTTAGTTTAATTTTAGCGTCATCTGGCGGTCAGTTGAGATTTTATGGCAACAAAAAGCTTCGGCGAATAATTTTCACCGTTTTGCCTTTGAGCCAATCTCGGCTTAAATTCTAAAATGAAATGCCCTTTTATGTATTTCTCAGCCAATCACGGCCGAGCTTCTAAACAATCATAAGTATATGCTCATGGCGTGATTCAAGCGGTACTCAAAGTTTTGTCGGTGACTGTAGGTTTTTATGGACGAAAACACGTCGTCCGACAATTGCCCGTGTGAAAAGCTTCTGATCGGGTACGAATTTGGCACCATTAGCCAGAACTTTTTTTGGTTATAAATACAACCGTGGGTAGACGTTGCGCAAGCAGCGAAAGAAAAATTTTGATGTTTCATCATTGATTTCTAGTTCTTATAAATCATTATAATGTATTAAAATTGTAATTTTTCTTGAACTAAACTAAAAAACAAAAAAAAAAAAAAAAACAAAAAAGTACGTTTTATGCAGATCCTCATTGAACAAACACATGCATAGACAACTGCGCTATTGGAATATTGCTGCCAAGTAACAGCAGCAAGGAATCCACACAGCTATTACACGAGACACCGCAAGTCAACTGCAGATAATAAAAGGATTTTTGACTCTTAGAGGTAACAAATAAAAATGAAATTCGCACGTATATATATACATGAATTTTATATATCTATACATGTAAGTAGATGTATATATATATATGTCGAAGACTCCATAATCGAAATAGGGTTTCACCACCGAGATTCCGTTCTTCAATTTATGACTTTTTTCACTCCGAATTTTTAATTCCATCTCAAAACAATTTTTTCAAATTTCAACAAAATCAAAGTCAACCAAAAAATCAAGTTTATTTGTCGATCAGTAGTTTTAAGCTCAGTGGTGAAACTCTATTCAAACAACACACTATTGCTTGACGATCAATCCTTATCTGCGACACGGCCATTCTGACATGCAACACGTCCTCGTGTGATCTCTTCTTTCATTCGGCCACTCCTGACTACCATATCACCTGGAGATAAAAAAAAACGAAATGGCCATTTCAGCCCTTGAAAGGACTTTGACCGAGCTACTTATGACCAATTGTGTTGTGTGTGATGTGAAATGTTTGCACACAAATGATCGAGAACTGGACCTACATGTTTTACGCCGACTCCGAACGGCTTCTGTTCTCAAGAAGCTTTTCATGGCAGTTTTTACTCTCTGAGGTTTGCCATTGTCTGCAGAGAGGTGACGGCCGAACAGAAAAATTAATTCAATTGAAAAAAATTGTCTGTGTCAGATGGAGGATTCGAACCTGAGTTCTCTGGCGTAAGAGTCACACACTCTACCCACTACGCCACGGCCGCCACCTGGAGATACCTCATAATAATCTCCACCATAAGACCAGGCGTTATCTTCCATAAATATCACATAAGATGATAATCTTCACCATAACCTGGTGATATCTACAACTATTATAATATCAGATGATAATCCTCACCATATCCTGGTGGTATCCACAACTAATATCACATCAGATGATAATTTTCACCATACCCTGGTGGTATCCACAACTATTATCACATCAGATGACAATCTTCACTATACCCTGATGATATCCTCAACTACATCAAGCTAAAATCAATATTTTACCGTAATATTTCAATCCATAAATCATGAACATAAAACAGGTTTTATCTTTAAAATTTATTCAAACAAACAGGTATTTATTTCAACAAAACATTTAAACAAAACAAAATAAAATGAATTAAAGTAAATACCTAAATAATCTACATCATTACTTAATGTCTCAATTTCCGTTAAATTGTCACCCTTAAGTATTTTACGCAGACGATCATGAGCGTACTTATAAGGTCGTTTATTATTAAGAACCGATAAAACATATCTATCACCACCTAAAATTTCAATAATTTTGAATGGGCCTTAATACTTCGGATCAAGCTTAGTTTGGTAACGTTCCTCATTCTGTAGCAAAACCATTTCTCCAATACTAAATTTAGCAGGCATTGCCTTACCTTGGTCAAACCTTAATTTATCATATTTTGCGTTGTTTTTTATCTGATAATCAGCTAACTCTCTTATTTCTACAATGTCTGTAATTTGATCACTTTCATCTGAAAACATCAAATCTAATGGTCTGGCTACTTTTCCAATCATCAACTCAAGTGGACTATATTTACTCAAACGATTAATAGTGCAATTAAAAGCCAATTGAATATCAGGCAAAGCTTTTTGCCATGGCCGTTCTTTCTTAAATTCAACTACAGTAAGCATGTTTTTGAGAGTACTCACCACTCTTTCTACCTGAGCGTTAGCTGGCGCAGTACCTGTTGCTATTAAGTGCAATTCAATATTATGAAATTTACAAAACTCACGAAAATCAGTACTAACAAAGCATTTACCTTGATCTGCAATTATTGTTTGGGAGCTCCAAACAAAGAGACACTTAATTTCAAAGCTGGAATACTATGTACTGCATCGATATTCAAAGTATGTTGTAAAATTACAAATTTAGTAAATGCACCAATTAACACAAAGACATATTCTTTTCTATAATTTTTTCCACTGAGCTTACCAGTCGCATCAATGCGCACAGTATGCCAAGGGATTGCTATTTTAGGTATAGGATGTAACTCTGCTTGGATTTTCCCAGAATGCGATTTGGCAACCACACACGTTATACAAGTTTTGACATATTTGGACATTTTTTCAAACCAATACATATCATAAAGTTTTTCTAATGTTTTTTCCCATCCAAGATGCATTAAGGACTCATGGACAGAATTAATCACCGACCACCTTAACGCACGAGGAAGGATAAGTATGCACTTGGTTTTTCCGTTACGTTGTATTTTACGATGCAACACACCTAAACGCATTTCATATGTTTTAGCCAAATCATCACTAAGCTTGCTGTCATTTAAATCTGAAATCAAACTAATCATTTCAGGGTCACGTTGCTGTTCACTGTTAACCTCCTTACAAGTTTTTTTTACATGATTCTACGCCAGATAATGGGTTTCTAGAAAAAAAATCAACATGGCACATTCGGTCTCCACTTCTGTGTATAATACTAAAATCAAACGCTTGAAGAAAAGCCAACTACCTGTGCACTCTGGGAGTCAAATCAAGTTTAGTTCGCGATGACTTTAAGGAATTGCAAGCCGTTATAACATCAAACTTACGGCCATATAAATAGTGCCTAAAATGTGTTATTGCATTTACTACTGCGAGAATTTCTAACTCATATGAATTGGCCTCTGAATTCGTCGTTCACTTATTAAAATAAGTCACAACATGGAGTTTACTCTCTCTCTTTCTTTTGCATTAAAATATCACCAAACCCAATAGAACTTGCGTCTGTATGTAACTCAATCCAAAAATTTGGATTAAATATAATTAGCACTGGTGCACTTGTAACTATTGAAATAATTTTTTGGCGTACAGATTCATGAGACGGTTTCCAGTCAAGAATATTTTTACTCGTTAATGCATAAAGTGGAGTCGTAATTTGGTAAAATTTTGGAACAAATTATCGAAAATAGCAAGCCAACCCAATAAATTGATGCAATTGCGTTATTGCCTGAGGAGGCGGAAGAGCAACTAAAGCTTCTATTTTCTTAGAATTCGGTCTGATTTCACCACAACTAACCTCAAACCCTAGATATTCTACCTTCGTTTTCATGAAAAAACACTTTATAATATTAAATGAAATTTTATATTTAGTGTTTCTAAGACAAAGTCAATTCTTTGTAAACTTTCCTCGATATTCTTGGTGCCTACAACTTATCAAATTATCAAACAAATTATCGAAAATAGCAAGCCAACCCAATAAATTGATGCAATTGCGTTATTGCCTGAGGAGGCGGAAGAGCAACTAAAGCTTCTATTTTCTTAGAATTCGGTCTGATTTCACCACAACTAACCTCAAACCCTAGATTTTCTACCTTCGTTTTCATGAAAACACACTTTATAATATTAAATGAAATTTTATATTTAGTGTTTCTAAGACAAAGTTAATCCTTTGTAAACTTTCCTCGATATTCTTGGTGCCTACAACTAAAAGATCATCCATGTATACCACAACGTATGTATTTGCAAGTTCAGAATTTTTATGATATTCCTTTGAAATGCTGCAGGCGCGTTCCGTAACCCAAACGGCATCGCACGATATTCATAGTGTCCATTTGGTGTTATAAAAGCAGTTTTCTCAATAGAGTCAGGATGGATAGGTACCTGATGATATCCACTGGCCATATCTAAAGTCGTGAAGTAGTAACAACTCTGAAGTCTGTTAATTTGATCAGATATTAACGGCAAAGGGAATCTATCAGGAATAGTATTGCCATTTAGTTGTCGATAATCCACGCACATTCTACCTGATCCGTCTTTCTTTTTTACCAATAATATAGGGCTAGCGAAAGGTGATGAGCTGGTCGAATAACATTGCCATTAAAAGTTCTTTTATTTTGATACGCACTATGTTTTGTTCGTTTGGACTAAGCCTGTAAGATCTTCTATACACAGTTTTATTTGGATCTATCAACCGAATTTCCATTGGGTCCAACTGAGCTACACACTTAGGTGTACTTTGTATAAAATTCGCCTTGAATTTATTTAAAATGGCTATCAATTTGGGTTTATGTTCATGAGGTATGCCAGTAGTTATATCAGCAAATATTGAGTCATCAGTATGCATGTAGCACACCTTAGCTTCATCACTAATTGCCCGAGTTATACTTAAACGTTTTGCTGTCATTTGAATACAAAGGTCTTCATTTAAAACTTCACGCCCTACAATCAAAGTCAAAGTTTAAATACTGATCGGGCAATACATGAAAAAGTATTTCGACGTCAATTTTATTAATCGTTACCTTAGATAAAATTTGTAAATTACTTTTTACACTTGTTTGACCAAGTGTACTCGCCACAGAATCTGGAACTAACCGTTTCTTTAATGAGTGAGCACTCAGCTCCCCAATCAAAAATAAAGAAATACTGCCTGATTTAAAATGCCTGAGGGCGCATCAAGAATACACATGTCAACACGTCGGCCAATTGTTTGTTTGTTGTCTACTTTCTTCTGCATGATTGGACATTTGTTGGCGTAATGACCCTGCGCTCCGCAACGAAAACAGGTCACATTCGATGTAGTAATTTTTTTCATCAATAGCACTTTATTTGAAGTAGTCAGCTGAGCATCTTTATTGACGTTACTTCTGCAAGCTGCAGCTTTGTGGCCTACATTGCCACAGTTAAAACACTTTGAAAATTGTGAATTTTTCTCTTTGAGAACGATGCTAATTTTAACTCTTGTTGTAACTGTTTCCTTGTTTAAATATCAGCTGTAAAAGCTAGACGTTGAACTCGGGAGTCAAATTGGCCAATATGTGCCAAAACAGCTGCCACTGCTATCTGTTCTATGTTCAGATTTTTCCACTTCGCCATGAGAGTTGTTAACAAAGAAACTGCATAAGATGATAAACACTCAACTTCCTTTGGCTTACTGTTATTTAAATTTACAAAGTATGCGGCTGTTGTTTCGGAACAGTCGAATCTTACAATAAGCACGTCCTTGAATTCGGTCCATGTCATGCCAACATAAGAAACTTGTGACAACCACAAGGAGGATTGCCCTTTTAGAGCACGACTAAGTGCATTCATTAACTCAACACCTTTTAACGGCTGTTCACCCATGCATATATCAGCAGTTGCTAGCCAAGCATGGGCATCACCAGTACGCGGATCGAATTCTGGCAGTTGAGTTTGATTTCTGTTACGTGGTTGTTGCAAAACCTCCAACAATGTCATAAAGTTTTGATTCTGGTGTTCTAGAATAAATTTTCAGTCGACATCAACGTCGTTCACTTGAGCTGCATTCGATCCCACTTCTGATGTCGAAGACTCCATAATCGTAATAGCTTTTCACCACTGGGTTTCTGTTCATCAATTTATAACTTTTTTCACTCTGAATTTTTAATTTCATCTCAAAACTATTTTTTCAAATTCCAACAAAATCAAAGTTAACCAAAAAATCAAGTTTATTTATCAAACAGTAGTTTTAAGTTCAGTGGTGAAACTCTATTCAAACAACACACTATTGCTTGACGATCAATCCTTATCTGCGACATATATATATATTAGGGCGGGTCGATTTAAAAATCGCTCATTGCTCTGTGAAAATCGTATTCTAGGAATCAAAATAAGAACTTTGCCGAAGGAACCATACCTCTAAAACGAATTCTGATGTGTCCCCCAATTAGGATCGAACTTTTGGGTAGGGGAAAATTTTGAAAAATCCCACTTTGACCCATTTAGAGTGCTCCAATCGAGTCCAAATGTATGACCGACCCCCACTAACTTTGGAGGCTTGACCCACCCATGCCAGTGGCACACCCCCTGGAACCCCCCTGTGAGGTCCCCCATACAAACATTTCAAAAAATCACCAGTTTTGGCACTTTACATGAAAAAATCAGCGAATTGGCTATGTTTTTTCTTTATTTTTATTTATTTATTTATAATAATATTTATTATTTATTTATAATAATATCTATTTTTTCTCTTTTGAAATTTATTTAGTCAGAACATATGTAAATGAAAAAATTAATTTATGTTAGTTATAGAAAAGAAACTAAAAATTATTGTTTGAAGTCTTTTTTACTTTCAAGTCTGGGCAATTTCGCACGGCTCTCTAATGTCGTTGCCATAACAGCCTCTACATTTTCCGGTATAACCCGTTTGGAAACGCTAGCTAGCAATTGAACATGTCGTTCCGTTCCTTGTATGTGTGATGCAATTTTTGGATCATTAAACGGTGGATCATCTTGATTTAAATACTCTTTTAATGTATCGTACGGTTCAAATACGTTATTTATGTCATTCATATTGATCATTTCCGTGTAACTTGTGCAATTGAACTTTATATCTCGTTTTTTATAAGCTCTAAGTTGCGTTGGGTCGTCAACATCTGTTCGATAGCGTAGAATTATGTTGATAGCACATATCATCTGCTATGATGTGATGATAGCAAGTATCATCTTTTCTGCCATCGAATGAAAACGCTAACAAATTGGTATGATCTAACCGTTTGCGAACCACTTCTTGTCTGCATTTCTCTTTTTCTCTGCGAACTTTCGATTTATCCATGATGAGAGGTTTGCCATGCTTATCTTTCATTTTAAAATCTTGGAAAAGAGCGGTTCCCAATGCCGATGCTACTCTATCAGGCACACCAAATCTGTCACATACCAAGGCAAAGTTAAAACAATCGTATCTCTCTGTGTATTGTGAACTTGTGCTTCTATCCATATCTTCTTGAACCGGTGGCGGTGCGTATGTTGAATCATCGGGATCTTGGTATGTTGGCATTGATGACATAGACGTTGCCCCTTGCTCTTCAGTTTCCATCACAACTGCATCCATTGTTAGTCTTCTCTGATTATGTTGATCGTGCATGAGCTCTTTGAGGCGTTCGGGAACCCAGCCGCATGCACATGGAGCTGCCTTCAAATGTTCCAATGTAAAAAATTGTTCCAGAGATTTTACATACTCTGTAAATTGTTGGGTTTTGTTTCTTCTCTTGATGTGCTCTTGATACTTGTCAAGCAATTTATTCAATTTATTAAATACACTTTTTTTCAGCATTATTTCCATACCAAGTTTTTCCCAAATTCCATTCAACTTATCTTGTACTTGAATAGTGAATGATTTATGGGAAAACTTTTTTTGTTCTGTTTTAGAACGTTCGCTTAAGTAAAAATAATATCTCAAGATATCCAGATGGGTTGGTAAATTAAGATCAGTCAAATCAGTAGACACGCCAAAAACAGTAACATCCTCTTGGGTATATGACTCATTGGGTTTTCGATAGTTGTTGTTGTTGCTTCATCTTGCGCTGTAGAGGATGGTGGATTCATTGGAAACTTTTTGATTTGGAATGGTCAAATTCACTTATTATTTTTTTTTTTAAATATTTTTTTATCTCAAATTAGCACTTTACACTTTGAGTTCTTCACAACCACTTAATGCATTCACAAAAACTGTTGCGTTATATATGGTCTACGAGACGAGGTAATAAGAATGAAATGGTAATTTCAATTCTACCTGCTGTCTCTTGTGGTGGCTTAAAAACGCACACAAGCAATTTTAGGATCTGCAATTGTGTCACAGTGATACCTTTATTTTTTAAAAAGGTTGCGGTGCATTCCAGTGATACCTTAATCGTTAAAATGGTTGCATAAAACGCACATTTCTGAAGAAGGTGCCATAAAATACCCACAAAAGGGTTGTAAAAACAACCTTCATTTCTTAAGTAGGTGCTATAAAAAAACTACACAAGTAAGTTTACGACATGCAGCTGTGTCTTGTGGTGCCTTAAAAAACGCACACAAGCAATTTTCCGATTTGCAATTGTGTCACAGTGATACCTTCATTTTTAAAAGGGTTGAATAAATTTCTTAAGAGAATAAAAACTCCAAAAAGAAAAAAACATAGGCATTCCGCTGATTTTTTCATGTAAAGTGCCAAAACTGGCGATTTTTTGAAATGTTTGTATGGGGCACCCCAGGGGGTGTGCCACTGGCATGGGTGGGTCGGGCCTCCAAAGTTAGTGGGGGTCGGTCATACATTTGTACTCGATTCACTCTAAATGGGTCAAAGTGGGATTTTTCAAAATTTGCCCCTACCCAAAAGTTCGACCCAAATTGGGGGACATCAGAATTCGTTTTAGAGGTATGGTTCCTTCGGCAAAGTTTCTTATTTTGATCCCTAGAATACGATTTTCACAGAGCAATGGGCGATTTTTTTGCCTCCCCACAAATCGACCCGGCCATATATTATATATATGAAATAGTGGTTGCAGCCGATTTGGCAAAGTTGGATAACAAATGTCCGTTTGCTAAAAGCAACAGCATTAGCTATAACACAGATATATATAATATATGTTCAAATACAACATTATCGGCGACAGAGAGAAGAAAATTTGAAGGATCAACAACATCAAAATGTTCATCAACACCACGAACATCGATTGAAGAATTACCAAAAGAAGTATTGTCAACAGTTATACAAGCAACGCATAGTTTACCCCCGGCAAAACATCTACGCACATTTCGCATCGCAGCATAGAAGCCATTCCACATTGTAACTGCAAGGTTATCAACAGCCACAAATTCCACAAGCACCACAAGCTGGTCAGACGCAATATCATGCACTCCACAATAACAACTACAACAGCAGGAGCAAGGTAAGGTTTTTATCATTCGATTTAAAAAAACTACCCTCTTACATACTGTTGTGTTCACAGCACTAGCCACCGCAACAACAGCTAAAGAAGCAATAACAACAACACCAGCGGGTCAGCAACTTGATGACCAACAAGCACCAACAACCCCGAAACCAGCAACAGATTGCGTAAGCAACAACAACAAGCAAAGAGATCAACAACCACCGCAGGGGCTCATCGAATTCGTTTAAAAGTCAGCAACAACAACAACGACTACCAAACGAAGGATCAGGTTTTTTGTTTTTCTTATCATTATTATTAAAAGTATATTATGCGTATATTATTCATATTCATTCTCTGAAAATTTCGTATCCTAACTTAAACTATTAGGCTATTCACAGTTTAAATACGCAGGTCTGTTATATTTACGATTTGTTATGTTTGCGCCAATTTACGCAAGCGTATTGTGCTTTATTGTTGTTTCGCATGCAAACACCAATACTCAGACTCTCGTATATAGAAGTAGCGCTTGGACGGGATTATTTTTTTAACCTCGTATTTTTATGAAATGTCTGTTCGGTCAAAATCTAAAAATGTTTAAATTAAAAAGTTCTGCTGTTTTTTTATTTTTCTTGTTACTTTTGATATACTAACAATTTCATTGGCAAAGATTATTTTTTTGAGCTTCAAATTTTGTTCTGAAATCAAAACCTTAAAACAAACGTACGACAATAACATACCGATGCGCTCATAGTATCAAAATGAACCAAGGCTACAAATACGCGTTGTCAGTATAACACTGTGGAACAAATCCAGGTTAGCAAAAGTTAGGTCGATCCTGAGAGTGAGGGGTGAAAATAGAGGCTAAATTAGAAGACCCGTATTGCGGCGTTTGTTTATGTTAGTTCGAATTTTTTTTTTAATCGACCTTCGAACTTTGCAGTCAAAGGCCGATGCTCAGCATATTGTTTATATGGTTTTTTGGCTATAACTCGTCGACTAATTGATATGTTTTTCAATCTGTAAACACAAAATTATTGCTAGAGACCTGTGCAACAATTAAAATTTTTTAAAAAATTGATTTAGAAAATTTTTGTGGTGCTTATGAAGCAAAATGTTGGAAAACTCATTTTTTTTCATGCTTTTTGAAAATATTTTCCACAAAACTAAGTCTTTTTTGCTTTCTGTTTGATCTGTAATATGCTTCACAGTTTCTTCAATAAATTTCATTTGAAAAGAAAACAATCATAATACAAAACTTACGTTTCCCAGCTTAATAATAATTTACTTCTCATTTTTTATGTACCAATTTGGTTCAGTGTTGGTTTTTGTTCTGGTATAAATATAACTGGTGTTCGTTATATTTGACTACTTCCAGAATGTGTTTCAAATTATCGAAATTTTCACTAGTGTCAGTGCTATACGCAATCGGAACAGAAGGCATTCTATTTGTCTTGTGCAAAAGCACAAATTTTAAGCTGATTAGTGAACTATCGATGAATAAACGCCAATCATCTTTTTATAGGTTAACCCTAACATCTCCATTAATTTTCCAATATCGTTGCAATAAGCGAAATTTTTTGCATCATTCACATTGAAGAACTTTTCTAACTCTTTTTGGCGTTTTCGATATGCAGTTACTTTGGTACCTTTCGCCAGCAAATTATTTCCTTTCAAAAATGAAGCCATTAGTTCTGATTTTTTCTGAGTCAAACACAAATTTGCAACAATTCCATCCAATTAGTTTTGTGTGACTGGGATTGGGTCCTTTGATGTTTCATAGGATGTACCCTCACCAGGGTCGTATTCTGAGAAGAAATCCATGGATGTAGCAGCGGCGGTTGTAGTACTGATATCTGTTTGAAGATCAATACTTCGGTATGTTGGTACTGGAACGAATTCTGAGTGCGGTAATGGTAATTGGGCACTTGGCACTGCTACATAAGTTTTATTCTTTGCTTTCCTTCTATTTAAAGTTTTATGGTAGTTGATACATCCATAGCAATTTTCTTCTTGATGCGGGCTGTTGTCTAACCACATCATTGGTATACCAAAAGGCAAAGCCTTCTTCTTTACACTTTTCCATTGCATAAGAGTTGAATAGCAATTAAAGCAAACTTTTTTAGGGACATAGTTTACGTCAGTGATAAACTCTTGCGAGAAATATTGTTTATAGGCTTCCAAAAAAAAAATCACTCGCATTGCCACATTTTTCATCGCTTGCTCTGAAACGTCCACAAACATTACAAAAATGGTCCATTTTACATTTTGGTTATGAAATTTTTAATACAATATATATTATACAATGTTTTCTTTGTTATTTTTATGAAACCGATGTACTTAACTTAAATCACCCACAAAATGAAATAAGTTCCAAAAAAATTAATAGCGAATTTTATAACGACCGAGCGAAAATTAAAAGACATCAGCTTCGGCTGAGTTTCGAGTCTTAACTGAATCTTTATTTTTGAAACTAGTTCGCTTGTACGAAATAAAAAAACATCGCTACCGCTACGAGGTGGTTGAAAAAAAAAAGTTGTTTTACTTATTCCTAATTCTTGGAAGTTCCCCTTTTAATTACTTCTACCTAAATCGCTATTTATTTAATGGTTTTGGGATTCTAACGCAAATAATCCACTAAGACCATTTTCTTTTCAAATGAAATTTATTGAAGAAACTGAGAAGCATATTATAGATCAGACAGAAGTCAAAAAAGACTTAGTTTTGTGGAAAATATTTTCAAAAAGCATGAAAAAAAATAATTTTTCCAACATTTTGCTTCATAAGCACTACAAAAATTTTCGAAATCAATTTTTTAAAAAATTTTAATTGTTGCACAGGTTTCTAGCAATAATTTGGTTTTTACAGATTGAAAAAATATCAATTAGTCGACGAGTTATAGCCAAAAAACCATATAAACAATATGCTGAGAATCGGCATTTGACTGCAAAGTTCGAAGGTCGATTAAAAAAGAAATTCGAACTAACCTAAACGAACGCAGCGATACGGGTCTTCTAATTTAGCCTCCATTTTCACCCATCACTCACAGAATCGACCTAACTTTTGCTAACCTGAATTTGTTCCACAGTGTTATACTGACAACGCGTATTTGTTACTATGAGTTACTATATTTTGATACTATGAGCGCATCGGTATGTTATTGTCTTACGTTTGTTTTAAGGTTTTGATTTCAGAACAAAATTTGAAGCTCAAAAAAATAATCTTTGCCAATGAAATTGTTAGTATATCAAAAGTAACAAGAAAAATAAAAAAACAGCAGAACTTTTTAATTTAAACATTTTTAGATTTTGACCGAACAGACATTTCATAAAAATACGAGGTTAAAAAAATAATCCCGTCCAAGCGCTACTTCTATATACGAGAGTCTGAGTATTGGTGTTTGCATGCGAAACAACAATAAAGCACAATACGCTTGCGTAAATTGGCGCAAACATAACAAATCGTAAATATAACAGACCTGCGTATTTAAACTGTGAATAGCCTATTAGTTTAAGTTAGGATACGAAATTTTCAGAGAATGAATATGAATAATATACGCATAATACAGGGTGTCCCCGACTTAGAGTATTATAATGTGGGGGCTGATTCCTCGTGATGAGGCGAGCAAAAAATCGTATGGGTGGGGGTGGTCGCAAATGCCCCCCTAGGGGGCTAGGAGTGAAAAACAAAAAAAAATAGGTGTCGTTACGTTTTAATCCATAGCTAACATATCCCTGCATTGATTAAAAAAAACATAATTTTTTGAAAAGAAAATTAAATTTGCTTTAAGTTAATAGTGCAAAGTTTTTCCATAAAGTCATAAACAAAAAATGTATAAGCATCTGAAGTCAAAAAATAGGTTTTTTTCTTTAAAAATTCAACTTTCAAGGCAATTTTCTCAGAAAAAACCCAAATGTTTTATTATTTTTTATGACGCAGTTTTTTTCCTTGGTCAATTCTCTAAAAACCCGTCATACATTATTTATACTTCAGAGATAATATTGTTTGTATAAAATCGATTTTCCGATCTTACCACTTTTTCTTCCCACTGAGGTACTTAATGCAAGCAAACGACTTTGTTTTTTTGTTGCTAACAATAACTAGTAAAACAGTTATATTTAACGGAATTAAGTAAAAAAATTTCATTTATTCTTCATAATTAAACGTAAACAAGTTTCCTTTGCTCCTGCACACAAAGGAAATATCGTAAAGCAACAGCTAGACAGAACCTTTCCTCGCAGGTGGATTGGTGAGCGAGGCCCTTTCCGTTGGCCACCAAGATCACCTGATCTGACGCCTCTCGACTACTTTTTATGGGGAACATACAAATCAATTGTGTACAACAAAGAAATTTTTTCATTGGAGGAGCTGAAAAATAAAATTAATGCTGCAACAGGTGATATTCGTAGCGTACTCCGGAATATGAATCTGGAGCAAGAGTCAAAGAAAAGGGCACAAGCATGCCTAAATCACTTGTTTACGTTTAATTATGAAGAATAAATGAACTGTTTTTACTTAATTCCGTTAAATCTAACTGTTTTACTAGTTATTGTTAGCAACAAAAAAACAAAGTCGTTAGCTTGCATTAAGTACCTCAGTGGGAGGAAAAAGTGGTAAGATCGGAAAATCGATTTAATACAAACAATATTATCTCTGAAGTATAAACAATGTATGACGGGTTTTTAGAGAATTGACCAAGGAAAAAAACTGCGTCATAAAAAATAATAAAACATTTGGGTTTTTTTCTGAGAAAATTGCCTTGAAAGTTGAATTTTTAAAGAAAAAAACCTATTTTTTGACTTCAGATGCTAATACATTTTTTGTTTATGACTTTATGGAAAAACTTTGCACTATTAACTTAAAGCAAATTTAATTTTCTTTTCAAAAAGTTATGGTTTTTTTTTAATCGTTGCAGGGATATGTTAGCTATGGATTAAAACGTAACGACACCTATTTTTTTTGTTTTTCACTCTTAGCCCCCTAGGGGGCATTTGCGACCACCCCCACCCATACGATTTTTTGCTCGCCTCATCACGAGGAATCAGCCCCCACATTATAATACTCTAAGTCTGGGACACCCTGTATTCTCTTAATAATAATGATAAGAAAAACAAAAAACCTGATCCTTCGTTTGGTAGTCGTTGTTGTTGTTGCTGACTTTTAAATGAATTCGATGAGCCCCTGCGGTGGTTGTTGATCTCTTTGCTTGTTGTTGTTGCTTACGCAATCTGTTGCTGGTTTCGGGGTTGTTGGTGCTTGTTGGTCATAAAGTTGCTGACCCGCTGGTGTTGTTGTTATTGCTTCTTTAGCTGTTGTTGCGGTGGCTAGTGCTGTGAACACAACAGTATGTAAGAGGGTAGTTTTTTTAAATCGAATGATAAAAACCTTACCTTGCTCCTGCTGTTGTAGTTGTTATTGTGGAGTGCATGATATTGCGTCTGACCAGCTTGTGGTGCTTGTGGAATTTGTGGCTGTTGATAACCTTGCAGTTACAATGTGGAATGGCTTCTATGCTGCGATGCGAAATGTGCGTAGATGTTTTGCCGGGGGTAAACTATGCGTTGCTTGTATAACTGTTGACAATACTTCTTTTGGTAATTCTTCAATCGATGTTCGTGGTGTTGATGAACATTTTGATGTTGTTGATCCTTCAAATTTTCTTCTCTCTGTCGCCGATAATGTTGTATTTGAACATATATTATATATATCTGTGTTATAGCTAATGCTGTTGCTTTTAGCAAACGGACATTTGTTATCCAACTTTGCTAAATCGGCTGCAACCACTATTTCATATATATAATATATGGCCGGGTCGATTTGTGGGGAGGCAAAAAAATCGCCCATTGCTCTGTGAAAATCGTATTCTAGGGATCAAAATAAGAAACTTTGCCGAAGGAACCATACCTCTAAAACGAATTCTGATGTCCCCCAATTTGGGTCGAACTTTTGGGTAGGGGCAAATTTTGAAAAATCCCACTTTGACCCATTTAGAGTGAATCGAGTACAAATGTATGACCGACCCCCACTAACTTTGGAGGCCCGACCCACCCATGCCAGTGGCACACCCCCTGGGGTGCCCCATACAAACATTTCAAAAAATCGCCAGTTTTGGCACTTTACATGAAAAAATCAGCGGAATGCCTATGTTTTTTTCTTTTTGGAGTTTTTATTCTCTTAAGAAATTTATTCAACCCTTTTAAAAATGAAGGTATCACTGTGACACAATTGCAAATCGGAAAATTGCTTGTGTGCGTTTTTTAAGGCACCACAAGACACAGCTGCATGTCGTAAACTTACTTGTGTAGTTTTTTTATAGCACCTACTTAAGAAATGAAGGTTGTTTTTACAACCCTTTTGTGGGTATTTTATGGCACCTTCTTCAGAAATGTGCGTTTTATGCAACCATTTTAACGATTAAGGTATCACTGGAATGCACCGCAACCTTTTTAAAAAATAAAGGTATCACTGTGACACAATTGCAGATCCTAAAATTGCTTGTGTGCGTTTTTAAGCCACCACAAGAGACAGCAGGTAGAATTGAAATTACCATTTCATTCTTATTACCTCGTCTCGTAGACCATATATAACGCAACAGTTTTTGTGAATGCATTAAGTGGTTGTGAAGAACTCAAAGTGTAAAGTGCTAATTTGAGATAAAAAATATTTAAAAAAAAAAATAATAAGTGAATTTGACCATTCCAAATCAAAAAGTTTCCAATGAATCCACCATCCTCTACAGCGCAAGATGAAGCAACAACAACAACTATCGAAAACCCAATGAGTCATATACCCAAGAGGATGTTACTGTTTTTGGCGTGTCTACTGATTTGACTGATCTTAATTTACCAACCCATCTGGATATCTT
The DNA here is from genome assembly GCA_914767935.1 of Coremacera marginata. Lineage (NCBI taxonomy): Eukaryota > Metazoa > Arthropoda > Insecta > Diptera > Sciomyzidae > Coremacera > Coremacera marginata. The sequence continues at coordinate 118,477,952 of OU612045.1, read as the reverse complement.
GAGATATTATTTTTACTTAAGCGAACGTTCTAAAACAGAACAAAAAAAGTTTTCCCATAAATCATTCACTATTCAAGTACAAGATAAGTTGAATGGAATTTGGGAAAAACTTGGTATGGAAATAATGCTGAAAAAAAGTGTATTTAATAAATTGAATAAATTGCTTGACAAGTATCAAGAGCACATCAAGAGAAGAAACAAAACCCAACAATTTACAGAGTATGTAAAATCTCTGGAACAATTTTTTACATTGGAACATTTGAAGGCAGCTCCATGTGCATGCGGCTGGGTTCCCGAACGCCTCAAAGAGCTCATGCACGATCAACATAATCAGAGAAGACTAACAATGGATGCAGTTGTGATGGAAACTGAAGAGCAAGGGGCAACGTCTATGTCATCAATGCCAACATACCAAGATCCCGATGATTCAACATACGCACCGCCACCGGTTCAAGAAGATATGGATAGAAGCACAAGTTCACAATACACAGAGAGATACGATTGTTTTAACTTTGCCTTGGTATGTGACAGATTTGGTGTGCCTGATAGAGTAGCATCGGCATTGGGAACCGCTCTTTTCCAAGATTTTAAAATGAAAGATAAGCATGGCAAACCTCTCATCATGGATAAATCGAAAGTTCGCAGAGAAAAAGAGAAATGCAGACAAGAAGTGGTTCGCAAACGGTTAGATCATACCAATTTGTTAGCGTTTTCATTCGATGGCAGAAAAGATGATACTTGCTATCATCACATCATAGCAGATGATATGTGCTATCAACATAATTCTACGCTATCGAACAGATGTTGACGACCCAACGCAACTTAGAGCTTATAAAAAACGAGATATAAAGTTCAATTGCACAAGTTACACGGAAATGATCAATATGAATGACATAAATAACGTATTTGAACCGTACGATACATTGAAAGAGTATTTAAATCAAGATGATCCACCGTTTAATGATCCAAAAATTGCATCACACATACAAGGAACGGAACGACATGTTCAATTGCTAGCTAGCGTTTCCAAACGGGTTATACCGGAAAATGTAGAGGCTGTTATGGCAACGACATTAGAGAGCCGTGCGAAATTGCCCAGACTTGAAAGTAAAAAAGACTTCAAACAATAATTTTTAGTTTCTTTTCTATAACTAACATAAATTAATTTTTTCATTTACATATGTTCTGACGAAATAAATTTCAAAAGAGAAAAAATAGATATTATTATAAATAAATAATAAATATTATTATAAATAAATAAATAAAAATAAAGAAAAAACATAGCCAATTCGCTGATTTTTTCATGTAAAGTGCCAAAACTGGTGATTTTTTGAAATGTTTGTATGGGGGACCTCACAGGGGGGTTCCAGGGGGTGTGCCACTGGCATGGGTGGGTCAAGCCTCCAAAGTTAGTGGGGGTCGGTCATACATTTGGACTCGATTGGAGCACTCTAAATGGGTCAAAGTGGGATTTTTCAAAATTTTCCCCTACCCAAAAGTTCGATCCAAATTGGGGGACACATCAGAATTCGTTTTAGAGGTATGGTTCCTTCGGCAAAGTTTCTTATTTTGATCCCTAGAATACGATTTTCACAGAGCAATGGGCGATTTTTTTGCCTCCCCACAAATCGAGCCGGCCTAGTGCCCACCCTTCAGAAATAACTTTATTTCATTTATGTATTACTAGCTTATACCCGGCGTGCTTCGCTGCGCTCAGCGTTTATCCCCTAAAAGAGGACGTAGCTTCAGTGACTGATTTCGAAAGCAATACTGAAAATTTTGGGTGCTGAAAAGTACGACGCCCCTCTTCCAACGTCCATAAAATGATACCATTGAACCGGCATGTGTAAATTGAGATCGAATACTGAATTCCGAGGCTGTGCGACCTATTTTAGGCGTATTTAAGGTGCCTTTTACGATCGGCACCAGACTTCACAGGAACACTCTCAAGGCTTTGGTATTAAAATTGGCTTCGCGGTTTCGGAGTCTTTACGTGATATACACATATACCCACATACGTATATACATTAAGTCGCCTCACGCTACTTAGAAAAAAAATTTTTTTTAGTCCGGTTCTTCAAAATAATCCATGACTTATGTTATGATGATGTTTTCAATTAAATTCATTTTTCTGTTCGGCCGTCACCTCTCTGCAGACAATGGCAAACCTCAGAGAGTGAAAACTGCCATGAAAAGCTTCTTGAGAACATAAGTCATTAGGAGTCTGCATAAAACTTGTAGGTTCAGTTCTCGATCATTTGTGTTCAAACATTCCACAACACGCACAACACAATTCATCATAAGAAGATCGGCCAAAGTCCTTTAAAGGGCTGGAATTGGCCATTTCATTTTGTTTTTTTTTTTTGTGGGTGTTACAAGAGGGCGTGGCAAATTTTATATATATATATTGACTGCCTCTTACAGCACCTGTATATCAAGTGTTACTATCAAAAGGTGTGCAGCTCAGGAATAAAAATAAGCATAATGTCGAAAAAGTGGGCGTTGCTGTTGCCGACAGTGACAGGTGCGGCAGTTGCCGATAGTGACCATATGAACTAAATCACCAACTCTAAGTCGTCTATGGTAAAAGCCGTCTTATATAAAGCATTTTTACTGATTTGTGGGCGGTAAAAGTGGGCTTGACAATATTTATATATACATAGTGACTGCCACTTGGACCTATAGCACCTGCATACCAAGATTCACTATCAAAACATGTACAAATCAGGAATAAGCATGATTTCGATAAAATGGGCGTAGATATGGTGTGACCATGCCCATTTTTGTACATTGACCGACAGTAACCATATAAACTGAATTAACCAATTTTAGTCTTCTACGGCAAAATCCGTCTGATATAAAGCATTTTAACTGACTTGTGGGCGGTTAAAGTGGGCGTGACAATATTTATATTTACATAGTGACTTCCACTTGGATATGTAGCACCTGCATACCAAGATTCACTATCAAAACTTGAACATCTCAGGAATTAAAATAATTTCTGAAAAGTGGGCGTAGATATAGTCTGACCACGCCCATTTTTTGTACAGTCACCGAAAGTAACTATCTGAAGGAAATTACCACATTTTAGTTTGATACGATTAAAATCGTCTGATATATAGCATTTTTTGGTTTGTTGGCGATAGAGCCAATTTGAGTTGTATGGGAAGTACCACGCCCCCTTGTCTAATCAACACTAAACTTCAGAGGAACACCCTCAGAATGTTGCTTTAGTATCCCTAAAAGTTTCATAAAGATTGGTCCGGCGGCTTTGGAGTCTATACGTGATATACACATATACCCACATACCCACATATGTACCTATACATACAGGTACTCACAGAACTGATCACGCTTTTGATTTATGTATATTTCTAAGTCTGTAATTCTTGTGTGCATTAAAATAACAACACAAAATATTTGTTTTATAATTGTAACGGTATCTATCTAACAGTTTAACATGTTTTGATGAGTTTGTCTCTTTTACTTTTTTGTGCTTTTGGAAATAATGCAACTAGTTAGCATGATCAGTTTTGTGAGTTGAGTGCACAACAGAACATTTAAAAAGAAAAAGTTTTGTGTTTAAAAAGCAAATAACATATTATTAAAATATTTTATTTAAAACTTTATTAAAAGGTATTCTAATACAAGAGCTAAAAAAAAATAATTAATTTTATAATTTTATTAGTGGTATAAAATGGGTGCTAATAACAAGCCAATTGATGGAGAGAATCTTAAAAAAATTGAAGAATTTTTAAGAAACGGTGAGTCTCATCGGCGGATTTCATCCTTAACAGGCGTATCAACAGGTTTGATTAGTAAAATACGCCAAAAATTAAACAATCTTCCTGCCAAAAATCAAGGCGGTCGGCCAAAAATTTTTTCTGTGGCTGATGAAAGGAAAATTGTACGGGATTTGAGGAGCCAAAAATATAAAAATGCGGTTGAAATCAAACGCTCTATCAATTCCGAACTAAATATTAGCGTATCAGCTGAAACTGTTCGCAGAATCTTGCGCAGCGCTGGTTTAAGAGGAAGAGCAAAAGTAAAGAAGCCCCTGCTGTCAGCCCGGCACATGAAACTACGCCTAGAATTTGCAAAAAAGTACTCCCAATGGACTGTTGAAGATTGGGCTAAAGTTATTTGGTCTGACGAGTCCAAAATTAATCGTTTAGGCTCTGACGGTCGTGAGTGGGTATGGAAAACACCTGGTGAGAAGCTGCAGCCATGGCATATAAAGCCAACTCTTAAGTTTGGAGGAGGGTCTATAATGATATGGGGCTGCATGATGGCCTGTGGTGTTGGAACCGTTTATAAAATATTAGGTAAAATGACTTCATCGTCATATGTCGATATCTTGCGTTCAGAACTCACAGCATCGGTGGAAAAATTTGGCGTGAATGCCTCGGACGTTGTCTTCCAGCAAGACAATGATCCGAAGCACACTGCTAAACTTACAAAAGAGTGGTTAAAAAATAATAATATCTCAACTCTTATGTGGCCGCCACAGTCTCCAGACCTCAACCCCATAGAACATCTATGGGGGGTATTGAAGAGGTCAGTTACTGGGGAGACCGGAAGTTTGGAGGAGCTGTGGTCAAAAGTTAGGGTTGCATGGGAAGATATTCCAGCAGAAGTTTGCAGAAATCTTGTAGAAAGTATGCCGAGAAGAATTGGGGCCATCATCGATGCAAAAGGTGGATACACGAAATATTAATTAAGAAGAGGAAGTGTTTTTGCCAAAGTCACAAAAGTGATCAAGGGAGTTAATTATGTTTTTTATTTTTCTATTTCAATAAGTATTTAATATGTAATGAATAATCGTTTTATTTATTTTTTAATTGTTATATTCATTCAAATAAATACTGAATAAAATTTAAAAATAAACATTGATTTAAAAATTGTACAACTAAAATTATATATGCTTAAAGAGTGATCGGTTTTGTGAGTAACTGTACATCCATTTTAATATATCGGGTGGTTAAATTTTAAGGGACGATGTTGAATGTGAACCACACCTAAACGTCAAGTTTTTTTTTGCATTTAATTTGACATTTCTCAATTTCAGACTAGCTTAATTTGAACCATGGAAAGATACACAATCGAGCAACGCGGTAAAGTTATTCAGGCTTATTATGGAAATGGACGTTCAAATCAAAATGTATATCGTGCACTTCGTGATTTTTTCGGTCAATTTAATAGTCCAAATTTGCGTTTAATCGGAACTTACTTACTTACTTACTTAGTTGGTCGTAACAACCCGTGTCCGGGTTTCAACCGACCTCATCAGCTCTCGCCAGGCGCCTCTGCTTTGCGCGCGCTTTCTTCAATCTGATACACCAAGTGCGGTTAGGGCTTCCTCAGCCTGGTCCATCCATCGGAGGCATGGTCTCCCTCGTCGTCGTTGACCAGCGACCCTCGCCTCGAGCACCTTTTTCGTTGGAGCTTCGTCGTTCATACGATGGACATGACCCAGCCAGCGTAGTCGCTGCACAGTTATACGCCGAACTACGTCAATGTCATCGTAGAGCTCATACAGCCCGTGGTTCATTCGGATGCGATAGTCATCGCCGACTCGAACAGGACCGAAGATTTTGCGAAGAACTTTTCTCTCGAACACCCCCAGAGCGGCTGCGTCAGTTTGCGAAACTACCCATGCCTCAGCGCCATAAAGCAGCACAGGTAGAACGAGCGTCTGTAGAGTGTTAGTTTTGTCGATCGAGAGAGGGCTCTGGAACTTAGTTGCTTACTGAGCCCGTAGTAGCACCTATTAGCAATTATTGTTCTTCGCTTTATCTCCAAGCTGATTTCGTTTTTGGTATTAATGGCGGTGCCAAGGTAAACGAACTCCTTGACTACTTCAAAGTTATAGCTGCCGGATGAAACGTGGGAGTCTAAACGCCGAGCTCCCTTGTTTGTAGACAGCATATATTTTGTTTTGCCCTCATTTATCGTCAAACCCACTTTGGCTGATTCCTTTTCGATAGCGGCGAAAGCAGCGGTAACATCTCTCTTGGTTCTGCCGACAATATCAATATCATCAGCGTACGCAAGGAGCTGGACGCCTTTGTAGAAAATGGTGCCATTACGATCTACACCGGCCTTTCGTACGATCCCCTCCATGATGATGTTAAAGAGATCGCAAGACAGTGGATCGCCTTGCCTGAAACCTCTTTCGGTATTGAAGGTTTCGGAGAGGTCATTTCCTACCTTGACGGAGCTGCGTGTATTGCTCAACGTCATTCTGCAAAGTCTGATCAACTTTGCAGGTATACCGAACTCAGACATTGTTGCGTATATGCAATCCCTTCTCGGGCTATCGAACGCAGCTTTAAAATCGACAAAGAGATGGTGTGTGTCAATTTGATTTTCGTGGTTTTTCTCCAGGATTTGTCGTAGCGTGAAAATCTGGTCTATGGTGGACTTACCAGGTCGAAAGCCACACTGATAAGGTCCAATCAGTGTTTTTGTAATCGGCTTTAATCTTTCACACAGTACGCTTGAGAGAACCTTATATGCGATGGAAATAAGACTGATACCTCTATAACTTGCGCAGATTGTTGGGTCTCCTTTCTTAAGTATAGGGCACAGTACGCTGAGGTTCCAATCGTCAGGCATGCTTTCTTCTAGCCATATTTTGCTGATGAGCTGATGCATGCGCCTTATCAATTCATCGCCGCCGGTTTTGAACAATTCAGCTGACAGGCCGTCAGCACCCGCTGCTTTGTTGTTTTTGAGTCGTTGGATAGCAACTCGAACCTCATCATGGCTAGGTGGTGGTACTTCCACTCCGTCATTGTTGATTGGTAGCTCTGAACTGCGCTCTCCATGGGCGGCATTGGTGGAATCGTCGCCAGTAAGTAAATTGGAGAAGTGCCGTCTCTACAATCTCAGCACACACTGCGTATCCGTATTCAGATCTCCATTTTCGTCTCTACAAGTGGATGCTCCGGGCTTGAAACCTTGGGTTAGACGCTTAACCTGTTGATAGAATTTTCGTGCATCCTTCTTACCCTGGTATACCTCTAGTTCCTCACGCTCACGCTTTTCCTGCTCTCTTTTCTTGCGTCTGAAAAGGCGCCTCTCTTCCTTCCTCTTTTCGCGGTAGTTTTCTCGCACGGCTCGCGTTGCAGCTGACTGCAGCGTTTTTCTATAAGCGGCGTTTTTTACTGCAGTCGCAATGCGACACTCCTGATCATACCATTGGTTCCGACGTTGCGGGCGCCGGAAACCAATGACTTCTTCAGCGGCAGCTCGCATGGAGTGGGATATATGAGCCCAAAGTCCGCCGGCGTCGTCGGGTCCAGAGGTTGGTTGGCTGAGCTTAACCGAGAGTTGAGCGGAGTAGGCTTCGGCAGTCCGTTGTAATTGCAGCTTAGCGACATCTAGCTTTCGTTGCATTCCTGTGCGTATGTTCTTCGCATTGCATAATCGCATGCGGATCTTGGCTGCAACAAGATAATGGTCGGAGTCAATGTTGACCCCCCGAAATGTACGCACATCTAGAACACTAGAGGCATGCCTTCCGTCGATTACAACATGATCAATTTGGTTTCGCGTTTTTTGATCCGGGGACAGCCAGGTGGCCTTGTGGACGTCGAGGTGCTTAAATCTGGTGCTACTAACTACCATGTTTCGCGCCGCGGCGAAGTCAATCAGTCTTAGACCGTTGTTCGTGGAGGTCTCATGAAGACTGAACTGACCGACAGTGGGGCCAAAGATGCCATCCCTTCCGACTTTCGCATTAAAATCGCCGAGGACTATTTTCACGTCATGGACCGGAAGGTGGTCGTATACGTCCTCAAGACTAGCGTAGAAAGCGTCTTTGACGGCTTCGTCCTTTTCCTCCGTCGGGGTGTGCGCGCAAATAAGGCTGATGGAGAAAAATTTTGCCTTGATGCGGATCGTGGCCAATCTTTCGTTGACAGGTGTGAACCGGGAAACAAGGTGGCGTAGTTTCCGGCTAACAACGAATCCACATCCAGATTCGCACCTCTCCGCATGGCAGCTGTAGTAGATATCACAGTGTGCTTGTTTAGAGCAGCCTTGCCCTTTCCATCGCATTTCCTGGATGACGGTGATGTCAGCCTTTATCGTTTTGAGGGCTTCCGCCAGTTGGATAATGGCACCTTCCCTATAAAGGGTTCGGACATTCCAGGTGCATATCCGTAAATCATTGTCCGTTTTTCGTTTGCGGTGGTCGTCAACGTAATTGGGGTTCTTATCCGAGGCTGGTTTAGTTTTCATTGGGCAGTAGTAATGTGGCGGGACCCAAACCCTGCGCATATTCCATGTTTAAGGTCTATGGAGTGACCCGCCGCTCAAATTAGCCGTCAAACTGACGGATGCCAGTTTGCCGTTGCCCAGGGAACACCCCGTGGAGGTTTGAGTCGACTTGAGACGATTTCGACATGGATAATGCTGGCCTCGCCAGGTTGAGGCGGTCAGACACGTTGCCATGTGAAGGTTCGCCCCCTGTTCCCCGGAACAGTTTATCGGAACTATCGTGAAAAAATTTGAGCAAACCGGGTCTATAGGAGAGGTGAAAACACCAGTGCATGCTCGTACTGCAGAAAATATTGCTGCTATTCGCGATAGTGTGGCTGAAGAGCCGTCAGGCAGTTACTGTATATGGTGCTCAATCGTGAGATGATAACGAACTTTTTATGGCCCGAATTGGAAGATATGAATGTGGACGATAGTGGTTTCAACAGGATGGTACCACTTGCCACAAAGCTATAATGGCCGTGTTATCTCACGTGGTGGCGATGTCAATTGGCCGCCAAGATCATGTGATTTGACACCGTTGGACTTCTTTATTTGAGGTTATTTGAAAGAAAAGATGTACGTCGATAAGCCAGCAACAATTCAAGGGCTAAAGGATGAAATAATTCGGTACATTAACGGCATAGAACCTCACTTATGCCTCACCGTCATCGAAAATTTGAACCATCGGATGGAGGTGTGCCGCCGAGGTCGCGGCGGCCATTTTGCCGATATTTTGTTCCATACATAATTGAACTATACCAATATTATCATAATAAAAAGAAATGATAATAATTTCCTAAATAATTTGTGTTTTATTCAAAATCAACATCGGCCCTTAAAATTTAACCACCGTTTATATAGATAGTTAACTAGCTTAAACCCGGCGAGCTTCGCTGCGCTCAGCGCTTATCCCCTAAAAGAGGGTGTAGCTTTAGCGAGGCCATGCTTTTCTAGCAAGTTCATACCGAGTTTCATTGATGTGTAACTTATTTCGAAAGAAAAAGTACCACGCCCCTCGTCCAACGCCCATCAATTGTTACAAGTGGAACTGCAACCGAGTCTGAGCGATCTATAATTCTAAAACTGTTCGATATCGAAAATTTGAGGTGTATTTAAGGTGCCTTTTACGATCGGCACCAGACTTCACAGGAACACCCTCAAGGCTTTAGTTTTAAGATTGGCTTAGCGGTTTCGGAGTCTTAATATGATATACATATATACCCACATACATTAAGTCACGCCTTACGCTCCACAGAAAAAAAAAAGTTGATTGGTCCTGTTGTGATTCCGCAGATAGTTGTCCAAAATCGACTCTCTGTAAATATATTGAGATAGCACGCGCCGCGGAGTTTGCGTGTAGGCTCGCCTGCTTTAGAGGGAGAATTTCATCAATAAAAAGAAAAGAGTTTTTCCTTCTTCGCTGTAACTTCAATTCTCAGTTTTATTAAAAATATTCTTATTATTCATACAAAATCTACCAGTATTTTTTAATCCTAAAACTTGCCAGTATTTGTAAAGCTCCTCCCAATGATTTGGGTCATCGCCAATCAATTTTGTTGGCCGATGGAAAAAATTGGTTTACAATAACAACAAAAATCAAAGAAAAAGAAACAACAATAAATGCATACCAAAGAGTCAACGTCTCCAATGCCATGTGATGCATATGGCCTTCATGAAATGTCGTTGCCTCTAGCAATATGATATAATCTATATGCATTCGCTTGTGCTAAGGTATTGTTGTTGTTGTAGAGTATGCAGTTATGCAAAGGCATAATTGTTGTTGTGACGTATAGCTTATACTGAGTGTTAGGTATATGCATTGCATGAGGGAAAAAGGGGATGAATTTAAATTACGCGAAATGTGAATGATATTCGCGTATCAACAGAATTTTGGATGTTCAAGTGCCCGTCAGTATTTGGGTTTATCTTACATCAAAAATTCTGTGTTACGTAAAATGTTTAGGTTATTGCAATTGATTATTATCTAATAGTTTTTGGTAGGTGGTCTGAATGAAATTATTGGAAAGATTTATGCCAAGTGTTTGGAGTGGTAATAGTGACTTTAAAAGTTCACTACACCATGGCCCTCAAGCGAAAATTTACCTTGAAAAGTTAAATTTTTAAGATGGGTGAGTTCTGGTATATACGGATAAATGTAATAATATTAACATGTGTAGAAAATGATTATCATCATTTTTATTATAAGGTGAAATGATCACCTTATAGGTGATTAAATATTTTTGTTTTTTATTTTTGATATGTGCTTAAAATAATTACAATAGGAATTAATTTATTTTATTTTAACTGATTACGATAAAAAGGTATTGTAAATATAAAGTATTAATATGATATTAATTATTTGTACTTAAAATATATATTCTATATTTCTATGTATATATAGCGTATAACATTATTATAATAATTGGTATAAAAAAAAATTTTTTTACATTATATTAGCTATTTAATTTTAATATTTTATAAATATATGTTATTGAATAATTCTTAGCTATTCTTACTGCTAAAACGCGTTTTGTTATAGTAGGTAGTGTGTAATTTTAAAATAATAATGTAAAATTTAAATATTTAATATTATGAAATTAATATAAATATTACTGCTATGTTATATGTAATTTGTTTATTACTTGATAAATTAAATAATATAATTAATGGTTACAAGTTTGTCTATTTACTGAATTTTTTCAACAATTGTTACGATACATTTTTAGTTTGTTATATGGTCCTTTGTACGGACTTTGTGTTTTTTTCTTTGTTCTAGTTTTACAAATACTTGATCTCCTACTTTAAAATTTGAAACGTTATATTTTTGTTATACTGTATTTTTCTTTTATTCTTAACAATGATTATCATGTCTCTAGCTTTGCTTAATGCGGATTTTAGCTTTATTTTTAACTCGTTTGAGTAATCTTCTAAATTATATTGCGTTGTTGTTGGCTCAATCAAATCGCTTGGTAGGGAGGGTAGTTTTCTGAAAACTAATTCAAAGGGTATCAACATGAATCAGGATATTGTAATACTGGAGGTTCTATCAATTTTTGCTTTAGAGTGTCGAACGCTTGTTGGCATTGTTCCGTCCACTGAAATGTTTGCGTTTTCTTCAATAGGTTATTTAGCATTGCGCGATACTAGCAAAATCTTTAATGAATCGTCTGTAATAATTGCAAAAAGCTACAAAACGTCGTACTTCGTCCGCATTTGTCGGTGTTAGATAGTTTTTATCGTATCGTGTTTTGATGGGTCAGTTTTAATCCCATGTTGCGTAATTAAATGTCCAAGGTAAACTACTTTTGCTCTTAAAAATTTGCATTTGCTGCATTCAATTTTAAATTGTATTTTGATAGTCGCTTAAAGACTTTAATTAAATTGTCGTTATGGTGCTGGAGACTGCAACCAAAAATTATTATATCATCGACATAAAAAAATGCTTCTGAGCTTAGACCAGTTAATGAGAGTGTGAGCATGCGTTGAAAACTATTGGAGGATATTTTTAATCCGAAATGTATTCGTTTGAATTGGTAGTGTCCATCGTTTGTGGAGAAAGCTGTTAGTGGTTTAGATTTCTTGTCCAAAGGTATTTGGTGAAAACTATTTGTCATGTCGAGTGTGGAAAAGTATTTTGCTCGACCCAGTTTGTCTAAAACGTCTTCTATTCTTGTCAGTGGGAATTTGTCTTAATTAGTTTGTCATTTTATTTCCTAAAGTCTACGACTGGTCGCCATTTTTTGTGTCATCTTCTGACTTTTTAGGTACAAGCAATAGTGGTGCATTTTATGGGCTTATTGAGTGTTCAATGACGTCATCTTTTAGTAAGTCTTGTCCATGCTTATGAATTTCTTCATCATGGGCGTGCGGTAGTCTGTAGTTAATGTCATTTGTAGTTAATGTCTGTGTATAGAAGTTGTTTATTGTTAGTTTTTCGTCTTTAAGATGGAAAATGTGTTGGAAATCCCTAAAAATTTCCGATAGAGGGTAATTGTCATCTATTTTTAGTTCTTGTGTGAGTTTTTTGAAACGTGTTTTGTTGTATGTGTCATTTTGGTTTAGTTGAATGTAGTTAGAGAGTGTATCTGTTTTTGGTGTTAACTTTGTTAGTTTGATTTCGGTGTCTGTTGTGTTAAGAAGTCTTACGTGGCATTTACCGGTTGGTGGTATAATTGAATACGTCAAAAATACTCCGAGTTAAATTTCTTCGCTAAGAATTACACTATCCTCTTTTAAATCCAGTAAAATAGGATGTATAATCTCTGTACGCGGTGGTATACGTATTGTGCCATACATGTGCTTATTAAAGTGAAATGGTGTCACGATGTCTATGTCCTTTATTGCTATCGTCAATGTTTGTGTTTCGTAGTCGATTTTGCATGCTTGTTTAGATAAAAAATCTCTGCCTAGTATTCCGTCGGCTTGTATCGGAAAATTGTCTTCAACTGCGTGGAAATTGTGAAAAAGTTTAGCATGTTGAAAGTCTAATGTTAAAATTATTTTGGCTAATGTTGTGATTTGTTCATTGGTTATGCCCGTGAGTTTGCATGTAGTGTCCATCATCAAATCTGCTTCAATATTGTATAATTTGCAGATAGATATATCTGCTCCTGTGTCGATAAGAAAGGTAAGTGGTTTTCTAGAGTTATGACTTTTTAGTATGATATACGTATAGTTTGTTTTACTGTCCGATAGGTTGTATATCCTTAATTCTGCTGTCCCGGATGATCTTCCTCGATATCTGTGCGCTCGTCGTTTCCCTGTCGCTCAGTTCCGAAAGCGAACATTCTTCTATTATTACGATGATTTGTGTTTGGACTTGGTCTCCTATTATTATTTGATGCGCTGTATAAAGTCGCGTTATTATTGTTTGGTGCATTTCTGTAAGCATTGTTATTGTTATTGTTATTGTTATGGTTATTGTTATTGTTATTGTTATTGTTATTGTTATTGTTATTGTTATTGTTATTGTTATTGTTATTGTTATTGTTATTGTTATTGTTATTGTTATTGCTATTGTTATTGTTATTGTTATTGTTATTGTTATTGTTATTGTTATTGTTATTGTTATTGTTATTGTTATTGTTATTGTTATTGTTATTGTTATTGTTATTGTTATTGTTATTGTTATTGTTATTGTTATTGTTATTGTTATTGTCATTGTTATTGTTATTGTTATTGTTATTGTTATTGTTATTGTTATTGTTATTGTTATTGTTATTGTTATTGTTATTGTTATTGTTATTGTTATTGTTATTGTTATTGTTATTGTTATTGTTATTGTTATTGTTATTGTTATTGTTATTGTTATTGTTATTGTTATTGTTATTGTTATTGTTATTGTTATTGTTATTGTTATTGTTATTGTTATTGTTATTGTTATTGTTATTGTTATTGTTATTGTTATTGTTATTGTTATTGTTATTGTTATTGTTATTGTTATTGTTATTGTTATTGTTATTGTTATTGTTATTGTTATTGTTATTGTTATTGTTATTGTTATTGTTATTGTTATTGTTATTGTTATTGTTATTGTTATTGTTATTGTTATTGTTATTGTTATTGTTATTGTTATTGTTATTGTTATTGTTATTGTTATTGTTATTGTTATTGTGTCTAACAGTATTGTTGGAATTTTGATTTCTATTGAAATTATTGTTTCTTGGATTTAAATAATTATTGTTATTATTAACATTTGTATTGTTATATTGGTATCTGCGATTGTTGTAGCTGCTATTGTTGTGGCTTCGACGGTTATTATTGTTGTAAAACTGTCTAGGATTTGTATTGTTGTTGCGTTGATTGTTATAGTTGTTATCTTCTAGTTCGAGTGCTAGGTTTGTTGCTTCTGTTAATGACTTTTTTTGGGCAGCAAATATTGTGTTCTTTAGGTAGTCATTTAAACCATTTTTAAAGATGTTCAAAGCATAAATCTCGTTTGTTTTGACGATTACTGATTGTTGCGCTTCGTCACCAGTTAGTTCCGAAATCTGTGTGTTGTTTAATTCTGATATTAAGGTTATCAATTTGTCTTTGTACTGGGTGATATTGTTGTTCTTTTGTGTTAGAGTTGATAATTTTGTGTGGATTTGAGATGTGGTTAATGTAGATTTGTATGATGATTTCAAAACATCCTTAAGTTGTTGTAGAATTGTTACGTTACTCGCGTTTGCTATAATTGTGCGTAATTTTGTATCTAATTTTACGTTAATGATTAAGTCAATAAGTTTAGTTTTGTCTGCAGTGTTTAAAGAGTTATAGTATTTCTAATATTTTTAGGAAACTATCAAGCTCTTTGTAGTTACGGTAGGAACAACTTTTAGAATAGTTTCTAAATTGAAAGATGTTGTAGTAGTAGTCATGATTGGGTTTGCTCGTGAATCTTCTTGAGACATTGAGTTCAATAAAGAAATTGTTTCTTTATGTTGAAGATAAAATTGTTCAGTTAAACGAGCTGTGTCAAGATTCTGAGGTATTACGTTCATATGAGCGTTGAAACTTTTTATATAAGTATTTATTTGTGATAGCTTGAGTTTAACAGTTTATGAATGTTGCTCCTGTTGATGGACATTTTTATATTTACTTTTATTAGTTTTAATTGTTTATAGATTGTAAGTAAAGTTCTCGTGAAGTATGATATGTGAAATATACAAGCGATTTGTTTGAAATAAACCGGATTTTGTACACGGTTAACGTGCTTAAGATCATATTGCTTGCAGTAGTTATTTAATTTATAACCGATGTAAAATATTATTAGGATTGCTGCAATTGTTATTACAGCTGTTGAGCTTATAGTCGCAAATTCTTTTTTCGATATAGAAGAACCTAAACTGTTTTCTATATTTGCGTTTATAGTAATGTAATCTTTATTCTTGTTATCTAGCATTGTAAAATTTAAAACCGTGTAAAAAAGTTAGGAATCATTAAAGAAGGGGGAAAAATATATTGATAAAATACAAGTGTGTTTTTACAAAATTTTAATAAAAATTTTTTTGTGTCTTTTTTAAAAAAAATATTTAGATTAATTACATCAAATTCTTGAAAACAGTTTCTTTCAAATTCTTGAAAATCTTCATTAAATGTTGGATTATCGTTGATAAAGTTTTCCAAAGTTATGGCATCTTGCACTTTATTGCATGCGTCCTCTATTAGTGGCTGATGGCTGTCGAGATGTTGTTCAATGAGTTGTACTTCTGCCTCGCAATTGAAACAGATTTTGTAATTTAATAATTGACTGCTAGATGGGGATGACTGCATAATAATTATTTTGTATTATTTTTATCTTGTAATTGTACTTGTTGTACTTGTTCGGTTGATCATACCATATTGTGCAAAAAACTTAAGATTAACTTTGGTTTTTCAAGCACAGCAGTCCGTCTGTTACATAGTTATTTAAGCCGAAGGTCTCAAAGAGTAAGGGTGGGAAATAGTCTGTCTGCTTTTAGTTACTTAACCTGTGGGGTGCCTCAGGGTTCTGTACTTGTTCCCTTTCTATTTACAATGTTCATTAATGATATCTTCAGTAAATGCTGCCATGTTACCATGCATGCATATGCTGATGATTTTCAGTTGTACTTGTCCAGTCCTATTGGTTTTGTAAATGAATTATGTGTTAAGGTTAACGAAGACTTAAACAAAATATCTGATTGGGCTTAAGCCAATAAACTGCTTCTCAATCCCTTAAAATCATATATCTTGCCGATTTTTAAAGCTCGTTATGATGTTCTTGGTATACCGTCCATCTCTCTAAACAACGTCGAACTGAAGTTTGTTGACCATGTTCAAAATCTTGGTTACTATATTAACTCCAAACTATCTTGTGAAGATCATATAAATTCGGTTGTGTGCAAAACATACTTTCTCCTAAGGAACTTGAGGTGGACTGCATCATTTGTACCTGTCGAGCCAATCATTTCTTACTGAGATGTTGTGTACAGTAAACTCGATTCAAGATCCAAATTAAAGTTACAACTTGCGTTCAATAATGCTGTCAGATATGTATTTGGTCTAAGGAGGTTTGACCGCATCAGCCAGTTAAGCAACAAAGTACTTGGTTGCAATATATTTAACTACATGGATGCTAGAAACTGGATATTCTTGCACAACTTGATTTATACACATACACCTCGATATTTATTCAAAAAACTTCAATTCTGCAGATCGATAAGAAATATGAACCTTATCATTCCAGTGCATAATCTTTTGAACTCCAACAGACTTTTTTTGTCAATGCCATTAGATTATGGAATTCGCTGCCTTTAAGAATCAAGATGATCTCAAACAAACGCAACTTTAAGCATGAAATTTTCATATATTTCTCCTAGTCTCTAACTATTACCTTATATTTTTTTTCTCTGTTCTTTATCTTTTTTACTCTTTAGTATCATACTAAATTAGCTCATTTATTTATTGTTTTTATAATTGGTTCTAGTTCTGCAATATATTTCATTAATTAATTTAATTTATTTATTTTTTTTTATTGCTGGTTCTTAAAAATTTTAAATTATCATAATTGATCTTGATAATAGTGTTAAGTTATATTTAATTGTTGTTTATGACTTGTTGTTATTTTTTAATCAATTTTTACTGCATTTAAAAGACATTGTCTTATATGTGAACATTAATTTTGAAATAAATAAATTATTCTTATGTATGTATTACTTCAGGTCCTTGATCTGGATTGCAATATTTTATTTATATTGCCCCTTTGCAATGGCAATCAACCTGCACAATTCTTGTAGCTGTGCCTTTTGGCGCACTCGTCGTCCAGATCTAGTGTGTTTCCTTTTTCCGATGTTTTGGTGATTTTGATTTTGTTGTTGCTGAGACTCTTGATTCCTCGCTTGTTGACGTTGTTCGTAATCTTGAATTGTCAACTTTTTCGGCCCCGGTATAGGTGTAGGTTTATATACGGTGATGATGGTTTCTTGTTGTACTGCTTCGTACTGTATTTCTTGAATTTCGTTTTGAAGCGTGCTGATGCGCTTTACTAGTTCGTTGAATTTTTCTTCGAACTCCTTGTTCATGCTTCTTTTAGAAAAATCTTCAGTAATTTGGATGTGCTGCCAAACTCTTTGTTCAAAAGGTCCAGATGTTTGGCAGGATCGCCATGTGATGGGGGAAGCGATTCCGCAGATAGTTGTTCAAAAACGCCTCTCTGTAAATATATTGAGATAGGACGCGCCGCGGAGTTTTCGTGTAAGCTCGCCAGCTTTAATTCGTTAAACAGCCTAGCCGGCCAGAGGGAGAATTTCATCAATAAAAAGAAAATCGTTTTTCCTTCTTCGTTGTAACTTCAATTCTAAGTTTTATTAAAAATATTCTTATTATTCATACAAAATCTACAAGTATTCTTTAATCCTAAAACTTGTAATTTAATCCTAAAACAGTATTTGTTAAGCTCCTCCCAATGATTTGGGTCATCGCCAATCAATTTTGTTGGCCGATGGAAAAAATTGTTTTACAATAACAACAAACATAATAGAAAAAAAACAACAATAAATGCATACCAAAGAGTCAACGTCTCTAATGCCATGTGATTCATGTGGCCTTCATGAAATGTCGTTGCCTCTAGCAATATGATATAATCTATATGCATTCGCTTGTGCTAAGGTATTGTTGTTGTTGTGGAGTATGCGCGTATGCAAAGGCATAATTGTTGTTGTGACGTAAAGCTTATACTGAGTGTTAGGTATATGCATTGCATGAGGGAAAAAGGGGATGAATTTAAATTACGCGAAGTGTGAATGACATTCGTGTATCAACAGAATTTTGGATGTTCAAGTGCCCGTCATTATTTGGGCTTATGTTACATCAAAAATTCTGTGTTACGTTAAATGCTTAGGTTATTGCAATTGAATAATATGTATTAGTTTTTGATGGTGGTCTGAATGAAATTATTGGAAAGATTTATGCTAAGTGTTTGGAGTGGTAATAGTGACTTTAGAAGTTCACTACACGGTTCTTCTAAACAATTTATGGTTTATGTTATGATGATCCCCAAAATATTTCGACTAAAAATATTGGCTGGTATGATGGTTAAAAAAAAAAACAAACGGTCAGAAATAATAGTAATGAAAAAGTTCTTCTGCATCAAAAAATCTTAAATTATTACCGTTCGACCAAAGATAATGCGAATTTTTATGGATTGATTCAACTTTTTTCATATTATTTTCACTAAAATTCAATTAATTTTTTTCCACACTCCTTTTTGTCAATGAATTGTAAAATGTAAACTGTAAAAAATGTGTACATTTTTTTGTAATTTCATTCAATTTAATTCTTCTCTTTTCACTATATAATTCAATAGATAATTTATTTGACTAAAAGTAACATGGCAAAACAAAAAGAAAAAAGTTTTAATGTTAAATTAAGTGAAAATAATACAAAAAAAGTTAAAAAAATTGATGAAAATCCGCATTACCTCTGGTCCGACTGCAAAAATTTAAAATTTATTGGTGCAGATTGGAAGAAATTTTTTATTACTATTATTATTATATTTAATATTTTCAAAAAAAACTCGATTTTTAGAGTATATTTCAAACAATTACGTGGAATACTGGTTGAGGTGCGTGGCTTGTATGCATAAAGTTTTTTCAATTGAATTAATTTTTCTGTTCGGCTGTCATCTATCTGCAGGCAATGGCAAACCTCAGAAAGTAAAAACTGCCATGAACGGCTTCTTGAGAACATAAGCCGTCCGATGTCGGCATAAAACTTGTAGGTCCAGTTCTCGATAATTTGTGTTCAAACATTTCACAACACGCACAACACAATTAATCATAAGAAGCTCGGTCAAAGTATTTCAAGGGCTGAAAATTTTGTTTTTTTTTTATTTCAAACCATTCCAGCTCACGGATGGCTATCGCTAGAGTCGAAATATTTGGGGAATCATCATAACATAAAGCAAGCATTCTAAAGAGGAACCGACCTGAACAACTTTTTTTCGTGAAAGCCTTATACAGTATACAGTATACTTACCAAATTTCAGTATTATAACGTGTACAGCTCAGAAATTACAATGACTTCTGAAAAGTCAGTGTAGATAAAGTGCGACACGCCCATTTTTATAAAGGTTCTGGCAGTTACCAAATGAACTAATGTACCAAATTTCCTGGAACCTGGGTTCTATCGCATACAAGCCACGCACCTCAAGCAGTATGCACGGAATTGTTCGAAACATACTCTACAAATCGATTTTTTTGTGAAAATATTTACATTTCAACAAAAACAAACGGTCAGAAATAATAGTAATAAAAAAGTTCTTCCAAACTCCATTAATAAATTTTAATTTTTTGCAGTCGGACCTGAGGTAATGCGGATTTTCATAAATTTTTTAACTTTTGCTTTATATTATTTTTCTAAAATTCACATTAAAACTTTTTTTTTTGTTTTGCCATGTTACTTTTAGACAAATTAATTATCTATTGAATTATATAGTGAAAAGAGAATAATTAAATTGAATGAAATTATAAAATAATTTACACATTTATTACAGTTTAAATTTTACAATTCATTGACAAAAAGTAGTTTGGATAAAAATTAATTAAATTTTAGTGAAAACTAGTTGGATACCCGGCCTTACTCGGGAGTTGATATAAATAATTTTTGAATTCATTCGTCGATTTTAAAAAACTTTTCACAAACTATTGAAGGAATTATGTGTACATCTTTCAAAACGGTAACTTCAGCGAAATAAGCAAAATGTATATTCAAAACCTAAAAATAATGAGAAAAAATTAGGAAAATCGTGATGTGTGTGATCGTGATCGCTTGCAAATTATATTTTCAAATTTTACATTTTATTCGATAAATTGGACATTTTGAAAACATAAAAGCAAAAACGAATTTTTAGCAATCATTTATGTAAATTTTCTAATACATAATGCTTTTTTTTTGACCTCGTGTCGTAATGTTACTGTAGCGTTTAATGTGTCAATGAAAATGAGTCAAAAATCCTTTTTTAAATTTAAATTATTTTTGCAACATAAACTTTTGCGCCATTTTTTAAGAAAACATTAAATATTATATACCTTTCTTGAACAAATATTGAAAAAGTATAATTGCCTAACTAACTGATATTACTATTTTATAAAGTACTTTTATTGACGTTTCAGACAAAAAAGATCTGAGTTAAATGTATTTAAAAGCTGCAGAGCAACTTGCATCGAAAGTCAAAACTTTAAATTTCTGATCATTTTATCTTGCAGCAGGTAACATTGATAAGTTAAAAAATTAATTTTACAAAGAATTTTACCGAAGGGTTTTGTTTTGAAATTAATGCTATAAGTGATTAACGGTAAATATTTTAAATTAATTATCCTAAAGAAATTTTTAAAATTTAAATGTAAAGTAAATAGTACGTAAATAAAAAGTAAATATGTACTAAATATATACATACATCAAATAGAAAAATGGAAGTTGTAGCCTGTTCGTTAGCGATTGGCTTAAGCAATGTTAGCTTGGATCATATTTTGCAGATGTTTTTATGGTCAAGAACTCTTTCATACGTTATTTTTATGTACCTTCAAATTATACCACGTTTTTGACAATTTTTTTCTTAATTTCTTGCGAATAAGCCATTATTTTGTAAGTCTTTTTTTAATGAATAACAATTAACCCTTCGTGGGACCCTAAGGTCCGTAGGGACTTTATCGATTTTGAATCGCAAATTACTCCTATTTTGGCCACTACGACCCCCTCCCAAAGTTACCATGTATTCCTGGAACATTTATTCTGCGTCTTTTACGGGTTCGATCATTAAAATCGGACCAGTGGTTACCGAGATCTAAGGATTTACTTTTACTGCCTACGAGAAAGGTCCCTAAAATCCCCTGGGACATAGTATGAAAATTAAGCAAATTAACGGTATTACTTCGTGGAATTCATTGTTTTATGGCTCAAAATTGCAGCTGCGTTTAGTTTCAAGGTAAAATAAATAATTTTGCTAATTGGGTTTTCCAAGAAATGAGCAGGGGGAGGTATAAGTTTGCTTATTTTATTGCTTTGTTCATCCCTGATGCATTTGTCTTATACCTGAGTGCCTACCTGAATGTTGGGGAAAAAAGGTATATAAACCAGTTGCTTTAAGAATATTCAACAGTTGTGTACTAACTTTTGAATTGAATTGAGCTATACGTAAAGAAAAATGTGCGAAGCAAATATCAATATAAATGAAATACTAAATGAACAAAGTTGTGATTTCGATGATGAAATAAGTGATCTATCATTCCAAATAAATGAAGAAGCCTCTGATTGCGAAAGTGGAGCCACTATTGAATACTGGGACGAAGATACAAGTGACGATGATGATGAAACGCCGCCAAATCAAGAAACAACTTCAGATGACTATTATGTTGGCAAAAATGGTATGAAATGGAAGAAAGCGCCGCCACCAACTTCACGTGTAAGATCGCACAATATCTATACCATGAGAAGTAGAGGAATATGACCAATAATGACTTCGGATGATCCATTGAGCACATTCAAAACAATTTTTACCGAGGAAATGTCACACATAATCGTAAGAGAAACTAACCGAAAAGCCAAACAAACTATTGAAGCGTGGAATGAAGCTAATCCAACACGACCCAAAAACTGGCAACCACTGACACCCAAGGAGTTTGATGCGTTCCTGGCAATGCTTATAGCTTCTGGCCTATATAAGTCAAACAATGAACCAGCTTACTGCCTGTTTGATACAAATCATCCACCAATCTTCAGAGCTGTAATGTCATTCAAAAGATTCAAACTGCTATTGAGGTACATACGATTTGACAACGTGAACACACGCATGGAAAGGTCCCAGAGCAGCAAAACGGCAGCAATTGATGATATTTGGCTCATGCTGCAAGCTTATTTGGCCAGTCGGTACGAACCACATGATGCTCTAACAGTAGATGAACAACTGTTTCCATATAGAGGACGGACATCATTTACACAGTACATTCCATCAAAGCCTGCAAAATATGGAATAAAGGTGTGGTGGATATGTGATGCAAAAACCAAATATCCGCTCAAAGGTATCATATACTCTGGAAAAGCACCAGGACAGGAGCGTGAAACCCAGCTGGGCTACAAAGTGACAATGAAGCTCGCGCAGAAATACTAATTTACTGGCCGCATTGTGTATGCAGACAACTTCTCTTCGTCTCTTGAATTGGCTGAAAACTTGATTACCCAAAGAACAGCATATGTTGGTACTTTACGCACAAATAAAGCTTGTATTCCCAGTGAGTTTAGGAAGAATCGCTACCATGACAACAACGTTGCGCTATGCTCATATGTGCCGAAGAAAAATAAAGCAGTGGTACTCATTTCAACAGCACATTATACAAACGCCGTCGAAGGAGCGCATAAAAAACCAATGGCCATTGTGGATTACAACAAAAATAAAGCTGGAGTGGACACGATGGACCAAATGCTAGGTACATACACGTGTAAAAGAGGTACTAAACGCTGGCCACTGGCCATGTTTTATAAAATTGTGGACGTTGCTGCATTGGCGTCATTTATCGCCTATAATGACCTCAATCCGAGCCAGAAAAGCGACAGGAGTCGGTCGTTCTTATACAAATTAGTTCAGCAGTTGGCTACTCCCGAAATCGAAGAAAGGGCGCTCAATAATCGTATAACCCGCTACCCCAATATCAAGAGAGCTATGATGGACTACAACGTCATACCACTAGAAGAGAGCATTACAAGCGAAGCACCACCAATCCAACACAGGGATCAACGGAAAACTTGCTTTTTATGTCAACAACACAACAACAGGCAACGTAAAACAAGATTTGCATGCTGCGATTGCAGGAAGTTTGTTTGTATGGAGCATTCAGAGCAGATGCACCGTTGCATGCCGTGCAAAACGTCCAGGATTCAGCGAGCAGAACAATATAATAATATTAGATTAAGACTATATCTCAATAAAAATAATTAATATTTAATTTAAAACCGAAATTTGCCCGTGTTCAATCATTTTTAGTGCATTTAATAGGCAATTTTCATATTATGTCCCAGCGGACCTTAGGGACCTTTGACGTATAATTTACTTAGGGTCCCACGAAGGGTTAAATAAACACTGGAAATTGAAATTGAATGTTGAATATAGATACGCATAGAGAAAAAAACAAGATTTATATCACCCTTCGCGCTTCGCTACGCCTTATTGTACAGCTCTCTCTGGTATTCAATATATAGCAAAATACATAGCGCAAAGAACTCACCACACCCGAAAACCTTTTATAAAAATCATACTTATCGGATAAGTGGTTTGGAGCTTTTTTTGCAGTATTTGTACAATAGCGCCCTCTGGTTTTCAAACAACAAAAAAAATAGCGCCAAAACCGTTTCCATACTCGAAAATCTCTATACACAAAATTTTTATCCTAATCAGATGAGTGGTTTTAGAGTGTTTTACCATTTCTTAAGAGATTTGTACTACAGTGCCCTCTGGTGCTCAAGGAAGCACATAAAAAATAAAAGTGTGCTTTAGACCACACGACTGAATTATAACTTCTTTAGCTCTATCTATGTATATTAAACATATATTAACATATACATATGAGGGGGTACGACTGTCCTCCTCTTCCCTTCCTTCGCTACGCCCATGTATATGTATACATGTTTACATATATAGTTATGTATAATATATACATGTATATACCTATACATATCATGCAATAACAATAGCGTTCAGCTACTACAGCTTTATCGCACTTCCTCAGCCACGCAGTAAAGCCACTACCCAGTAATCATTGAAAAATATCAATGTTATGGATACCCGTGACCACAAACAAGTCAATGTGGGAAAAATTTACCCACGAATAAATGGGTTGGGCTCAGGGACAACACAAGACGTAACAACTACCATGCGTATACATAGATCTAATTACACATCTAATTTTAATCTACTTTTGAGTTGACCTTTTGACAAATTAACATCAAAAACGCTACAATTGTTAAAAAAGGAACTCATGCGACTTAAGGGAGCAGTAGCCATATAATTTGTTCTACTAAATGGCAAATAAATTAAGTTGTTGGCGTTTCTAATGCTTCTTCGGTTAGTGTTCAAATTTATGTGAGAAAGAAGTTCTGGAGAATCGAATACACCTGTTATGAGCTGGTGTAAATATACGATATCTGCCGATTACCTTCGATCACTTAAACACTGCATTTTTAACATGATCCTCATATGGAGGAAGGTGTAATATGTCCGTTCCACTTAAGCCCCTTAGAGCAAACGGAACAAAACATTTTTGGATTCTTTCTATTCGATCAACATGCACATTGTAACTTGGAGACCAAACTTGACTTGCATACTCTAAGTGAGGACGCACGATTGCAAAATACAACGTTGTAGTTGTAATCATGCTATTGAATTCTTTGGCCCAGCGTTTTATAAATCCAAGCATTGAAGAAGCTTTTTAACAAATATAATCAATGTGAATGTTAAACGATAGCTTAGAATCCATGCATATACCTAGGTCCTTGACGGTATCTACACGACTTAAGGCAGTATCTTTGATCTTATAATCAAAAATAAAATTATCCCTTTTACGCGAAAAGGTCATAGTTTGGCATTTATCTGGATTTAGAAACATATTATTTTAAGAACACCAAACTTCAAAGGATTTCAGATCAGACTGGAGTAGATCTGAATTGTCTTTAGAATCAACCGTTCTGTATATTTTCATATCATCTGCATAAATTAGCAGATGAGAGTGTTCGATAATGTGAGTTACATCATTGATTGCTAAAATAAACAGAAGTGGACCAAGGTGGCTACCCTGTGGAACACCTGATTCAGCAGTAAATTCAGAAGACAACACGTCTCGGAAACGTATTTGATAAGATCGGTCCTTCAATTACGACTTTATCCAGTTCATAAAATATTGTGGAAACCCCATTAACTCAATTTTAAATAAGATAAGATTGTGTGGTAGTTTATCAAATGCCTTACTAAAGTCAGTGTAAACACAATCGACCTGGTTACCAGAATCAATTGAATTTAAGCAGAATGTTGTGAAATCGACAAGATTAGACACAGTGGATCTGCCATTAACAAAACCATGCTGACGAGTTGCTATGACTTCCCCACAGTGAATTTTCGCCCGATCATACATGATCCGCTCAAAAAGTTTTGGAATCGATGAGAGCTTGGCGATAGGCCTATAGTTATTGATATCATTCCTGCAACCCTTTTTATAAATAGGACTAATAAATGATTTTTTCCAAAAAAGTGGAAAATAACTTTCGTTAATTGATTTATTGAATAATAAAGAAAGTGGTTGACTCAAATCGGAACCGCTTTAGCACTGCGGCAGGAACACCGTCAGGTCCAGCGTCAAAATCCTCATCGATCGATCCAATATACATTCAAATATTCTCTGGAGTAAAGGATATATGTTCCAAAGAAACTCTGGATGCGGAATTCAAATACTCAAAGTACTCTCCATCAGGATTAAAAGAATCTGAACAGAAAAACTCTTTAAAAGGATTGGCGAATAGGCCACAAATTTTGACGGGATCGTCAGTAAATCCCTCAGGAGTTCTAAATGAAAAAGGGAATCCATCGGATTTCTTCTTTGTGCTTATGAACCCCCAACATTTCTTTGGATCAGACAATATCTTCAGCATTATCTAAATAGTCGTGATATTATGTAGCTGAGCGATTATCAAATTCCAGAAACAAACGCTTGTAAGTTTCTAGGTCATTTGAGCCTAACAGCCCTATTCTACTAGCTTAACTAAGCTCACCACATTAACAAAATAGTTAATATTAACAAGTTGTTAATGTTCCGTATTCTGGTGAAAATTTAAAAGCTCTTTTCTTTACAATTTTGTTAATTCCACAAAGTATCTTAACAACGACAACATAATCTTAAAATTTATGTGTTTATGCTTGAGAATTGTTGTGAAAATAATATAAAAAATTACAATGTAATATTGAATTATATTTAATAAATATATCTAATATAAATATAAATCTAATATAATAATAAATAAGTCTGTGAAAAATGAATGAATTTTTACGTGTTTTAAGTTTTGATAGAGAAGATCAGAGAAAGGAAAAACTTGAACGACGGCGCTATTTAAAACGTCTTCAAAATGAAAATGATTCATTCAATCTATTTCTTTTTATTTCTATCCATTTCTAAAAACAATAAAATACCGGAATGAAAAATCCAAAAATTATAATATACATATGCTAGCCAAAAGTTGAGCGTGCTGCCGGCAAAAATTGTATATAAAATAGGACCTGCTCCTGCGTTGTTCACTCAAAATTAGTTTGGCTATTAAAAAAATGTAAATTTAAGTTTTAAATAAAAAAAAAAATCTTGAGTTTACTTGATTTTTGCATTTTCCATTTTGCTTGCTGGTATAATAAACAATAAAAATTCATCGGAAAAACGGCTGGCGTCTGAATGCTGTGAGTTTCACATTCTCACCACGCGTGGTGAACTTTTAAGCTTTTTAGAGCTTTCAAATTGTAAATGATTTTTTAGAATATGAACATTTACATTACATAACAATAATATTAACAAGAGCTGCTTAACAATTACTTGTTAAGTTAACAAGCAGAATAGAGCTGTAAGCTACAGACGTATTTCTTCCGTGCCCTGTTCCTCTTGTTGCGAAGAGTCTTTAAGTCCTTTGTGTATGTTTACATGAACATTTTTCATTGTACCTATAATAATCTTTATAAACCCCTATTGTTATTTTGATACCTAGATGGCGCTTCTCTTCTTAAATATGAACTACAGTTAATTTAGTTTTAAAATGTCAAAGTGTATAAACTTTTCTTTGCTAACTTCCTGTTTTTTGACTCGACGGGTTCTCGTTCACTTTGCGAGCAACCACACCAAGAGTAAGTTCTAAATATAGTAAATGATCAATAAATTCTTATACGTTTCAGAAAACTAAACTTAGACTCGTTTATTCTTTTCGGCTCCAATAATTGGATTTGAGCTTTCATTTTTAGATCTTTTGCTTAACCATTTCACTGGCATCCTCATACTCGCAATCTATCAGTTTTTGTTCATGGTCCTATTCGATCCAGATTTTAGGAAGCAGAAGATTTACTCTCAGCGGGTCTAAGCTGAAACATATCTCCATCCAAGTTACTGATAATTAATCTCATCTCAACGGAGGATTTCACCTCACCCATTTCACCATCATCATCATATACCAAGGAATCAGGTGTGTTTGCATTTTTTCAGTTTTTCTTATCAAATGTAATGAACTTGCAGCATGACATGGAACAGTGCAATAATAAAATTGACATCAATAATTGCGTCACTAACAAGAAAATACAGCAGCTTGAGTCTGATAATAATGTTCTTTTTCGACGCCTACATCGGTCGGATATTATTGTTAATTCTCTGCCAGCTGGCATCTGTAATCTTCATGAGCTGCCTTCAAAAATTGCTTCCCACTTTGGTATCGAGTTGTCACAACTCGGTCCTAGTCAAACTCAATTCGGTCCGTCTTCGTGATGATATAATGCAACGCTATTATAAAACTCAATCATTACGACTTTGTGATGTGCTTGGTGGAGATATACAGTCAAGAATCTTCTTGAACGATCACATTTCACCCTTATCGAGCAGGCTTAAGTATATTTGCAGAAAACTTCTAAAAGAGAAAAAAATTCTGAAATTCAATCTGTTTAATGCTGACAAGCCCATTGCCAAGATTATGACTCTGGAAAACACTGAATTGTCGCTCGATTTACAAAATTGCATCAGTATGTTTTCGTCCACGGAATACAATTTGGCACCTGGCACGCATCACTCATAGGATTGGCCAAACTAGCTACTGTGGGTCTTTTGGCACTAATCATTTTCTTACTTATTATTTTTTATTATTCAATTTTCTCTAACACTAGTACAGAATACTGATTTTTCTTCTTTTCCTTTCATTTTCAACCGATGTTTCGTCAATTAAAAATATGAAATTAAATAATCTTTGTACAATTTGTTTCATTAAATCCTCGAATTTATCATACCCGTTTTTAATCACAAATTTTCATTATACGTATTAGTACAAGAAGTGCATTGCGTTAATCAGAAGTAACGCTTCTGCGAGTTCATTTAATTAAGGGACAGTTTCCGTAAAATATCGTTAAAACCGAGATTAAAATCAAATTAAAAGCATAAAAAATTGCCTTATTTCTAAAAAAGTATTGTTCTCAATAGTTAAAATACGTAAAAATAACTTAAAATTAATATTAAAATAACCTAGGCGCAACGGTAGTGATCTCTTTTTCCCCCTAATAAAAAAAAAAAGAGAAGGTTAAGAAGGTTGAACGTCAACTTGACCATAGATTAAGATCGGTTTAATTCTTCGGGCTTAGATCATCCATCATCTATTCCATAATATTTTTTATAATTATATTACTTAATTATAAAAAAGTTAAATTATGAAAAATCCATAAATAGCTAAAATAGAAAAAAAAAGCATAAGAGAAAAGATAGGAAACAAAAAAACACAGGTGCGTCGTTGGACACACGAGAGAAGCGAAGCTTTTTTGCAGTTACATCGATTTGATAGCTTAATAATTTTTTCTTTTTAATAAATTAACTTTTAAATTCAAAAATTTAAAATAACATAACATAAATATACAGAAAACATATTTACTGTTTTGTTTTTTTTGTTGAATGTCAAATTTCCACGCCAATTACATATACGGGCATATAATGCCAGCGACTCTCCATTTTGACTCTTCACAAAATGGTTGTGAACTTGGCTGCACTGACTCATGCATGCGTTTGTTAATTCCATATTTATTGATATCTATTTTTTTGACACTTAAAAAAGCACTTGTCAACGCACTTGTCATAGAGTGTAAATTATTATCTGGCATGTGTTAACAGAGTTATTTCACTAAAAAACAAGAAGAGAAAAAACTCTGTTATCCTCTGTTAACACATGCCAGAGATTTAGCAGAGTTGATGCAATCTCTAGATAATAATTTATAGTCTATGCCAACAGCACCACAAACGCATTCACAATACAAACAAACCGATGCTGGAGACACCTTGTGGCAAATAAAAGCAAATTTTTGATAGTTGTAGCAAATACACAATCCTCTATCTATTGATAGATGGTGACGATCTACTGCAGCAAAGCTTCTGTTATAATTAGGATTGAATTAACAACTATTTCTAACAAGTCTTTGTGGCCTAGTGGATTGTGCGTTGGACTCTCGTATAAGAGGACGTGGGTTCGATCCTACGTGCTGGCCAAAAATATTTTTAGTATTTAATATTGAAGTATTAAATTTTCTTGTTGTTATAAGCACTAGCAACAAAGAAACCATCAAATTTCCAAGAAAAAATCTGTCGAAAATTTTTCAGATTTCACTCCAAGCAAATCACAGAACGAGGAGTAAAAAGCTTCGCTTCAAAAACATATTATGTGCATCCATTAATATTTCAGTGATCATGATATGTAATCCAATTCATAGAGTGTAAATTATGATCTAGAGATTGCATCAACTCTGCTAAATCTCTGGCATGTGTTAACAGAGTAATTTCACTTAAAAACGTGAAGGAAAAAAACTCTGTTAACCTATGTTAACACATGCCAGAGATTTAGCAGAGTTGATGCAATCTCTAGATAATAATTTACACTCTATGTCCAATTCAGCACTCTCATCTTAATACGATCGGACGGACGTCATTGTTTTAAGTTACATAGTTATTAGCTTGTAACAGAACCAGTCTGTAAATCTTAGCAAAAAATAATTATCTCAGTGCTTTTGAAACAGTGCTTCTCAAACTGTTCTTATATATTCAAAGCAAAAGAGTAGAGCTCTGTTAGTTAGCAGTGCTGCTTTTGTTTTAAAATACTTACAACAGCAGAGAAACTAAGAAAAGGTTCAAACTTATAAAACAGCTGTTTGTATTACGAGCAAGAGCAGTGGCTATTGAACTCGTTACAACAGTGATCAACAATATCTCAAACATTGCTTAGAATGTTCAATTGGTAAATTCAATAGTTTTAGTGATTTAAAAAAAGATAATATAATCTAATAAATTTGATAAATAAATAAAAAATTAATTTTATATATCCGTAATTAAGACACTACTGAAATTTAAAAGTTAATTCTAAAAAAAAAAAATTAAATAAAGACGATTTGAAAAGAAAAATTTTTAAGATAAATAAACATTATCCTTGCAACTCATTTTCCTCATTCTTTTTCGAATATTTTTCTGCACGAAATCCACATAAAGGGTCCGCCAAATAACTTTTTTTTTTGATAATGCAAAAAAAAAACTACTGAATATTTTCTAATATTTCTTTTTTTATTTGAATGTACAATCCTTCCGGTTAATAATGGACAATAAATTCATTCAAATGGCTGCCTCGGCTGGCCATGCAGTAGCCTACACGATCGGTCCAATTTTTAAGCACATTATCGATTGTGTGCAGCTGTATTTCACCAATGGCTTCTCGAATATTGTCCTTTAAAGCGTCAATTGTCTCTGACTTGTCGGCGAAACACTTATCTTTGAGGGCACCCTACAAATAATAGTCCAACGGTGTCAAATCGCAGCTCCGAGGTGGCCAAACGCCATCAGCCCTGCGGCTGATAATGCGATCTTCAAAAACAGGGCGCAAAACATAGAGTGTAGCTTCGGCTGTGTGGCACGTAGCGAGTAGATACAATACAGGGCTTCTGGGGCAGGAGGAGCGAAGGAGCAAGCTGATGACGTCACTCTGGCCCAGCGCCATCTTGTGGGGGCTTTTTGCTAAAATGTGCAAAGGTGTATGTCTTTGCTAAAAGCTATTATGGTGTATGTCTTTGCTAAAATGTATTAAAAATCGGCAAGTTTGGTGTATGTCTTTGCTGTAAGCTTTTACAAATTGGCAAGTTTGGTGTATGTCTTTGCTGTAAGCTTTTAAAAATTGGCAAGTTTGGTGTATGTCTTTGCTAAAATGTATTAAAAATCGGCAAGTTTGGCGTATGTCTTTGCTGTAAGCTTTTAAAAATTGGCAAGTTTGGTGTATGTCTTTGCTTTATTTATACTTTTAAATTAGCAAGTTTGGGGTATGTCTTTGCTTTAAACTTTTAAATTAACAAGTTTGGGGTATGTCTTTGCTTTAAACTTTTAAATTAGCAAGTTTGGGGTATGTCTTTGCTTTAAGCGTTGGTCATAATTTTATACACTACACTATCGGTAGTGGTAGTCAAGCGAGTTCTTATCAGTGCTTGCATGTTTTGTTTTTTCTTAACCCTCGAATACCTAATAGCAATGACTCAAATCCTGCTGGTTGACTTTAGCTGAAATGATATGACTTGCTATATGAAAATATATATACTAATATGGGTTGAAGCAATTTAGGTACGGCGAAGGTTGAAGGGTTAAAGAATTGTTTATAAATTTATCATAATGGTGCTAAGTATTAGGTTTGTGTATTAGATTTGCATAAGTAGTTTAAGAATTGGATAACAACCATTTGAAACATAGGCGTATATAAGTGGGATACATCTGAGGTACAAGTCTCAATCCCCCGGTCAAGTCGTCCAGCAAAATCTCCGCCTCTGGCTTATATTTTATATAAATTCAAGAGTCTGTAAAGCTTCGAGATGCAGAAACTTCGAGAACATTTTAGAAGCTGACTAATGTCATTGTATGCCGAAGCGAATGGCGTGAGAGAGAAAGGGAGAGAGAGAATTTGATAGTAAGAGAGAGAAAGGGAGATAGCAAATAGCGCGATCCTATACAAATAATACTTCAGAATCAACCTAACCTAAGCCAATGCCATAGGTATAGGGGGGGCACCCTTTATATATATAGGTATATATCTTTACCTACATAGGTATATAGGCTACTCTATAGGTATAGACTATCAGTTTAAAACGAATACGCATAATGTCAATAACAATCTCTTTAAGCGGAACCACTTCAACTCTTGTTGCAAAATATTTTCCTCCGGTTGAATTACCTACAAGATATGTTTGTGGACTTATAGGCTTTGTATCTATTAATTCTATACCAAATGTACATGATCACAATAATTTATTCCATATCGGACCACATACTATTACAATTCCAGTTGGTTCATATGAACTGAAAGACATTGCTTCTTTCTTAGAGTCAAGTATAAAATCCATTGATGATTCAATTTACTTAAAAATTGAGCGAAACAATAACACCCTAAAAACTGAAATTACTTCCTCCGAAGACATAGATTTTTCAAAACCAAACAGTGTAAGACAGTTGTTGGGATTCAGTAAAAGAAAGTTGATAGAAAATGAGCTACCGTACGAGGAATTTATCAATGTGGTTACTATAGAGCCATTACAAGATATAGAAAAAACAAAATATATAAATATAGAACAGTCAGGTACAACTAGATATTTTCAATCTGACTTACCTTTGAATATTACAAATGTAAATACAATACGTATCGAAAGCAACTTGACAGATGGATCATATATTAATAGCACTTTGGTTCACACTATTCACGAATTTCCTCTAGATGTCCCACCCGGATATAAAATTAAAGAGAAACCTCAAAATGTCATTTATTTACCTGTCATCTGTCAACAAGTAAGCAACATAACGATTAGAATCTTGAATCAAGACGGCGACCTTATAAATTTTCGAGGGGAAAAGATTACCGTAAGACTACACTTCAAGCCAGAACAATTATAATTATGATTATTTATAATAAAAATAAGATACAAAGAGAATTTACAGTTAGTCCTACATCAACACTGGAACGAGGAAGAAGAGCTAAAAAACCATTGACAAGATATAATATAGAATTTTTAAAATCCTTGGGACTTAATCTTGGGAGAAGAGTCAACAACAACTAGTACTAAACTGCTAAACTGGTCTGTACTATTCAACAGCTAACTGCTAAAACTGATCTGTGCTGTTCAACAGCTAACTGCTAAACTGGTCTGTACCACTCAACAGCTAACTGCTAAAACTGATCGATAATTAGTCAATCAATCACAATATCAATAATCAATCAACCAATAATTCAATATGAATGAAATACTCAATGTACTTCAACAACCTATGTACGATGAGAGTATTATAAAAAGAGACTATCATAGTTACTATCCATACCAAAAATCGTTTAACAATAACGATGAAATTCGTATACCAATTCAAAATCAAGATCTCTTTGTCTTACCAAGTGAGAGTATGATTTACATTCATGGTTTTATAGTAAAACAGGAAGGAGGAAATGATGTAGTAACAACAGGTGTGAAATTTAAAAACAACTTTGTTTCATATCTGTTTGATGAAATTCGTTATGAAATTAATGGTTTTGAAGTTGATCGTACACGTAATCTTGGAATTTCATCAACCATGAAAAATTTCGTTTCATTGAATAAAGCTGAAAGTGGCGCATTAAGAAACGCAGGTTGGGTTCCTGATGAAAATTTCACATTGGAAAAATCTCATTTTAGTTGTTGTGTGCCGTTGAAAATGTTCCTGGGTTTTGCTGAAGATTATAATAAAATAATATGAATTCGAAGCATGAACTTATCCTTCAACGTTCTTCATATAATGATAGATCATATCATTCTCCAAATGGAACTGATCAGTTAAGGGGGTCTTCTCATTGAGCAACTTTTTTTTTCGACTTTATAGCTTGGGTAGTTGTGAATATGCCCCTAAAAGGATTTTTAGAAATTCGAAATACTTTAGAAGATACAGCCTTTTTTGTGAAGCAAGGTCTTCGTCAAAATGAGCTATTTTTTTCGACTCATTTTCGAACGAAGCGGCATAAAGTAACCACCGAATTCCGTTGAAAATGTTTATTGTTAGGTAAAAACGTGTTTGCACACATATTCATACAAACATACGAATACACATTTCTGCTTATTTTAGGGGTTGAAGCATTTTTTGAGTCCAGGTGTTCAACTGAAAGCATCATTTAGTTCAGTTTGTATCGAGTTGAGCAACAGACGCGTGCGCTTCAGTGAACGGAAAAGTAAATTTTTCATTAATTTATTGTGATTTTTGTAAAATGGATCGGAAAAGTAATAAAAAAAAAAAAAACGCCCAAGGGAGCGTCAGAATCGTGCTAAAAAGCGCGGGTTTAGTGGAAATCAGCATCTTAGACCAGAGGATTCTGAATATACCAGTACATCGGCCAAGAAATTCAAGAATAACGAAGACGACGAAGTATCAATCAAAAACAATTTGAAGAGTTGCATTCTCGAGTTCTGTTCTGTGTTTACCACGTTGTCAGCGTTGGTAATTTGTGCCTCATGCAAGCAAAAAATTGAGTTCTCAGAAGCCTCACCAAATGGAGTTGGATTTAAAATCGCTTTGAACTGCGCCTGCCCACGCACAACATATATTCCTTCGTCACCTATGATCGGAAAATCATATGAAATTAATCGACGCTTGGTTGTTGCCATGCGGCTTTTAGGGATTGGGCCAAAAGGTATAACCATGTTTTGTGGCCTCATGGACCTCGGACAAAGTTTGTCCAACAATCTGTACTATACTATCCTACAAAATTTGTACGTTGCTGGAAAAGCCATGTACGAACATGTCATTTCAAAAGCTATTGGAGAAGAAAAAGAGGCTATGATCGAAGCGAATCCAGAGTGCGATCCCACTTTATTTACTGTGTCGGGGGATGGGACTTGGAAGAAGCGTGGCTTTGCTTCCCTTTATGGTGTCACAACTTTGATTGCCAAGCATACCAAAAAAATTGTTGACACTGTCGTAAAATCTCGTCTGTGTAACAGCTGCAAATATTGGGAAGCCAAGAAGGAAGAAGAGCCAGAGGCTTACCAAATTTGGCTTGATACTCATGACGAAGAATGCACCATAAACCATGAAGGAAGCTCTGGGAAAATGAAGGTGGACGCTGTAATAGAGATGTTCTCCAGGTCGTTTGAAACACACGGCATAAAATATGTAAAGTATATCGGCGATGGTGATTCGCAGACCTTCAAAGGTGTATTAGATGTCGACCCCTATGACGGTGACCCTATAGTGGAAAAGAAAGAATGCATTGGGCATGTGCAGAAGCGAATGGGCACGCGACTTCGAAAAATAAAAAAAGAAAATAAGGGCATTGGAGGCAAAGGTGCGGGCAAGCTCACCGACAAATTAATATCCGAGTTGACCACATATTATGGCCTTGCGATCCGCCGTCATCCTGACTCCGTGGAGGATATGAAAAAGGAAATTTGGGCCACTTTTTACCATAAGTGCTCCACCGATGATAAACCGCAACACCAAAATTGCCCCACCGGTGCGTCAAGCTGGTGCGCATGGCAGAAAGCAGCTGCTGAAGGTACGTTAGATAGCTTTCACCACACGTATGCACCTCTCGACAAGAAGGTGATGGAAGTAATAAAACCAGCTTACGAAGCGCTGTCGGCAGATAATTTGCTTGAAAGATGCAAACACATCAACTCAGGCGCACGCACCATCGAAGTGGCCAATTTCATTGCAACGTGCCTCTTCAACGACGGTTTTATACCCATACTTAAAATTATGGGTTTGATGGGTATTGCGATTGGCAAAAACGCATACGAATACGCACTATCTCGCAATGAAGACAGATTGAACCGATCAGAGACTCGAGCTGCGGCATCATCAAAAGCTGGCAGAACGGCTCGCAGAGCAGAGAGGGCAGCAGAAAGCAGTTTCTACGAAAAAGAGAAAGGTGGCATGTATGGAGCTGGCATCGCCGACTAATATTTGTAAGTAAAAATTGTCAGCTCTTTAAAACTGCATTTAAACATTTTTGATTTTTTTTTTTTTTCCCAAAAAAATTACTTCAAACTTTAAACGCGTTTATCTCGAACCCACGTTTTTCGAACTGGCGGCCATGATATCTCCAGTTCAACTGAACCGATTTTCATGAAACAAAGTGAAATCGACGCAGAATTGTCACCATTCTCCTGTGAACCTCGACCATAATTTTAAAAAATTTTTTACTATTTTTTTTTACACTAAACTACAAAAAAAAAAACCCGAAATTGAAATTTTTTTTTGAATGGCCGCCATTTTGTGAAAAAAAATCACAAAATTAGGTTTGAGGTTCACCCAAGAATTACATCTATACACTGATTATAACCCCGTTTTTTTTCATTTCAGACGCTCCGGAGACCCGGAATCGTGGCCGCCGTGACGACACCTTTTTTTTCACCACCAACTTTGAAGTCTCATTACTTTTTGAACAGCCCACGTATCGAGGCAAAAAAAATTTTTTATTTACTTTGAACCTTTTGTAATACAATAAATAAAAAAAGTTTTCAATTATTCTTTGCGTTTTCAAATAAGAATTTTTTTAAAAAGGGTCCAAAAAACGGGTTTTGAATGAGAAGACCGCCTTAAAGCTAACAATACTGGACATAGTTTGGAAAATGCCTCATATACAATTATCAGACTTTGCAAAATTGGAAATGTACAAGATAATTAAAAACGAAAATTTGCTAATACCAATGGCGCTTAGAAGTTGGGACTATCATATAAATCCTATACTACCAAAGGAAACAAAAGTTTTATGGAATGTTAAGCTTTCACCGCAAAATGAAAGACCACGATTTCTTATAATCGGTTTACAAAGAGAAAAAAGTTAAACAGGAAGGAAATATATTTGATCATTGTAATATATCTAATTTAAAAGTATATATAAATTCTGAATCATATCCCTATGATGATTTAAATAGTCGCTTTGAAATGGGACAGTATGCTGTACTATATGATATGTATGCAAAATTTCAACAAAGTTATTATATGCGGGAACCTAAACCATTGCTAGACGTCGTTGGATTTAAGGCTATTGCACCACTTATTGTTGTTGATGTAACACACCAAAATGAAGCAGTTAAAGTTGGACCTATTGATGTACGAATTGAATTTGAAACCGAAGCAAACAAACCGATTCCAGATAGAACCTCAGCCCACTGTTTAGTAATTCATGATCGAGTAATTGAATATTCACCTCTAACCAGCGAAATCAGA
The DNA here is from genome assembly GCA_914767935.1 of Coremacera marginata. Taxonomy (NCBI): domain Eukaryota; kingdom Metazoa; phylum Arthropoda; class Insecta; order Diptera; family Sciomyzidae; genus Coremacera; species Coremacera marginata. The sequence continues at coordinate 118,440,720 of OU612045.1, read as the reverse complement.
AAAAATTAATTAAATATAAGATCACTTTTTTCCATTAATAAAATTATACAATTTGTTTATATATATATATAAATAATAATAATAATAGTAATAAAGAACAATTTAAATAAATTTTTAAGTCTATACCTATAGAGTAGCCTATATACCTATGTAGGTAAAGATATATACCTATATATATAAAGGGTGCCCCCCCTATACCTATGGCATTGGCTTAGGTTAGGTTGATTCTGAAGTATTATTTGTATAGGATCGCGCTATTTGCTATCTCCCTTTCTCTCTCTTACTATCAAATTCTCTCTCTCCTTTTTCTCTCACGCCATTCGCTTCGGCATACAATGACATAAGTCAGCATCTAAAATGTTCTCGAAGTTTCTGCATCTCGAAGCTTTACAGACTCTTGAATTTATATAAAATATAAGCCAGAGGCGGAGATTTTGCTGGACGACTTGACCGGGGGATTGAGACTTGTACCTCAGATGTATCCCACTTATATACGCCTATGTTTCAAATGGTTGTTATCCAATTCTTAAACTACTTATGCAAATCTAATACACAAACCTAATACTTAGCACCATTATGATAAATTTATAAACAATTCTTTAACCCTTCAACCTTCGCCGTACCTAAATTGCTTCAACCCATATTAATATATATATTTTCATATAACAAGTCATATTATTTCAGCTAAAGTCAACCAGCAGGATTTGAGTCATTGCTATTAGGTATTCGAGGGTTAAGAAAAAACAAAACATGCAAGCACTGATAAGAACTCGCTTGACTACCACTACCGATAGTGTAGTGTATAAAATTATGACCAACGCTTAAAGCAAAGACATACCCCAATCTTGCTAATTTAAAAGTTTAAAGCAAATTTAATTTAAAAGTTTAAAGCAAAGACATACCCCAAACTTGCTAATTTAAAAGTATAAATAAAGCAAAGACACACACCAAACTTGCCAATTTTTAAAAGCTTACAGCAAAGACATACGCCAAACTTGCCGATTTTTAATACATTTTAGCAAAGACATACACCAAACTGGCAAATTTTTAAAAGCTTACAGCAAAGACATACACCAAACTTGCCATTTTGTAAAAGCTTACAGCAAAGACATACACCAAACTTGCCGATTTTTAATACATTTTAGCAAAGACATACACCATAATAGCTTTTAGCAAAGACATACACCATAATAGCTTTTAGCAAAGACATACACCTTTGCACATTTTAGCAAAAAGCCCCCACAAGATGGCGCTGGGCCAGAGTGACGTCATCGGCTTGCTCCTTCGCTCCTCCTGCCCCAGAAGCCCTGTATTGTATCTACTGTAGCGCCGTCCTGTTGAAACAAAATGTTGCCAATATCCTCCTCTTCAATTTTTGTGAGCAAAAATTCGTTCAAAATGGCCCGATAACGATGGCCATTGACTGTAACGGCCACTCCTTGCTCATTTTCGAAGAAAAATGGCTCAATAATGCCTCTGGACCAAAATCCGCACCAAACAGTGACTCGTTTTGGGTGCATCGGCTTTTAAATGTATGCGTGCGGGTTTTCTGTGCCCCAAATGCGACAATTTTGCTTGTTTACATACCCACCAAGATCAAAATGAGCTTCATCTGAAAAGATGATTTTTTTGGTAAAATCGGCATCTTCTGTAAGTCGATCGCAGGCAATATTTCCCAGCGTTGTTCAAGCGTATACACACCCATATTCGTTCAGCGGAAGGATAAAACTAATTATCTGTCAAATCAGACATGTGCTAAGTGTTACCATTCACGAAATAAGCACTAGTTGAAAAAAAAACGTTAGATGGCGGACCCTTTATTTCATATATTGGATGTTCATACAAAACGTGTTATCCCAATCTCAAGTTTGCTGATATCGATTTAATATTGAGTGAAGATTTACTGCCAATTCAAAACATACGTTCATCGATTTCTTTTGTAATGATTATTCGTGAGTGAACTTTTATAGTGAATGTTTTCTGTTAAAATCGAAACATTTTAATATATTGCTTAACGGTAAATATTTACAATAATTCAAGAATTTCTAGATTTAATAATAAGTCTAAAAAATACAAGTCTTGAAAAGTGAATATTTCCATTTAACATTTAAATATTGTTCTCGCATCGATTTTGTGAATCGGAATTATCAATCTCATATTGATTTTTTTTAGTGAATATGTATTGCAAAGATTCTAATACTTTCGTTTACATTTTTCATTGCTAATGGTTGCTGATCAAATTCAAATTTGTTCTTTTAGCGATTTTTCAAAGTAAATATTTGTTGATGATATAAAAATATTTACGTCCGATTTTTTGCAATAAATATTTGCTGTTCAAGTCCGAATATTTTCAGTCTTCAACTTTTATCATAAAAATCTATATCCAAATCTTTTTATTTTATCTATCGATTTCAAGAGTGATCTTTTTAATTGAAATTTAAATAATTTCTCTTATCGTTGTTTTTTCAATTTGAATATTTTATTTAAAATTCGAAATCTTATCTTATCCAGATTTCTTCATATGCTATTTTTGTTAGTGATATCCAAATTTCTTTTTCATCGCCTTTTTCCAAAAGGGAATAATTCTATTGAAATCAAAACCATTTTGGATTCAAAAACAAACCTTGCATTGAATTTTGAGATTGTCTCTTTAATTGTTTTCCATATCAAATCTTTCCATATAAAATCCGATTCTTCTTTTTTAACCAATTTCTTGAAACAAATATTTAAAAATTTAGTTATTAAAATATTAGAATATTTCAGTTCATAATTTAATAGGATTATCTATAGAAGTACTTTTTGATTTTTATTAATTTGATCCTTTATATCAGGTGTTCGAATATTTCTTAATCCGTTTTGTTGTTTTTTTCTTCGAATCAAATTTGGCATTGCAATCCAAAGATTCTCTCTTATCGATTCTTTAACATATCGATTATTTGTCACCAAAATTTGTTTTCTGCAAATACAGGGTTATCCATATTCGAAGCGCCCATTTTATTTTTAAATAAATCAAAGAAACCACAATTTTTTGTCTGTTCGTCGTGAATATCATTTAATTGGGTTCAAGTAGATTTGCTTACATCATTTCTTGAATATGATATCTCGTAAATGGTCGCCATTGGCCTCTACGACATATTGTGCCCGTGTTGCAGCATTTTCCATGGTTTTCTTCAACATTTCGATGGGAATGGCGGTTATTTCTTGACGGATGTTGGTTTTCAGCTCTTCTAGGGTCTTTGGCTTGTTGACGTAAACCTTTGATTTCAAATAACCCCACAAAAAGAAGTCTGGAGGCGTTAAATCTGGAAGGCGCACTTTTCACTTTATTTATTTTTTTGAAAGCACGTTGAGTTTTCACTATTGACTTGTTTTGTTGAATGTAAATTTCAACAATTTTAGAGCGTTCGCGTGGCGTGTACTGTTCCATTGTAAACATTTGCTTGGAATGACGCTTCAAACGCGGTATGTCATTAGTCGATTTGGCATCACTGCGAAAGTTACAGTCTTGCCAGATGGGCGCTTCGAATATGGACAACCCGTACTTATAGTGGTTTGAGGTGCTTCATAGACTTCTAGCTAAAAAAAAAAAACCCCCAAAAGTCTCATCATAAATCAGTGATAAACATAATTATATATACATAATTCCAAGCGTTTGATATAAACGCAATTCTTACTTTTCTATAAAACAAAAAGAACCAAAGTAAACTTTTCACTAAAATGAGTGCACTAGAATCCTTTATTCGTCTTTCGGACAATTTAGTGGAATTTGAGGCTGATTTAAACGAAACAAATATTTCACAATCTTCGGCAGCTACCATGGAAGTTCATAAGGATGAAATGAAATCCATTTGGATAAATGTGAAGTTAGCATATGAAGCATGCTTGAACGAGCTCGCTCTACCTAAGGACAAGGAGGATGAATGTGAATATGACATGGAAACAATAAAAAATCGATATCATAGCTGCTATCAAAGCTATGTCCGGTGCATTTCACAGCTCGCTGAGAATATTCAAAGTATATCAGCTAGGTCGTCTTCCTCTCCACGGTTGTTTGATATTCCGTCCAGTTCCAATTTTCATTAACCTCCATGTGGCACCGATGTATTCAGTGGGGACTATTTAATATGGCCTTCCTTCCGTGACTTGTTTACAGCCATCTATGTGAACAATACTCGGCTTAGTCCAGTGGAAAAACTTTTCCACTTAAACAATAAAACTCGGGGAGAGGCTAGAGATATTGTTAAAAAGTCTCCTTTGACAAATTAAGGTTTTTCGTCAGCATGGCATAATTTATGTGAACGTTTTGAAAATAAACGTATTCTCGTTAATAGCCAACTGAAAATTTTATTTAATCTTCCATCCATCCCCATCGATTCCAGTCACTCTTTAAAAGGTCTCCAAAGAGATATCAACAGTTGTATTACAACACCTCAACTTTACGGTATAAAGATTGATAATTTGGATTGTATCTTTATTTATCAGTGTTCTACGCGTTTGCCTGAAATTACCTTAGCTCTTTGGGAACAATCCATTCAAAATAAGACAGATATTCCAAAATGGGAAGCATTAGATAATTTCTTTACCAGTCGTTACCAAACTCTGGAAACTGTTTCGGATATTCGAAATTCAAATCCCCCAAAACATGCACCCAAGAAATTCCCTACAAATTTAACAAGTTCAAATTCACCAAGAAGAGTTAACACATATCATTCCAAGATTTCTGGTTCATTTTGTAATCTTTGTCCAGAGGAGCAACATCCAATTCGTCAGTGTGTTTGCTTTCAAGAATTCAATATTGAAGAAAGGACAAATTACATAAAAAAACAGAAGCTTTGTATAAATTGCCTTGCTCGTGGCCAAAGTATCAAAGATTGCAAAAGTTCATATAATTGTTATACGTGTAATAAGCGACATTACACTTTTACATCGTAACATTCCACGTTCAAGTAAAAATGTTCTACCCTCTGTTACTCCTAATACGGAGGTTAATGATTCCAGTATAGCTTCGGGCGTGCAGAAATCAGACGTAAGCTCAACACAGTCCACTCATCCTTCTATGCCTCTTGATAATATTCAAACATGTTTTTCTTCTAATTCCAAGGGCGTTCTTTTAGGTACCGCGATGGTTCATATATGCCATATAGGTACAACTTTTTCTGCTCGAGCTCTCATCGATACTGGTTCAGAAGGAACTTTTATTCCTGAACGCTTATTTAAATTACTTAAACTTCCATCTTCTACAATACATGCCCAAATTTCCGGTCTTAATAATACCACTTCTGCAAGAGTTGACAAGATTTGTTCTTTTACCTTAAGCTCACCTATTAATACTGCAATTCATCTTGAAGCTAACGCTTTAGTTCTGCCACAGCCCACAGGTAGTCTTCCAACTTGTCCAATTAATCCCTCAATTCTTGATAATCTTTCTGATATACAGCTCGCAGACTCACAGTTCTTTAAGAGCTCACAGGTTGATTTACTGATTGGAGGTGATCTTCTTCCATTTATCCTATTAGACAAAATAAAACACAATGTTTGTGGTATGTATTTATTGGCCCAGGAAACAATATTTGGCTGGATTCTGACTGGGCCTGTATCCAATAAATCCATTTCTTCATTTTCAACATGTGTATCATACTTCAATGAAGTGTCACTTGACAAGGCACTTTCTAAATTTTGGGAGGTGGAGGATCTTCCTCAAAAACAATTCCTCAACCAAGCTGACCATTTTTGTGAAGAGCTGTATGCTCGAACAACAAAACGAAACAGCGATGGTCGATATGTGGTTCAGTTATCATTCAAAGAAGGGTACACAGAGACCCTTAAGCTAGGTTATTCGAGGTCAATTGCACATGCGCAATTTTTACGAAATGAAACTCGGTTACTAAAAACTCCTAGCTTTAAAGTTCAATATGACAACGTGGTGAGCGAATATCTTAACCTTGGACATATGCATGCAGTTCTGAGACCAAAAGATGAATATATTTCAAGTCATTACTATTTTCCTCATCATGCTGTCATCAAGCCTGACAGCTCCACTACAAAGTAACGCGTTGTATTCAACGCTTCCAGTCCGTCTTCCAATGGTGCAAGCCTTAATGATGTTGTATACATCGGGCCTGTGCTTCAATCCGATCTTAACCTGTTATTACTAAAATTGCGTTTCTTCCAATACGTTTTTAATAGTGATCTACAGAAAATGTACCGCCAAATCCTAGTTGACCCCAGTCATTGTCCTTTTCAACGCATTCTCATCCGAGAATCTCCAACTAAAATGGTTTGCGATTTTAAGCAAAAAACAGTTACATTCGGAGTAAATTGTGCTCCTTTTCTAGCCATCCGTATGCTACTTCAACTAGCGGATGATGTCAAAGAAACACATACACTGGCAAGCAAGATTCTTCAAAATAATCTGAACTCGCTGATGATGTGCTCTCTGGAGCTCATGACATCGATACCGCATTGAAGTCGCGTGATGAACTCATTAATGCTCTAGCTTCAGCTGGATTTTCTTTGAGAAAGTGGACATCCAATTCAAAGTTATTTCTTGCAGGAATTCCCTTAGAACACCTCCTCAATTTAGATTTTCTGCGTTTGAAGAATGCAGCACCGCAAAAACACTTGGGGTTCGATGGAATGCAAGTTCAGATTCCTTTTTCTTTTCAGCCCAAACGTTGCCTACAAAAAACACATTCACAAAGCGCGAAGTTCTTTCGCAAATTGCAAAGCTATTTGATCCTTCTGTCTGGCTTGCTCCATGTATTGTTTTGGCCAAAATACTAATGCAAGAGATATGGCTAGATATGGAAAATTGATTGGGATGACGACTTGCCATCAAATTGCCTTAAGAAGTGGCAAACATTTATATCCAGTTATTCTCACATTAATGAAATCCGTATTCCAAGATGGGTAAGATATTCTCCAGAACATAATATCCAATTCCATGCATTTTGTGATGCATCTGAAAAAGCTTACGCTGCGACTCTTTATGTGAGAATAAGTCATCAAAATTCCGTGTCCATCCATTTACTTGCCGCAAAAACAAGAGTAGCGCCAATAAAAACGATCTCTATTCCACGACTTGAACTATGTGGTGCAATATTATTAGCAGATATGATTGATGCTTTGTTACCACATTTAGATGTTAAATAATCTATCATCTGTCAGTTAATTAAATAAATAAATAAATAAATAAATAAATAAATAAAAAGCATGAACAATTTTTTTGGACTGATTCCACTATCGTTTTGGCTTGGCTATTGTTCAAAGTGTTGGACAGTCCAATTGGTTTCATGTTGATACTCAAAGTAATCCTGCAGATTTGGCAAGTCGCGGCCATCCACCGCAAGATATTATTCAAAACAACTTGTGGTGGAATGGACCAGAATGGCTTAAACTTCCCCAAGTCCATTGGCCATGTTCGCACTTAAATCCTGATATTGATACATGCTTAGAACGAAAACCTATAAAAGCATTTTTCACATACTTTCAACATTATGAAGATATATTACAACGATTTTCCATGGAACGACGTTCGTCGGAGCCTCAAAAAGACTTACCCAAGATTTTCTTCAAGCATCACGTACAGCTCTAGTAGTTAGCCACAGCCTTCAACAAATCTCATGGCATTTCATATCTCCCGGCGCTCCACACATGGGTAGACTCTGGGAAGCTGGCGTGAAAAGCTTCAAAACGCACTTTTCCAAAGTAGCAAGCTCTTTCAAATACACTTTTGAAGAACTTGCAACTCTTCTCTCTAGAATTGAAGCGTGTCTTAATTCACGCCCCATATCCCCAATGTCCGAAAATCCTGAAGATACTTCCGCTCTAACACCAGGCCATTTTTTCATCAGCGGACCAATTTTATCTCCTATTGATACGAACAATCTATATCCATTATAAATCGTTGGCAGAGACTGAAAGCTCTTCACCAACATTTCTGCACTCGTTGGAAAAATGATTATTTGAAAGAACTCCACAAACGCAATAAATGGAAATCCTCTTCAGAAAATATTAGAGAAGATACTCTGGTCGTAGTTAAATAAGATAATCTGCCGCTAAATGAATGGCGATTAGGTAGAGTGAAAAAGATATATTTAGCACGTGATAATAATGTTCGGGTTGTAGATATTGCAGCCGAACGCGGTTTAATAAAAAGACCCATCGTAAAACTTTGTGTCCTTCCAGCTTAGAATTTTCATTTTCATTAAATCCAAAAAAAAATATTCCTTACATCACACAAAATCATCAAAAAAAAACCACAAAAGCCGGAATCACCGAAGTCATCCAAGGAAACCAAGCAGCATCAAGTCCAAGTCATTCCAGTGCTAAATTTGTCCTCGTCATCATGCGCTTCGATTTTGTCAGAAGTTTTTAGCGATGAACACCGAACAACGAATGCGTGTAGTCCTCTTTCACAAGTACTGTTCAAACTGCTTGGCGCATAAACACTCCGGAGATTCATGCCTATGTGGCTCTAAATGTCACTATTGTAAGGAGAACCACCATACACTTCTTCATCTTCACGAGCGACTCCGAAACAAATCCTCCAGATCAATCGGAGAACTGCAAAAAATTTCACCAACACTGTCATCTATCCTTACACAACATTCTGTTAGCCTTTTTCATACGGCTTACATCAAACTCGACGACAACAACGAATTTCATAATGTTCGTGCTCTGTTGGATTCATGAGCAGCACATAGCAGAATTTCTTCTTCACTAGTGAAAAAATTGAAGCTTCCAACAACTTCAATTGGGACCGAAAAAGTGTGCTCTATCATTATTGGCGCTCGTTTTGACATCACTGTGAAAATAGATGCTATCCTACGTGTTGATAATCGCATTCGATGCAGACACCTACAAGGTCCATCGATGAGAAAATAAAGAAAACTTTTCTAATTTGTTGCTTGCTGACTCCAAATTTTATAAGTCTGATCCGATCTCCATCGTTTTAGGTGCAGACCTATATCCAAAAATAATTAAATCCGGTGTCGTACCTAGCATGAACGGCCTACCAATCGCTCAAAACACAGTGTTTGGCTGTATTCTTTCCGGTCCCTGTGCCTTTAAATAAATTAAATTTTTTTTTTCATTGTTTAATCCACGTATATGCACGCACGTACTATTATATTGAATTATTGAAATAATATGCAAATGCACAGCTCTTACGTATCTTTTAATGAAGTTTTTATTTTTCATTATATTTAGTAAATATCATATATCTAATTATTATTTAATCATTTTTTATTGCATTTCATCATATTATCTTTATATATTAATTGTATCTTGGAAATTACATGCATGAATTTATTAAGAATTATATACCTAAATTTCGTTGCAGTCGTACTGCAAGGCGGGCGGAATGTTTATATGAACATTTTTCATTGTACCTATAATAATCTTTATAAACCCCTATTGTTATTTTGATACCTAGATGGCGCTTCTCGCTTAAATATGAACTACATTTAATGTAGTTTTAAAATGTCAAAGTGTATAAACTTTTCTTTTCTAACTTCTTGGTTTTTGACTCGACGGGTTCTCGTTCACTATGCGAGCAACCACACCAAGAGTAAGTTCCTTATATAGTAAATTATCAATAAATTCTTATACGTTTCAGAAAACTAGACTTAGTCTCGTTTATTCTTTTCAACTCAAATAATTGGATTTGAGCTTTCATTTTTAGATCTTTTGCTTAACCATTTCACTGGCATCCTCATACTCGCAATCTATCAGTTTTGTTCAGTGTACCAGGGGTATGCAGAATTTCTCGCAAATTTGAGATTATGTGGTACGGACTGAGAAAACTGAGAAAACTGGTTTGTACTGTTAAACAGCTAACTGCTAAAACTGGTCTGTACTATTTTAATAAAGCTGAAAGTGGCGCATTAAAAAACGCGGGTTGGGTTACTTTGCAAAATTGGAAATGTACAAGATAATTAAAAACAAAATTTTGGTAATACCAATGGCGTTTAGAAGTTGGGACTATCATATAAATCCTATACTATCAAAGGAAACAAAAGTTTTATGGAAGGTAAAGCTTTCACCGCAAAATTAAAGACCATGATTTCTTATAATCGGCTTACAAAGAGAAAAAAGTAAACAGGAAGGAAATAAATTTGATCATTGTAATATATCTAATTTAAAAGTATATATATATAAACTCTGAATCATATCCCTATGATGATTTAAATAGTCGCTTTGAAATGGGACAGTATGCTGTACTATATGATATGTATACAAAATTTCAACAAAGTTATTATATACGGGAATCTCAACCATTGCTAGATGTCGTTGGATTCAAGTCTATTGCACCACTTATTGTTGTTGATGTAACACGCCAAAATTATTTTAGAAGTAACACAAAAACATGTTGAACTTCTACATTGCTGCCTTATCTTGAACTTGCTGGTTATGAGTGCGCTTACTATGAAGCTTGGCTCTTACCACTTTAACCTTGAAATAAGTATTGAAATTGAAATTAAATAAAATTAAAATCCGTATCGGGATGGAGATGGGTGACGTCATAGGCATACAATAACATAAGTCGGCTTCTAAATTGTTCTCGACGTTTCTGCATCTCGAAGCTTCTAGAAACTTCTTGCCTCTCCATGGTTGCGGTGTATTTCGTTTACTTAAAATAAAATACAGCGGCGGAGAAGTTGCTGGGTATAAGCGACTTGGCCGATGATTATTAAGCGGGGGCTTGTTACCTCGATGTCCCCCAGCTGACGAATAGATATTTATATATACGCCTATGTTTCAAATGGTTGTCATCCAATTCTTAAACTACTTATGCAAATCTAATACTCGCACCTAATACTTAGCACCATTATGATAAATTGGTACCTAAATTGCTTCAACCCATATTAATATATATATTTTCATATAGCAAGTCATATCATTTCAGCTAAAGTCAAACAGCCGGATTTGAGTCATTGCTATTTGGTATTTGAGGGTTAAGAAAAAACAAAACATGCAAGCACTGATAAGAACTCGCTTGACTACCACTACCGATAATGTAGTGTATACAATTATGATCAACGCTTAAAGCAAAGACACATTTTTGGTGATGTTGTTGTCAGCTTCTAAAATGTTCTCGAAGTTTCTACATCTCGAAGCTTCTAGAAACTTCTTGACTCTTCCTGGTTGCTATGTATTTCGTTTACTCATGCGAACTCTGATAAGTATGCCACCACGCAGTCTACGTTAGAAGTCTTATAAATATATATTTATTTGAGTCATTGCAATAACTAATGCTAGGGTTATGAAAAAAAAATCATAAAACATACAAACACTGATAAGAACATGATCAACGCTTAAAGCAACAACAACTTGCGGTTTTTTGTCTGTCCGTCCACCAGCACAAGCAGAAATCCGTTCATACTTGAGTGCCGGGCGTGACGTCATCGGCTTGAGCCTCCGAGCCTCCTGCGCCAGAACCGCTATATTGTATCTACTAGCTTATCTACTGAATTCGTATTTACTATATTTTCTCTATCGGATTTGTACCAAATATTCAAAGGTGGATGGTATTCATCAATGGTAGTTAGAGCATGACAGGCCTTCTTAACAACAACATTGTTACTGTCTGTAGTTAAGACCAGGTCAAGAAGTCTTTCAAGACTATTATAAATACAACTCACTTGTTGTAAGTCTGAACATATATTATCAACAAATATATGTTCTTGGCGGGTCTTCGATTAGATGCACAAAAGTACGTATCATCGTCAGAAGAATGTCATTTTAAATCAGGTAGATTAAAATCGCCCAATAATAAAATGTCGTCATTAACGTCAAGTAAATTAATTATGTAATCTATGCACTCCGCAAGGCATGCATAGACCTCTACACTACTCTTAGGAGGAACATACGCATTAATAACATATACATTAGACTTACAATGCATAAGCTTAACGCAAATTAGTTCAATATGAAAAGAGCAGGGAATATCAACAATAGAACTGACAAAGCAGTTCCTTACAGCCAAAAGGACACCACCACCGACTGAAGAAATATTGTCAGTGTATCTGTCTTTTCTAAAAACTTGAAAACTATTATCAAACAATTACAAATCAGTAATGCTTCCGTTCACTCACGTTTCTGTTAACGCGATAATATCCTCAGAGCAATTTTGAGTTGATAGAAATAAGCTCTGCGTCTTAAAACGTAGTCCCCTTACATTTTGATAGTAAAGGGACAGCCTATTTAGTTTTTCTGAGTCTGGCGGGCGGCTTGAGTCTCCCTTTTAGACTTATTTTTTGGCTTGAACTCAGTAACAAGAATATTATCGGCCCACAAATTAAAGTTAAGAACAGTTGTAAAATCATCGGCTGCAACTGTTAAAATAAAAGAAGCATGGGAAGGCTTATTACTAATTGTTTTGCATGAACAGAATGCATTTGAGTTCACTAACTTGGATTGCCTGACAAACGTCAATATATTTTCTATTGATGTGTCGGGCTAAAGACGTGAAATGAAAACATTTCTGGTCCTCGAAACTGCTCTTAAAGTCAAATGACTGTTAGGCGTAGTTAAATTGGTATTTGGACTACTAGTCAATGGAGGAATAGAAGATGGTGTATAAGAAATCACCGTATTATTATTTTCTGATGGCATTGCTGAGGGCTGCCGACGCTTATATTTGTTTTTGTTTTTCCTCTGTCTTTTAGATCTTTTAAGGTCTTTTTCTGATGAAACTGACAAAATTCCGGAAGAAGCAGTCATGGACGAAGGAACCGAAATGTTATCCTGAACAGTAATTTCATCAGAAACACTGGTAGTGGGTGCTGCACTAACTTCGCTAAAAAATTAAACAATTTCTCTGAAATTATTATTTAATAAGTTAAGGCTTTCCTCAAAAAGCTTTATTTTAGAATGAAGTTCATCCGGGGAAAGGGCCCTGCACGAAGCACAATACCAGCGAAAACCAGATCGGACTGACTTTAAATCGTCAAGGCACGATTTAGAAATACCAGCACACGAAGCATGGAACATTCGCTCACATGGTCCAGAACAGCTGAACATAGGGTACAGAATATTCTGGCTTTTGCATTGCTCGTTCAGAGAACAAGCAGCAATATTATCAACTGAAAAATAATCCATTGGAAAAAATGTAAATTACTTTGTTTTAAATGTAAAATGTGCTTTCAGGGTTGGCACAGTAAAATGCAGCGTACACAAAGTGTTAAGCACAATAACAACACTAGAGATTCTCACTGCACAACAGATAAACGAACACTGAACAAAGAGGAATAGAAAATATTAGGCATACACACACTAGATTGTGTGAAGTACAACAAAAACTGTTCTATATTATTAACATAAATTATGTATTCACTAAAAGAACACTAAACAAAATACATTTTTTTTAAAAACACATAAATACAATTCTTAAATTTTTTAATTCAAACGATTTAACAAAATTTTAAATTTTCCACTATAATAATTACTATTACAATCCACACTAAAAAAAACAACACCACTACCGACAAGTAGACGAGATCAACTGAAATCAACTGATCGGGGGGAAACTTCCCTCCTCTTGCCTACCCTCACTACGCCCATGTATATGTATATATATTTACGTATGTATATATGCATAATATATACATGTATATACATATACATATCAGGGGTAAGAACTACCCTACCCTTCCTACGCCCATGTAGATTTATATGTATATATGTACGATATATACATGTATTCGGATAACCCACTTAGGAGTTTTCCGACGTTTTTCAAAATATTTGTACTACAGCGCCCTCTGGTTTTCAAGCTTAAACCGAGTAGATAAGTCATAAAAACTCAGCGTATCCGAAAACCTCTACATACAAATTTTCATGCAAGTCGGATGAACGGTTTTGGACATTTTCGACTTTTTTAAAATATTTATACTACAGTGCTCTCTGGTGTTCAAGATAGAACAGAGTGGATAAGTCATGAAAACTCACCGTATCCGAAAACTTCTATATACCAATATTCATGTAAATCGGATAAATGGCTTAGGAGTTTTTTGACGTTTTTAAAATATTTGTACTACGGCGCCCTCTGGTGTTCAAGATGGAACATAGAAGATACGTCATAAAAACTCACAATATCCGAAAACTTCTATATACCAATTTTCATGTAAATCGGATAAACGGCTTAGGAGTTTTACGACGCTTTTAAAATATTTGTACTACAGCGCCCTCTGGTGTTCAAGATAGTACAAAAAAATAAGTCATGAAAACTCATTGTATCCGAAAACCTCTATATACAAATGTTCATGTAAATCGAAAAAATGGCTTAGGAGTTTTTCGACATTTTTTAAAATATTTCTACTACAGCGCCCTCTGGTGTTCAAGATAGCACAAAAAAGATAAGTCCAAAACACTCACCGTATCAGAAAACCCATCTATTTAAATTTCCATGCAAATTGGATGCACGGCTTAGGACTTTTTCGAGGTTTTTCAAAATATTTGTACTATAGCGCCCTCTGGTGTTTGAATTAGAACAGAGTAGATAAATTATAAAAATTCACCGTATCCGAAAACTTCTACATACAAATTTTAATGCAGATCGGATGAACGGTTTCGGAGATAAGCTAAAAAAAGAATGTCTGGAACCCGATCGCAGCGCCCCCTTCCGGACCCAACCTTTTTTTCGGGGTAAAAGGTAGGTTTTGACTGGGGATATAAGGAACCTGGATGTCAAGTTTAATTTAAATTCATTCAGTGGTTTTCGCGTGATACTTTAACAGTCAGACAAAAAATGCGAAAAAAGAAAAATTTTAAAAATGCGATTTTTGGACTCTGCGTCATCCAAAACGTCCATCGCAAAAATAATTTAAAAAAAATATTTAATGTACAGATTTTTTTTTTAACAATTTTATATATTTAAAGATATATAGATAATGTGAAAAGAGTTAAAACAATCCACAAAAATCCATATAATTTTTGGTACAACGGTAATAATTTAAGATAATCATTTTGATGCACAAGAACTTTTTCATTACTATAATTTTTGACCGTTTGTTTTTTTTTTTTTAACCACCATACCAGCCAATATTTTTAGTCGAAATATTTTGGGGATCATCATAACATACGCCATGGATTATTTTGAAGAACCTGACCGAACAACTTTTTTTCTATGGAGCGTGAGGCGACTTAATGTATATATGTATGTGGGTATATGTGTATATCACGTAAAGACTCTCAAGCCGCTAAACCAATTTTTATACCAAAGCCTTGAGAGGGTTCCTGCGAAGTCTGGTGCCAATCGTAAAAGGGGGCGGGGCATCTTAAACAGTTTTGTAGTTCTTGGGCGCACAGCCTCGGAATTCAATATTCGACCTCAATTTACACATGCCGTTCCACTGGTAACATTTTATTGGCATTGGACGAGGGGCGTGGTACTTTTTCAGCACAATAAATTTTCGGTATAGCTTTCACTTATCAATTTTAACTTATCAAAGTCACTTATAAATGAACTCGGTACGGAATTAATATAAAAGCGTGGCCTCACTGTAGCTACGCCCTCTTTTAGGGCAAAAGGGTATAAGCTATCTTTCTATCTATATAAAAATGGATGCATGTATGTGGGTATGTGCGTGTTTATCACGTATAGACTCCAAAACCGCCGAACCAATCTTTATGAAATTTTTAGGGAGACTGAACACTGAATATGGTTACTGTCGGCAACTGTTCAAAAAATGGGCGTGGTCTTAGCATTTATACGCCTATTTTTTCGAAATCATGCTTATTCCTGAGTTGTACACGTTTTGATAGTAACACGTGATATGCCGGTGATCTAAGGGGCAGTCAATATGTATATATAAAGCTTGCCACCCCCACTTGTACCACCCACAAATCAATAGATCTTCTATAAATCAGACGATTCTTATCGCTAATTACTAAAATTTGTTAATTAAGTTCATATGCTCACTCTCGACAGCTATTCAAAAAATGGACATGGAAGTTCTATATATGTGACCACTCTTCAGAAATAATTTTATTTTATTTATTTCTGTATTATAGTTACAATAATTACAATTTAAAGATTATAACTAAGTAAGCACTAGCTGCTTAGCGGTTAGACGTTTTGATAGTCAAACAAGGTATGTATGTGCCATGGTCCAAGTGGCGATCACTTTATATATAAATATTTCCAACCCCACTTTTAACGCCCACAAATCTGTAAAAAGGATATATATCACACTTTTTTACAGTAGAAGACTAAAATTTGGTATATTAGTTCATATGGTTACTGCCAGAACCTTTATAGAAATGGGAGTGTCGCACTTAATCTACGCTGACTTTTTAGAAATCATTGTTATTTCTGAGCTGTACAAGTTTTAATACTGAAATTTGGTATGTAGGTGCAATGGGACCAAGTGGCGGTCCAGTGGCGGAATTCGAAATTAGATCACAGTCCGAGGCAAACAAGGCATTTAGAGTATATATCCCAATTTACGAATGACATACAACATATTTCAGGCAAATCCAATATAGTATTTGGTGAGAAAAGTCTAAAGAAACGATAAGACCATATATACCACAGAGTCTTCAAAAATTAGCATTTGAAAAACTTCACAATATATCTCATCCTGGAACACGCGCCTCTCGTCGTTTAATATTGTAACTTCTCGATATTTCTGGCCGTCAATGAACAGACAAATAAATGAGTGGACTAAAACATGTATTTCCTGCCAGAAATGTAAAGTTATTAGACACACAAAATCTAATCTACCTATTGTCAAAATTGATATTCTTAAAGGCAGATTCGAACACATACATGTAGATATTGTGGGTCTTTTCCCTGTATCGAATGGTTTTAGATATATTCTAACAATTGTGGATAGAAACACACGTTGGCCTGAAGCGTATTCAATAAAGGATATTTCTGCACTGACTGTTGCAAAGACATTTCTACATGAGTACATTTCATGATTTAGTGTACCACTCCAACTTACTTGTGATCGAGGCGCACAATTTACTTAAAAAGTGTTTTCTAAATTATCAAAATTTATCGGTTACCGCATAATAAATACCTCAGCATTTCATCCTCAGGCCAATGGAATGGTGGAATATTTTCATACACAGTTAAAATCTACTATTCTAGAAGAACTACCTATAGTTCTCCTAGGCTTACGATCATCTTTTAAGGAAGATATTCAAGCTATAGCTGCGGAAATGGTTTATGACCAAAATTTACGTCTTCCGAGCGAACTTATTATTAAGTCCGAAAAAGATTTCAACAATACAGAATTTTTGAACAAGATCAGACATCACTTCAGTTCAGTACGATCTAATATATCTCATCATAGATCTTCTGACAAAATTTTTATACCGAAAGATCTAAATGAATGTAAGTTTGTTTTTGTGAGGTCGGAAACAAAAAAGTTTGGTTTGCAATGTCCATGCGAGGGGCCATTTCAAGTTGTTAAAAAACACAAAAATACTTTAAAATACAGATTCATAACACTTACAAAAATATTTCAATCGACAGAATAAAACCAGTTTTCATTGATAGTGTTTAACAAGATATACTTTGTTTAATTATAACTTCTTCAATATTTAAAAATGTTCAATTATTTTATTTGTGTAATACAATTGTTTTCAAATATTTTCAATTTATATTTCATAAAATAAAAACTTAACGAATTGAACGAACCTAATTTTTATTGATGACTACAGTAGCAGCAACAGCAGTGGCACCTATAACAGCAAACATCAACAGCGGCATCACCAGCAGCATCATCAGAACAGCTACAACAAAAAAAAAAAGTGGTCCATTTTTTTCATTATTGACAATTTAATTTATAAAACTTAAAAAATTAGAAAATTATTTTTAATATCTGATGAAGAAAGAAGTGACATTCGGGTAAAGTTCGCCTAATTCGCGCATTTTTTTCAAGTAAAGTTGTGGATATTTTAAAGTTTAAATTAATATATATGTATATACATACACTAGTAAAAACCCGGGCGTGCTCCGCAGAGGGGGTTTTAACCAAGGCCTTTTGGCGCCAAAGTTACGCAATTAAAATTTGTGCCTCGTTGTCCACGTTTTAATATTCAACCATTTGTGCCCAAATTTGCGGTTTTTTTTTGTCACCTTCAAATGGTTAAGGTAAATAATCTCTTAATCTTAAGAACATGCAAGTTGCTTTAAATTTCCAAAAAATTGACACCACAAAAACGTTCGTACCTGAAACAGACAAAAAGTTCTTAGTACTAATATTGTTTTGCTGATGAAATGAAAGTGCTGGCTTTGAAACTGATTAAGGTCATGTTACAAAGGATTGCATTAATTTGAGTTTTTGTTTGAAATTTCGATTAATTGTCTGTCTAATCTTGCTTCAATCTTTTCCATTTCGTTTTTCTTCTAATTTTTGTAATTTTCAAAAAAAGACCTTAATAATTTCTTTATTTCGCAAGAATGTTTGGTAAAAATATTTGTTGTTGGAAATATATTCAAAACCAAAAATTGCCTTTTTTATGTTCTTTCAAACGCTACGCATAAATGTAGGGTTAATTTAAATTTTCTATCGTAAAAATTTAAAAACGTTTTATACGTTTTAAACATTTTGAAAAATCAAAGAAAAATTTAAGTTTTCTTTTTTTTTATTCATTTTGTACACTGAAAAAAATCGGCACGTTTTAAAATTGAACACAATGTTATAATTTTCAATTTGTATTTTTTCATATAAAATTTAAAATTTTTTTAAATATTCACATATAAATTGATAATATTATGTAGATATTTTGACGAAATTTGTTTTAAGCTCTTTTTTGATTACAAATGTGTTAAACAATATAGCTTAAAACAAATGCCATCAAATGTCATAACATTAGTTTTATTTTTAAACTAATAAATTATCCTGTTTGATAATATTTTCTTGATTTAATCAAATGCTTAAGAAATTGTAAGATCACAATGCAATTTCAAAATTTTCCCGACCTGACACAAAAAAATTTTAAATGCATGGGTACAATATTCAAATTAATTATATCACACCTAAGTGGGATTTCTCATATATGCTTTATAAAGGGTGGTTAAATTTTAAGGGCCGATTTTGATTTTGAATAAAACACAATGTGTTTAGGAAATTTTTGTCATTTCTTCTTATTATGATAACATTGGTATGGTTCAATTATGTACGGAACAAAATATTGGCCAAATAGCCACCGCGACCTCGGCGGCACACCTGCATCTGATGGTCCAAATTTTCGATGACGCTGAGGCATAAGTGAGGTTCTATACCGTCAATGTGTCGAATTATCTCATCCCTTTAGCTCTTAAATTGTTGCTGGCTTATCGACGTACACCTTTTCTTTCAAATGACCCCAAAGAAAGAAGTCCACCGGTGTCAAATCACAAGACTTGGCGGCCAATTGATATCGCCACCACGTGAGATAACACGGCCATTGAATTTGTAGCGCAAAATAGCCATTGTTTCGTTAGCTGTGTGGCAAGTGGCACCGTCCTGTTGAAACCAAATATCGTCCACATTCATATCTTCCAAATCGGGCCATAAAAAGTTCGTTATCATCTCACGATAGTGAACACCATTCACAGTAAGTGCCTGACCGGCCTCATTTTAGAAAAAACACAATATTTTCCACAGTACAAGCTGTACGAGCATGCATTGGTGTTTTCACATCTTCTACAGATCCGGTTTGCTCAAATTTTTGCACGATTTTCCGATTGTACGCACATTTGGACGATTAAATTGACCGGAAAAATCACGAAGAGCACGATATGCATTTTGATTTGAACGCCTAGATTTTCATAATAAGCCTGAATAACTTACTTTAACTTTAACGCGTTGCTCGATTGTGTATATTTCCATGGTTCAAATTGAGTTAATCTGAAATTGAGAAATGTCAAATGAAATCCAGAAAAAACTTGATGGGTGTGGAGTGAATGTGTGATTCACATTCAACATCGGCCCTTAAAATTTAACCACCCTTTATATATGATTTTTAATTTTCAGTACATTGAGTATAGGCAGTTGCTCGGTGATGCAAATTTTAAAATTAGGATATAATATTATTAATAAAAAGTGTTGAAAAAGCTTAAACTTTTAAGAAAAAAGAAAGTTAAAGAAACTACTAGAAAAAGATTCTAATGTATGTGTTAAGCTAAATTCAACTTATAAAAATTGCACAAAAATTGTTTAACTAAGCAAATGATTTTATTCCGATTATTCTTTTTTTATAATCTTTAAGCAAATTCTTAAAGCTATAGAGTAGTTTTCCTATAAATGTCCCCTAAAGTTAAATCTTCTATTTGATTGTAACATTATTATATTTCAAATAATAGAATAATATTAATGATTTTAACAGATAATTTCGTATACTTTTGCTCATACCATTTTAAAAACTGGTTTGTAAGTTTAGCTAATATGCATTATTTTATCCCAATAAAGTCCAAGTCAGTGACTTCATACTATTTTATAATTGAAGACATGAATAAATGAAGGTGATATGCCCCAATTATTTAGTTTCGAGAAAATCGGGTTCAAAATTTCACATTTGTACTGAAATTTATATTTAATCAAACATTGACAGTGTAGTTCATTTCTAAAATAGCCACAGACATAGATGTTTTAAGTTTAAAAATAGTTTTTATGCACATAAGACCTTCATCCATGCATAGAACACAAAAAATCCGGAAATGCGATACATCTATAAAATATATGTAATACATATATGTTATATGTAAAATAAAATAAAATAAAATAAAATAATTTTTTTTTACTGAATCCATTCCAAATTCTAAAAATTTTTTTTATGATATACTAATACGTATATAGTATAATTTATTATATATATATTATTATTGAACTGCCCCACCCTGTCCCCCCTGTGGACGCCCATGACACAGCCTATATTTATAATAATGTAATATTTGGTCTGGAGCCAAAAATAGAAAACAAGTGTTGTGATCAAGAGTCTGAGCAGAATTTCTGCGCTCTTATCCATTAAGTTTTGCATTCTTCTTTGTGCGCTGTCCGTACCGATCGAAGCCAATACCGCGTCTTATGCTTGCAAACATGATTCAATCATTATAAGGTTATCCAGATATTTGACATACCCTTATTTTATCTAAACAAAAACATTTTTACTCTCTTGTAAAAATGACAGCCAGGGTTGTGTGGTCATCCCAAAAAAAAGTATGTTTCAGTGTTCTGCTGTGTTTTTTTTAAGTACTTTTTCCATATGCTTGTGATTATGTTAAAAAAAATCAAGTGTGCAATATTTTAGTAAAATTTATTGACATGAAAATAATTTTTGGGAATTTGTTTCAATTTTTATAGCGACATTATCTCCAATTACTTTGTGTCTTAGTATATGATATTTTTAATTTCGAACTAGTGTTAAATAATTTCAAATAAAAAATGCTTTCAAGATGTAGGATACTTAAGACGTCGTATGTGTTCGGCAGTGAGCAAGTGCGAAAGTACGCAGTGCCGTTGGATTTCCGTTTTAAAAAATCAAACAACTTTATTCTAACAATGACCAATTTTAGAATAAAAAGGAAATTCATGTTCAAATTAATAATATCATTTTTGATGCAAAAATTTCAAACTTGTTCCTACTTTTGTCACTATTGAATTTTAATTTAACGTTGTTATTTTTAATTTTATATTTTTTTTTCGGTGTTGTTCTCTGCGTTGTGTGAACAAAACTAGCTGTAACTTTTGTCAAAAGAGGAAAAAAGTATGTTTGATTTTCTCTAATATAAATGTAGAAATAACTATAATCATCCTTTTGGTTAAACAAACGATTTCAAAACTCTGTATCCCAGATTTAAAAACATATTTTCAATAAATTTTGCCTCTAAACTGACTATTGTTTATTACTCAAAGCACAAAACCATAATAAAAATATTCATACAAATTCTTTCAAAATGTGTTTTGCATACACAAATTAAATTTTTTCAATATTGTTTTACATCAAAAATGTAACCTTACACTTTTAAAAGCTCATAATATAAGTTTTGTTCAAAACAATCAGGTAGTGGAAAACGTAGTTGTCAAATGTATCTCTACAAAAAAGTATGATATTCATGCAACTGAGTATTTTTATGTCATTAAAAAATTGCTCTTTTTCTCTCCTATTCAAATAAGGGTATACATTCTTATTCTTGTGAGAAGACGTCAAATATCTGGATAACCTTATAATGATTGAATCATGCTTGCAAACAGCAACCCCAAGTTTGTGCTTGTTAAATTTAACTTATCTCACGCACTCATTTCCTTTGTGTGCGCTCGAAGCTGAGACAGCATCTCGTGTCAATCAGGTTTTTGGGGCTTTTTTGAGCCTTTTTTAATTGTAAATGCCCGAAGTCCTTTTTAGTCGTTTTAGGCCCTTTTGAAAAAATTTAACCGAAAAAATTATCGCAATTTTTGACAAGAAAAGTTTAATGGCCAATGTATGTTGACAACATTTGTGTACTCTGCCATCGTTCTACAAATTTAAAATTTGGAGGTAGGAAATTGAGGTAGGAAATATCGCCACTGAAAAAACGAATAAAAAATTAAATTAAAAAAAAAACTAGAGAAAAATGTAAAAAATCACCCAAAAAAAAAAAACGAAAATATACCTAAAATTTTGGAAGAATCGCTTAAAATGCAATCTTGTGGTGTCGGAGTGCTTGTTGTGTCGGATTTTTTTAATTTTTTAAAAAACATGATGATCGAGTGATAGTTATAGTTATAATTACCATTTTACTAGTAGTCGATGTAAACTATCACTCGAAAATAAAAAGTGAAATTTAGTCCTAAAAAATTAGGTGATTTTTGTATGGCAAATAGCCAAACCAAAAAACGAAATTTCTGCCAAAAAAGTGCAAAACCGCAAAATTTTTTGCCTGTTTTTAAAAAAAAAATTATCCCAATTTTGTATGCAGAAATTTTGGGTGATTTTTATTTAAAGTCGATATTTCCTATCGCCTTTTATAATGTTCTCATTAAAATAAAATCCGTTATATACAGTCATGGTTATACGTATATAACAAGCATACTTTTTTAGTAATCTCAACTACAAATTTAGTTTGTTTCCCAAGTTATAAGAGTTATAAGTTATAAGAGCAAGCCCTAACGGTTCCATCGTAGTCCTGACAATGCCTTAATATACATACAAATTAATCCATTTTGTCATCAATTCAATATCAACGCTTAGAAAATGAGACCAGTACCAATTCTCTACACCCTGATGAAGTTTTGGTAGCAAATTTAAAACTTATTTCTTGGCGATTGTTTTGACATCTTATCAGATGTAATTTGAATTAATTTTCTTCTTGCAAAATTCTTTATTCTCAAATTGTGGTCATTTATGAAACTATTTTTTGGTAAATTCAGAAGGCATGCCTCAATATATTTTTTGACAGGAGTGAATTTTTTCAACTAAATTTTGTCCCAATTTGACATTCTACGATCATTTCAAGGTGTATATAACCGATTTGCGATTTATGTGGAAATGATTAGCAATTTTTATTTTTATTTATCAAATCTATAATTGAACTTATCAAATTAACGTTTTTTCTAAAAAATTTTTTGCAGAAATACACTATGTCTAAAGTTTGCCTTTTGACACAAATAATGCACAAAATAAAATGTATTTGAAAGAATCACATGGAGAGATGGAAAGTGATTTAATTTAATCCTTTAAATGAGCGTGTGCTATTTTTGTGATCAACCAAGAACTTCCTTCCATGTTCGGCTTAAACGGCACAAATGAAATAAAACACGAAAAAGTTAAAGTTTTTTGATTTCCCAAAACTATTAATTCGAAATTTTCACAAAATTTAAAATTAACTGGACTTGTTGAAAATTTTAAAAAGTGTGCTATTTGTGAGACTTTGGCATCACCGTGTGACCAAATAGAAAGTCTTCAATATTGAAATGCCACTTTTTAAAACTATAACTTAGTGCCCTATTAACGTCAAAATGGCCCAATTTTGGTTTGAATTCTGGCCCTTTCCCAACTAAGTCAATATCATCCCTGCCAATTGCGCTTGGTGAACAACTCTTCAGCCGGCTACATATAATTGCAGTGAGAGAGTAATTAAGCCGCACAGTGGGACTAAGTCGTAAATTTGGATTCAAAATTTCTTTAGTTTATTTGCTCCGGAACATTGCACTGTGGGCCAAGCAAATAATTTTGCAAGCAAAAAACTTTTTTCAGAAAATAAAATTTTCAAAACAGAAATATTTTTTAAGTAATTGTTAAACAGTAAATTGTGGAATGTATTTATTTTTCTAGTCCCCGAGGAAGGCTTAAAAATTAATCCGAAATATCGGACAAAATAAAAAAAAAAACAAGAAAATTCAAAATGTTTTTTCTTATTTTCGGCTAAAGCCCAAAAACAACAACAATAATTGTGTTAGTTATATATGTGGCTAAAAATATTTATTATATTACTAGCTAATACCCGGCACGCTTCGCTGCGCTCAGCGCTTATCCCCTAAAAGAGGGTGTAGCTGTAGTGAGGCCATGCTTTTATAGCAAGTTCGTACCGAGTTTCATTGATGTGTGACTTACTTGAAAGCTATACCGAAAATTCAGGATGCTGAATTCCAACGCCCATAAGATGTTACTAGTGGAACGTAATGTGTAAATTGAGGTCGAATACTATATTCCGAGGCTGGGCGGTCTTTATTTCTAAAACTGTTCGATATCGAAAATATGAGGTGTATTTAAGGTGAGGTGGATCGGCACCAGACTTCACAGGAACACTCTCAAGGCTTTGGTTTAAAAATTGGCTTAGCGGTTTCGGAGTTTTAACGTGATATACACATATACCCACATTAGGGTGTATCGAAATACTAACACCCAATTCCACCCCTAAATAATGAAATAGAAATTCTTTTTAATGAATTCCTGGTTCCCCAAATAGCGGTTTTCTATGAAAATCGTGTGTTTTTGTACTGGAGCCCATCTAACGGTAAATTTTTTATAAAAAATACTATAAATATCAATTCACTATTAAAAACAACTTATGCATGCAAATTTTCAGAGAGATCGAACTACGTACAAGAGTGTCAGCATAGAAACAAAAAACCATTATTTAACCTATATTCAACTAACTTTGTACTGGAGTCCATCTTATAGCACAATTTTTTACAAAAAATAGCACAGATATTAATTAACCATTAAAAATAACTTATTCATGCACATTTTTAGAGAGATCGAACTACGTTCAGAAGTGTCAGCATAGAAATAAAAAACAATTATTTACCATATTTTCGATTACTTTTGTACTGGAGCACATGTTAAGGTACACTTTTTTACAAAAACCCCCATAGATCTCAATTAACCACTTAAAATAACTTATGCATGCAAATTTTTCAAGAGATCAAACACGTACAGTGGTGTCAGCATAAAAATTAAAAAAACACTATTTGCAATATTTTCGACTACTTTTTTACTGGAGCCCATCTCAAGGTACAGTTTTTTACGAAAACACTCATAGATCTCAATTAACCACCCTATACGAACAAACTAACTTGTTTTTAAAAACAACTAATTAAAAAGCTAGTTTAAAATAAATCAGTATATGAACTACTTTGAATTATATTTATTGCATTATATATGAAGTAATTGAAATACTACTTAAAAACAAGTGATTGATAAACTACTTTGAATTATATTAAGGCGGCAACTACTCTGATTTTGACATGTTTTAATTGCAAATTTTTATTAAATAGATTACAAGTTTATATATATTTAACAATGTTTTTTTCATCAAATATTATTAACTTTAGGCCATCAGTAATAGTTTTCAATTGGTTATTTTAAAGTAATTAAAAAAATAATTTAAATATAACTAGCTTAACAAGTAGTTGAAAATACATGCAGACGAAAGTCAATTGACTTATTTAGCGGACATCACCATACAAAATATGTTAGTTCGTTCTATGGAAAATAGTCAGAATTTCAACTAGTTGTGGTTGACAAAAAACTACTTTATCAACTACTTTTAAATTAGTTGATTTTTTACAGGGCACTTAAAATAACTTATACATGCAAATTTTCCAAAAGATCAAACACGTACAGTGGTGTCAGCATTAAAATTAAAAAACACATTATTTGCAATATTTTCGACTACTTTTGTACTGGAGGTACACAGGTTAAGGTACACTTTTTACAAAAACCCCCATAGATCTCAATTAACCAGTTAAAATAACTTATGCTTGCAAATTTTTCAAGAGATCAAACACGTACAGTGTTGGCAGGTAGAACATTCTTTCTTTTAATGAGGGTCCAGTTTAGCTTAAGTTCCTGATCTGCCTGTTATAAAATTTTACAAGTAGCTGTTCTACCTATAAGGTTTATTTGTAACTTTTGTATCTTTAAAAAGGTTTATTTTTTTATAAGATAGTTTTGTTTTGGCATTCTTATTTTTAGTTTATTAGAACTGTCTCTTGTGAGAATACCTTCTTTAAGCATTCACAGACACAAATTGAAAAACCTTGCGAAAAAGTATATTTATAAAACACAAAAACAAGGAAAACTTTGGCGACTTTTCTCTGTACGAGAAAATAAATACACTACATTTAGGATCATCTTTTTAGTGGAGTCAAAAACATTGGAAATAACGAAAGTAAACCATTCAGGTTTATAAGATAATTGTCGGAAAATTGTTGACAATGTTTGTTAAAACAATTGCTACTTTTCGCACCCAGAAAATTTGTTGCTGGCTATGAATTTTAATGACGATGGTAATATACGATCTATGGGCTACACAAAACTTTTGCAAGCACGTGAGAAGTCCGAAGAAGAATTCGGACAAATTCGCACTTATCGTCTTCCAAACATCAGGATCGATTGCGAAAACTACTACAGCATGATTGATTGGAATTTGTGCTATACCGAACCACCAAACACCCGTAGAATGTCATACGAAAGCATCGAAAAACTTGCAAAGATTGGTGATGCCACCTTGGACAACGAAATAATTGAAACACCTTGTCATATTCAAGACACGGAAAGACATGTCAAACTCGCCACAGAATCATCAACCGTGGCTGCTTCGGAGGCACGTCGAGAAGGAATTATGTTTCCAACTCTGGAGTCACGATCAAAGCGTCCCAAATTTGACACGAAAAAAGATTTTTGTTAAATTTAATTTAAAAAGTATATCCTAATATGACAGCTACTTTGTTAAATTAATTAGTTTTTAAATAACTATACTATACCTATAATCACTACTATAGGTATAGTTACATAATCAACTTCTAGTGTTTAAGCTAAGCTAAGGTAGCTTCAGTGCAAAAGTTGTCAAGAAATCGGAAAACCAAAAACTGCCTTTCTTGAAATCTCTAAAAATTTGCTTCCTTATATATTTTTTTTTTTTGCCAGAGCATAGACAGATCAGGTACTTGTGAAATTTTATTACAGGCAGATCAAGAACTTAAGCTAAACTGAACCCTCATTAAAAGAAAGAAATGTTCTACCTGAAACCACTGTACGTGTTTGATCTCTTGGAAAATTTGCATGCATAAGTTATTTTAGGTGGTTAATTGAGATCTATGGGAGTTTTTGTAAAAAAGTGTACCTTAAGATGGGCTCCAATACAAAAGTAGTCGAAAATATTGCCAAATTTCGACTATGTTTTTTTAATTTTTTTGCTGACACCACTGTACGTGTTTGATCTCTTGAAAAATTTACATGCATAAGTTATTTAAAGTGGTTAATTGAGATCT
Source organism: Coremacera marginata (assembly GCA_914767935.1). NCBI lineage: Eukaryota > Metazoa > Arthropoda > Insecta > Diptera > Sciomyzidae > Coremacera > Coremacera marginata. Next base: position 118,413,025 of record OU612045.1, on the reverse strand, counting down.
ATTGGGATTTTTGTAAAAAGTGTACCTTAACATGTGCTCCAGTACTAAAGTAATCGAAAATATGGTAAATAATGGTTTTTATTTCTCTCCTGACACTTCTGAACGTAGTTCGATCTCTCTGAAAATCTGCCTGAATAAGTTGTTTTTAATGGTTAATCAATATCTGTGGTGGTTTTTGTAAAAAATTGTACTGTAAGATCGACCAGTAAAAAATTAGTTGAATACAGGTTAAATAATGGTTTTTCGATTCTATGCTGACACTTTTATACGTAGTCCGATCTCTCTGAAAATTTGCATGCATAAGTTGTTTTTAATAGTGAATCCATATCTATAGTATTTTTTATAAAAAAATACCGTTAGATGGGCTCCAGTACAAAGAGACACGATTTTCACCAGGAATTATTAGGGGGGGAATTGGGTGTTAACTTCGGTCCATACATGTCGATATACCCTAACCCACATACGACTAAAAATATTGGCTGGTATGGTGGTTAAAAAAAAAAAAAAAAACGGTAAGAAATAAAAGTAATGAAAAAGTTCTTCTGCATCGAAAAATTTTAAATTGTTACCGTTGGACCAAAGATTATGCGGATTTTTATGGATTGTTTTATTTTTTCATATTATTTTCACTAAAATTCAATTAATTTTTTTCACACTACTTTTTGTCAATGAATTGTGAAATGTAAACTGTAAAAAATGTGTAAAATTTTTGTAATTTCATTCAATTTAATTCTTCTCTTCACTATATAATTCAATAGATATTTTATTCGACTAAAAGTAACAAGGCAAAACAAAAAGAAAAAAAAAGTTTTAATGTGAATTTTAGTGAAAATAATATAAAAAAAAAGTTAAAAAATTGATGAAAATCCGCATTACTTCTGGTCCGACTGCAAAAATTTATAAATCATTGGTGCAAATTGAAAGAACCTTATTATTACTATTATTTCTGACCGTTTGTTTTTGTTTACCAGTAGAAACTCGATTTTTAGAGTATATTTCAAAAAATTCCGTGGCATACTGATTGAGGTGCGTGGCTTGTATGCGGTAGAGCCCAGGTTCGAATTTCATCTGACATAGAAAGTTTTTAAAATTTAATTAATTTTTCTGTTCGGCCGTCATCTTTCTGCAGATAATGGCAAAACTCAGAGAGTAAAAACTGCCATGAACGGCTTCTTGAGAACATAAGCCGTTCGATGTCGGCATAAAACTGGTAGGTCCAGTTCTGGATCATTTGTGTTCAAACATTCCACAACACGCACAACACAATTAATCATAAGAAGCTTGGTCAAAGTATTTCAAGGGCTAAAATGGCCATTTCGTTTTTGTTTTTTTTATTCTTTATTTCAAACTATTCCAGCTCACGGATAGCTTTCGCTAGAGTCGAAATATTTGGGGAATCATCATAACATAAAGCAAGCATTCTTAAGAGGATTCTAAAGAGGAACCGACCCGAACTACTTTTTTTCGTGAAAGCCTTAGTATGCATACATACAATTTTTACAGGCGTGGCAACATTTATCTATATATACAAAAATGGATGTATGTATGTGGATATGTGGGATGTGGTGTAATGGTTTAGGTTTTAATATAAATTTAATTTTTTTCCGTAATGCTGACTTTTAAGCGAGTCACACTGATAATTAAGGTCTCAAGGCCACTCTGTTAGATTTCCAAAAAAAAATTAAAACGACAGCTTAACTCAATAACTTGTCTCCCTTTTTATTTTTCCAAATTCACATGCTTAAATAATAAATTTACATTATATTCTTATATCTAAAACACACCCCATTTTCAGTCATCCTGCCAAATATATTTTTGTAACCAATTATAAACATTTTAGCTACAAAAAATGTTAAGACTTGCATTTTCTCAAGTCACATATTTAAAATGTCAATGCTTCCTTTTTACAGTGATTGATTCTATGTTGGCTTCTCAGAATTAAGAAATTTCAATTAAGAAATCAATCGTTTCATCAGATGCGCTACTTTAACACGCTTCTCAAGAATATGATCTTGTCTTTTTATTTCCAAACATAAGTGGCCGCTCGCGCTAAACCCAATTTATAATTTATGAATCATTTTTCTTTAATGGTTTTTTTCTTATCAATATTTTTGCCTACTAATTCACATCAATTTATATTCTCATGTGCTCAGCATTTCAAGGTTCTGACATAGTTTGTGACTAAACTTGATTTGTTTATTTGTTTAATTGGGTTGTGTAAGTTATGTTTTTGCTTGTTTTATTTAAACATAGCTAAAACCTTTTTTTGTTAATAAAAACGAAAGTTATTAAAATGTTTTTTATTATTGTTTTATTTAATTTGGTTTTTTATTTAAGGTAAGTTGATATTATTTAATTTGGTTTTTATTACATGTAAATTATTACTTAAGTTCTAATATTAAGGGTGAAACCAACCAAACTACTTTGCACAGGGATGAAGACTGACTTTACTTTTTGTTAGTCTGATATTAGTTAGTCTTTATGCTAATAACACAGGTAAGCTTGTTCTAGCTATTCTTTGTTTGTATTAGTAACACTGGCAAGCTTGTTGAACTATTGCGTCAAGCGCATTGTCAGCAGTTTTGGCACACGCTTATGGTTTGGTGTGTTTCTGTATTTAGGCAAAATAAACGAATGCGACAAGCGCAACTTCAGCATTATTCTTATTTGAATTAAAATGAAAAATAAGAATAAAAATGAAACGGCGATTGCGAAATTGCAGCAAACCGATTCTAAGAATTATGAAATGGTAAGTTTCTTTTATGTAGAATAAAATTAAGCAAAAAGAAGGAAAAAATATGCAGAATAACAAATTTAGATTAATGAACTTTATGTTCGTTAACTCCTCCGCCCTCAAATTCGAGCGTCCTCGTTCGATGGAGTTGTTATGAATAATTTTGGCAAATCTTGGATTCTTACTTCGTTTGTGGTTTGGTTGATTTTCTCTCCATTTTCTAATTTTCCAAATTTTCTTTTTATTTTTATTAGAGTAAGTATGTATAATAATTGATATAATAATAACTACCATTATTATATTAGTAGAAAAATAGATATCATTCTTAATTTTTAATAATTTTATATCCTTAGTTTCAGTAGTCTGAAACTGTTTAATATAATCTAAAGATAATATTTCTTCTATTGAACTACCGTTTGACATAATTTGCAAAATTGCTGGCAGTGGTTTAATTTTTGTTATTTCTTTTGAAAAATAAATCTTATTTTCTATTATAATACTGGTATTATGGTGTTGCACCAAATATGTTCCATTGAGTTTCATACTTTCATTATCGAATCTTATAAAACCGTTAAAATTATTTAGGAACAATATGTCGCTTGAAATTTCTTCGACTGATTTTATATGATGATTATTAATTTTCGTACAATTATCAGCTTTACTTTTTAGCAGGTGTGCTATGCACGTGCCATTCGTTATGTCGTCAATTGTGCTTCTTGGACATATTGACAAATTATTATATGACTTACAGTCTTTAATTTTTCCATATATTCTATTTTCACATATTAAAATCGAATTATAATTTATTTTGTTTATAAGATTTCCTTTTTTTATTGCCCTTATTTCTAAATTCTTACAATTTTGTTTTTCAGTTGTTGGTAAGTTTATTATATAAATTAAACATTCTTTGCTAGAAGCTATTTTAACTTCTGCGAATTCTTATGCTTCGTCCAAGTTCACAAAAGGAACATTTTCATATTCTAAAAAATTTTTCGTAATTTTAACTTCCTTTTCTGATAATATATATGAATTTGGTATATTCGATTTTGCCCAATGTATGGCATATGCTATGTTTATTAGCTATTCTTTAATTATTTCTAGCTTAAATTTTGTTTTCATTATTAAATCATTTTCAAATGATGTATTTTCTTGTATAAATTTAGTAATTGAATTTGTTTTATTAATTATTTCGTTAATTTTTTCATCTGACAGTTTATTGATTATAACTTGTCTATTGTTATTTTCTAATACATTGTTCATTTTTTCCATTAAAATGTTAAAGTCACCATGGTCTGGATTTCCAGCAATCCATTTCCATGCTGACCCTATGAAATCTAGTGAGCGTTTATAAATTTTTTCATTTACTGTTATCCTATTTAGGTATGTTTTGGTTTGATTTATTAAGGATACTAGGATGGGTTTCAATGGGTGATTTTTAATCTGTTCGTTTATTATTGTTTGTATGTTGTGTATGGCATTTTCGTAGTTCTGCAGTTCGATGACGTGTATAATTTTAAAAGTCCCAGTTTGTAACTTCGTTGGTCCGGCATCTACAGTTATTAGTTGCGAAGACGAGTAGTCTAATATTTGTACGTTTGCTGTTATTAATATTGCCGTTGCAATTAGTCTAGAAAATATGTCAGTAAATTATTTTTTATATGTGTGAAATATTTATTTTTATTTATGTCAGAAAGGTAAATATTATTTTAAATTTTTTATTAAACTCTTATGAATTACCTTTCTGTTTCTGTTTCTGTTTCTGTTTCTGTTATAATTGTTGAGGATCTGTTTTCTTTCACTATTTCTTTCTTGTATCTGGCTGTCAGCTTAGTACCGTATCTTTTGTTGATTTTCACATAAATAGTTTGTCCTGGCGTGTAGTCTTTGGGGTTGGTTCTATCTTTATTATGGAACTTAAGGTCTTTTTTCTGTTTGTCTCTTAATCTCTGAATATTGTTTCGTCTAGCTATTTCGTATTGTTCTGGATTTATGTAAACTTTTCGTCTGAAAAAAGCTTCAAGTGGTTTTTGCAATGTTGACGAGTGAATAGAAAAATTGTATTCATAAACTGATCTGTCTAATAATTCTTCAAATGTTCTGTCTATGTCTTCTGTTTGGAGGCATCTCAAAATCTCGGAAAGTGTAGAGTGGAATCGCTCTATTTGTCCATTTGCTTTACTTGTGTGGGGTGGTGTTTTATAAATTTTAATTCTCAATTGGTCTTCAATCATAAATGTTATGGAGTGTGAGTTAAGTGATTTCTCATTGTCTATAATAATTGTCTCAGGTATACCGAAAGTAAAAAGTAGCTGTCTGAGTGGTTCTCGTATGTCTTCTGTTGATCTAGATTTTATTACTCGCGCTTGCGCGTATTTTGAATATTTATCTATTGCTGTCAATACTAATTTCTTTTCAGCTATATAAATGTCAATGTGGAGGATTTGACCTGGATATTCGGGAATTGGCGTTCGTTGTATTATGGGTTTGCTTGGATGTCTGTCGTATTTGTTTTCTGCGCAAATTCTGCATTGTTTAACAATTTTCTTTACCTTGGCGAACATTTTAGGGAAATAGAATTTTTGAATAATTTGGTCCTTGTTCTCATTTGCGTTCCTATGGGCTCTTTTATGTTCAAGGATAATTTGCTCTTCTTGTTGTTCATCTGTTACTAAATCCTTAACTTGCGATTGTGTGAACCTTATTTTGAAATTGCTAAAATGTAAGGGATAAAGTTTTTGAATTTGTCCCATTATTTCTTCAGAGGTAATTAGTCCGTTTATAACAGAAGGATTTAAGTATCGTTTCAGAATTTCTTTCAAGTCGTCCGTTGAATAGTGATCTCTTGTGATTGTGTGTCTATGGTATGTTGGAAAAGGAATTAGAAATTCGTAATTGTTTTCCTGTCCTGTTAAGAGCCATATCTGGTTCTTAAAAACATTGATTGGGGCTTCAGTTGCTGGTATGAGGTTGTGTCCTGAACTTTCATCTGAATGGGTTGCTATAGTAAGAGAGTTTACTTCTGGAGGTCTTGTTAAATTCTGTACAATGGTGGCACATTCAGTCTGAACTACGTTAATGACCATGTTTTTTATTAATTCCGCTAGTTCGGGTGACGGGTGGATTTGAGTGGGATTGGGATTGGATGGTTGTTGGGTTTGGTTACCTAACACTGGTGGCCTGATCAAATTATTTTCGTTGGCCATACTGAATTTTTCTTATTGTTAATAAAATTTTATATGCACCATTTTTGCTAAGGTTACATGCAATAGAATTTCCAACGTTTTTAGTTTCGAGCAATATTTGTGTTAAAAAAAAATAAGATTGACCCTTTTTTATTAAGTTTATTGTTTATTTTTTATATTTTAGTTTTATTTATAACTGTAAGGTCCGGCTTCTAGAGCTACAACTTACAGTTCAATTTCAATTTTTATATTTTTCTTTTTAACCTTGTATTTTTTATTCTGTTGTTTCTGTATTTATTTTATGTTCAATTTTTTGTTATACACTGGAGGGTCTGGAGTTCAGATTCGCAGTGTTAGAATTTTGTTTATTTTGGAATTTTATTCTATATATTATTTTATAATAATAATTTTTTTTTTGATAAAATATTTCATGTTTGCTTAATTAAGAAGGTTTATTTATTTTCTTTTATTTTAGCTACGGATATTTTCTTTCACAAGAGTTAAATTGTATTCTTCAAATTTCTAATTTAATTTTTATTCATCTTTTTTTTGTTAGAATTTTTTCACAAAATTTAAAATAAAATTTATTTTCTTAACTTAACTTTTTACTGTATTTTAATTTTATTTCTTTTCTTTTATTACAGGTAAATTCTATAAAATTTAAAATGATCGCTTACACTACTAGTTGAGTCCTCATCGCAACTTTGATCCCGGCAGGTTTGTCCTTTTTGCTTCGAAGTAGCTACTGCGGTCTGTCCTAGGATACCGGCTGCTTGTGCTGGGTAGTTTTTCGTTTAGTTTCCCTCGATTTAGTTTCCCTCTCTCTGATTAGTGGGTTAAACTGCAACTGTCTTCAGTATCAATATTAACTGTAAATGTTTTGTCTTTTCGTGGCACTTGTTTATTTTTTGCTTTTTTCTAGTGGCACTTTACTGTTACTAATACTGTTTATCTTTAAGTTGCACTTTTTGTAAATTTAGTGGCACTCTGTTGTTAGTAGCACTGTTTATTTTTAAGTTGCACTTTTAGTAGATATAGTGGCACTCTGTTATTAGTAGCACTGTTTATTTTTAAGTTGCACTTTTAGTAGATATAGTGGCACTCTGTTATTAGTAGCACTGTTTATTTTTAAGTTGCACTTTGCTCGGGCGCCAGTTATGTTTTTGCTTGTTTTATTTAAACATAGCTAAAACCTTTTTTTGTTAATAAAAACAAAAGTTATTAAAATGTTTTTTATTATTGTTTTATTTAATTTGGTTTTTTATTTAAGGTAAGTTGATATTATATAATTTGGTTTTTATTACTTGTAAATTATTACTTAAGTTCTAATATTAAGGGTGAAACCAACCAAACTACTTTGCACACGGATGAAGACTGACTTTACTTTTTGTTAGTCTGATATTAGTTAGTCTATGCTAATAACACAGGTAAGCTTGTTCTAGCTATTCTTTGTTTGTATTAGTAACACTGGCAAGCTTGTTGAACTATTGCGTCAAGCGCATTGTCAGCAGTTTTGGCACACGCTTATGGTTTGGTGTGTTTTCTGTATTTAGGCAAAATAAACGAATGCGGCAAGCGCAACGTCAGCATTATTCTTATTTGAATTAAAATGAAAAATAAGAATAAAAATGAAACGGCGATTGCGAAATTGCAGCAAACCGATTCTAAGAATTATGAAATGGTAAGTTTATTTTATGTAGAATAAAATTAAGCAAAAAGATGGAAAAAATATGCAGAATAACAAATTTAGATTAATGAACTTTATGTTCGTTAACTGGTACACACAACACCCGTACCCTTTAAAAAAAAATAGTTTTGTTATTATTAATTATAAAATTTTTCTTCATTATTTGCAATTTCACATGGTAAGGTACATAATTTTACATATACTAATTCAAATGGTGTGTATTGCGTTATGCTATGTGGAGTAGGATTATATGAATATGTATAACAAGGTAACAGTTCATCCCAGTTGTCTCTTCCGTCCATTGTCATTAGAAAATCGTTTAAAACTCTATGGTTTCTTTCTACTGTTCCTAACGTTTCATGATTATATGTTGTTGAAGTGGTTTTATCTATATCCATCATTTTGCAAATATTTACTAATTATTCGTTCGTAAATTCAGTACCTTTGTCTGTTTTTAACTTCCAAAACAACCATATTTTAGTATGAACTTTATTACGATGGTTTTTGCAACACTTACTGCATCTTTTGTGAAAAGTGGAAAAGCTTCTACAAATTTTGCTAGTTCACATTGAATAGTAAGTTTGTATCTATATGTATTAGATGGTCTAAGCAGACCTACTGTATCTATTGTAACAACATCGAACGATGTGCTTGGTGTTTCTGTTATGGTTAATCTTTCTTTTGTGTACCTAGTGATTTTTACCTGATTACAAATTACATTTTTTAATATATTATTTTGCTATGCTTCTTATACCGCAGTGTCCTGCAGTTTTTGTATCATTATTTTCTCTTATTAATTTCTTCATTTGTTCTATTTTTCCAATTGCAAATTCTTGTGCACAGATATATCTTTAAAGATTCTATCATTCTTTACTAGCGCTAATTTCTTCAGATGTTCGTGTTTTGTATAAGATAACAATTTTTTCAAAATCAATTTTAACTCTGATAATGTCTTAGGATTGTATCCAACATGTAACATATTTTTGAATTTATATATTTCACAAGTGTGACCTTTATTAATTTCTTTTGCATGCTCAAATTTTAACTCCTGCACTCCTCTGGTGTCAGATATTGATATACACTCCCATATATGAAGATGACCAGTCTTCAATGTTGACGTGTCCGCGGATATTCCATTTACTCTCTTACTTGTTTTCTTATTCTTATTATTTTCATTTACTCCATTAATTGTTTCCTTATTCTTCATTGGTCTCGTTAGTACAGTTATATTATTTAACGGTATCATTTCTTTTAATTTTTTAATTTAACTCTATTCTCGATGACGCCTCAGCATTTGTATTTATGCTATCTTCTCTTATTCTTGTTAATCTTGAAGATGGGTCCTTATGAGTAAACAAACTAACTAGTGGTCTATGGTCTGTATACACTATGAATCTTCTGGCATACAAATATGGTCTGAAATGATTTATTCCCCAATTTATTGCTAATAATTCTTTTTCTATTACTGCCTTATTTACCGTTAATCTTGAAGATGGGTCCTTATGAGTAAACAAACTAATTAGTGGTCTATGGTCTGTATACACTATGAATCTTCTGCCGTACAAATATGGTCTGAAATGATTTATTCCCCTATGTATTGCTAATAATTCTTTTTCTATTACTGCTTTATTTACTTACTTACTTAGATGGCCGTGACAACCCGTGTCCGGACTTCGACCGACCTCATCAGCTCTCGCCAGGCGCCTCTGCTTTGTGCGCGCCTTCTCCAATCGGATACACCAAGTGCGGTTAGGGCTTCCTCAGCCTGGTCCATCCATCGGAGGCATGGTCTCCCTCGTCGTCGTTGACCAGCGACCCTCGCCTCGAGCACCTTTTTCAATGTCAATGTCTCCGTAGAGCTCATACAGCTCGTGGTTCATTCGGATGCGATAGTCATCGCCGACTCGAACAGGACCGAAGATTTTGCGAAGAACTTTTCTCTCGAACACCCCCAGAGCGGCTGCGTCAGTTTGCGAAACTACCCATGCCTCAGCGCCATAAAGCAGCACAGGTAGAACGAGCGTCTTGTAGAGTGTTAGTTTTGTCGATCGAGAGAGGGCTCTGGAACTTAGTTGCTTACTGAGCCCGTAGTAGCACCTATTAGCAATTATTGTTCTTCGCTTTATCTCCAGGCTGATTTCGTTGTTAGTGTTAATGGCGGTGCCAAGGTAAACGAACTCCTTGACTACTTCAAAGTTATAGCTGCCGCCCACTTTGGCTGATTCCTTTTCGATAGCGGCAAAAGTAGCGGTAACATCTCACTTGGTTCTGCCAAAAATATCAATATCATCAGCGTACGCAAGGAGCTGGACACCTTTATAGAAAATGGTGCCATTACGATGCACACCGGCCTTTCGTACGATCCCCTCCATGATGATGTTGAAGAGATCGCAAGACAGTGGATCGCCTTGCCTGAAACCTCTTTCGGTACTGAAGGTTTCGGAGAGGTCATTTCCTACCTTGACGGAGATGCGTGTGTTGCTCAACGTCATTCTGCAAAGTCTAATCAGCTTTGCAGGTATACCAAACTCAGACATTGTTGCGTATAGGCAATCCCTTCTCGGGCTATCGAACGCAGCCTTAAAATCGACAAAGAGATGGTGTGTGTCAATTTGATTTTCGTGGGTTTTCTCCAGGATTTGTCGTAGCGTGAAAATCTGGTCTATGGTGGACTTACCAGATCGAAAGCCACACTGATAACTGCTTTATTTACCTCATGTTTATTGAGTGATTTACTCGCAAATGCTATTGGAGCAAAACACATTGCAGGCATCGGCCTTCAATCATCGCGGCAAGGCTTTGACATTTCAGTTGAATACACGAATGCTTACGGGGCAACACACATTATACTTCCAGGCATGTAGGCATCGCATGCTTGATGCCTGAAGTAGGCAACTTTTCAACTTTTTTCAAGCTTTGAGGCATTGACAGCTAGAAAACAGCTGATTGTGAAAATGTTTTTAGAAAATATTTCAATTAAAATTTAAAAAATGTCCGAATTCGAACAGCTGCTTATAAATGAGATAAATAAATTCCCATGCATATTCGACAAGAAGAACTGGGGATTTAAAAACAAACTGCTGCAGAAAAAAGCTTGGGCTGTAGTTGCAGGAGCTACCAATTATCCAGGTAAGTTTCTGATTTGCTGTCCTCGAATATGAGCCAACTAGCTTAAAGTATTTCGGTTGAACAGTGCCAAAGTCGCTGGAACACTTTTAGGGAGCGCTTCGTTAAAGAAGTAAATAAAGACATTTCCCCTTCAGGGAGCACTGCGGTGGAGTTGAACTCCAATTGGAAGTACATGGCCGGCATGGCATGCGGGCGCATGTTGCACCAAGAACGTAAGTTTTTCATATATAACACAAAATATTTAATATTAAATGGTTTTTTTTGCAGAACAATATCAAGCATCCAGCTGGATGATGTCTATGAGACGGTCAAAGTTCTTGATGATTCATTCCAAGACACCTCTGAGGAGCATTTCAGTTGCTATGAGCAAAAGGAACCTTCTCCTGCTCCACCAAAACGTAAAAAAAGGCGGTTGATAGTCACAACGCAACTTTTAATAATCTATGCACTACTATGCATTCCTTTGTGTAGGCAAAATGTAGTGATGTGTCCAGGAACGACGCTTTTTTAAAATTTCTAGACTCCATTCTTTTAAAAGCTACTGAAGAGGCTCAAGACGAAATAAAAATTGAGTTAATAAGCTTGTGTTCAAGTCTTGTTAAGGAAAAGCGTTATGAACAAAATTGATTTCAGTTCAATTTGCGGTTGCTAAACACATTACACAAATTATATACTGACAAAAGCATTAATAGTTGTGAATAGCTTATATACTGGTGTAGAGGTACTGGAAACTTACAGCAAAAAGTCCATCGAGGTCCCGAGTTTCATACAAAGGACGCACCCAAAATCGTCTGGCCGTTTGCATTGATTTCAGCTGCTCCTTTGCTTAATAAAGAAGGCGTTCTGGGCATATCGATACAATCAGACCTTCGTTGGAATGATCATATTTTCCATGTGTCGAAAGAAGCGGGCAAGTGCCTAGGTTTCTTAAAACGGTGCAAGCGATACTCCCATCTGATCTTCGAGTGATCTATACCTCATATATAAGGACTAAAATGGAGTACAATTCGCACATTTGGGCAGGAGCTTCGAGATCTTATTTGGAGCTTCTGGACCGAATTCAACGCCGTGCGATATATATGATAGGATATGAAAACATTTTATCTCCTCTCAGTTCCCTTGGGCATCGGCGCAATGTTGGTTGCCTAAGCCTTTTGTATAGGTTCTACCATGAGAAGTGTTCAAGGGAGGTACATGGCCTGACGCCACCAGTTCGTGTATTTCCTAGGTCTACTCGGGCAGCTTTTCAAGCCCATCATTCTACCATAGCATCGGTGCCCAATAGAACCTCGCGTTACCGAGATAATTCGTTTTTTAGTCGCACAGTACGATTGTGGAATAATCTCCCTGTGAGCGTGTTCCCCGGCAGTTTTGATCTGTGCAAGTTTAAAGCAAATCTTCACCGTCACTCCTCCATCTTTCCACCCTCCAACTAACTATCACCCGTCTTCCGAATTAACGCAATGCTTTCGCATCTAAAGGGGGCATCCTCTGAGCGTTGGTTAAGTAAAAAAAAAAGCAGAATGAGAAACATCACTTCGAACAAATCGACAAAATCTATAATTTTGCAATTTTATTTCTAATTTTGAAGCACAAAATATTGAATCACAAAACGTTTTTTGCTTTCAAAAGTTTGACAGAAAACATATATTTTCTGTTATGAATCTCACCACGGTTGCTTCAGGCATGATGCATGCTTTTAATGTATTTTAAAAGTGTGTGACGTAGAACCATGAAAGGCTTGCGGCGATGCTTGATGCGCGATGCCTGCAATGTGTTTTGCCCTATTGGTCTAGCACTTCCTATTTCTCCCTGAGAAAGTACAGCTCCTAGTGCATAATTTGAAGCATCAGTCGTTAAGATAAAAGGTTTTGAAAAATCTGCGTAGCTTAATACTGGTGGTGACATCAGTTTTTGTTTTAAATTTTCAAAAGAATTCTGGCAATTCTGTGACTAGCTAAAAATTACATTTTTCTTTAATAATTGATTTAATGGTTTTGCTATATCAGCAAAACTTTTAATAAAACGTCTGTAATAATTACAAAAAGCTACAAATCTACGTACCTCATCCGCGTCGGTTGGTATTGGATAATTTTCTATTACTTTATATTTGCTAGGATCCGTAGTTACACCTTGATCCGTTATGAGGTGTCTAAAGTATACTACTTCCGGTCTCAAAAAATTGCACTTACCTGGATTCAATTTTAAATTATATTTACGTATTATATTTATTAGCATTCTCTGAAACTATTCGTTGAAATTTTTAAACCAAAAGGTAAACGTTTGAATTGAAAATGACCTGAATCAGTCGAAAAAGCTGTTAATAGCCTTGATTTTGGATGTAACGGAATTTGATGAAATGAACTTGTCATATCTAATGTTGAAAAATACTTCGCTTTGCCTAACTTGTCAAGAACATCTTCTAGTCTAGTTAATGGAAATTAGTCATCCACAATTTTTTTATTCAAAGCTCTATAGTCAACTACTAGCCTCCATTTCTTCTCTTCACCCGTGCTCTTCTTCGGAACTATTAACAGAGGTGAATTATATGGACTAACGGAAGGTTCAACTATATCTTCATCTAATGGTTTATCAACTTGTTTTTCTATTTGCTGTAAATTGGAATGTGGTATTCTGTAATTTTTCATGTATACCGGTGACTTATCAACTGATGCGATTTTTTGTTCATAAAAAATATTTTTTGTTAAAATCTCACCTCCCACATGAAATATGTTTTGATAATCACTACAAATTCTAATATTGATTCTTTTGCTTGCTTATCTAGATTATCTATCTTAATTTCCTTGAGAATTTGTTTAAAGCTATTCTCATCTGGTAAGCTGTTCTTAAAATGCAATATTTCATAATTTTTCATGTTTTCTATACCCAGCGTCAATTTTGGTACAAAAATTTCATCCGGTGTTGTATTTAGAAATTGTACATGCCTAACTCCTGATGCTGGAATTATCGTGTTTGCTACAAGCACTCCTTTACTAATTTCTTTACAACAAACTATGCTTTCTTCAACTACATCTATATTTACAGCTATTACAGACTCTGCTCTTGGAGGAATTTTTAAGTTTTTAACAGTAATTATTTGCGTGTTCATCGGTATTTCAAACTCTTCGTCATCTGACACAATTGTTAGCGTATAGGTCTCATAATCTATTTTGCAATCATGCTTTATAAGAAAATTACCTAAAACCCCATCTGATAACAAATTTGTATTTTCATCTGCAATATGAAATTTATGTGCTAAAATCCTATCTTCCCATTTTAATTTAATATTTGAACTTCCTAAAGAATGTGTTATTTCACTAGTTATTCCATTACAAATATCTTACAAATATTATTACCGTCTATATCATAATTTAAAATGTAATTTTTTAATAAGGAGATATGTGCTCCTGTATCTATTAGTAACGTTACTATATTATTACCTATCTTAGCACTAACATAATTTGATATCTCATTTGATCTAGTTCAATTTATAATTCTATATTTTTTATTTTCTCTCCACTTCTTATGTAAGAGTTCCCCAGTCTCCAGATACCGGGGGCTTCTTAGTTTCCCTGGCTGTTAGTTCTATTTTTATTATTGTATCTATACCCATTATTATTATTATTTGCTCTACTGTTATTACCTCAAAAGTTATTATGCACCCCTCTACTATAGCTATAATTTATGTAATTGCTTCGATTATCTCCGTAACCTCTATTGTTATTATTATACTGGTATGCTATGTTATTGTTATTTCTGTCTTGTATAAAATTCCGGTTAAGCTTTCCATTACTAAAATTCTTATTATGAAAATTATTTTGCCTATTTTGATTAAAATTTCCTCTACCTCTTCGAAATCTACTGTTATTTGTCGTATCAACCTCTGTAGCTACCCTGGTTGCATCACCTAATGTTGTTGGGCGAGCTGCCAGAACGACTGACTTAAAAGGTTCAACTAACCCATTCTTGAACGTTGTCATTCCTATTTGATCGTTCAGTCTTACTATTAATTCACGGTGCTCTTTCAATGCTAACAGATTTTTTATCTTAGATGCAAATGCTGTGATTTCTAAATTTCCCTGATCATTGTTAATGGTTTTTGCAGTATGATTTTTAATGTTTCTAAAGTCTCAGGTTTTGTTTCACTTAGTATTCTGTTTTTAACCTTTTCCGATAATTTTATAGCTAGTATAAACTTAATTAGTGTTTTCTTTTGTGCATCATCTTTTAAAGTATCATGATAAAATTCAATTAACCCTATATAATTGTTTAAATCTCGAAAGTCTGCTTGAAACTCAGGAATCAACTTAGAAGCAGTTACTAAATCAAATGAAGCCATTGTGATTTTTAAATGTTCCTCTTTTGATTTTAAAAATGATTTTATTTTTTCTGTTATCCGATCAAAATTACACTTCTCTTGACCCTCAATTATTTGAAGTCTTACATTTTTTAAGTCAAGTAAAGTCTGTGTTATGAATTCAGTTGTATGCGTCCTATTTGGGCTTTTTTTAACTTTGCAAAGCAAAGCATATTCAATTTCCATTTATTTTATTTATGCGCATTTGTTACAAATTATTCTTGATCCTTTAAGATTAAAGCCGTTTTTGCCAATTTTCATTTCGCAAATAACACATCTGAAGCAATTGAAATGAAAGCTATTTCTCTTGTACGTCAAGTATCTTACTTTTCCAATATGAATGATTTTTGTTTACATTTACAGCAGTATTCGTTAAAAAGGATTCCAAAACATCCTTGGAAAAAGCATTTTGTAGCAAATTCTGACATTGTTATATCTATAATTGTTTGTTTTTTATTTTGTATTTATTGATTATATATTTTCAATGACTGACAATATTTTGATTTTGATTCTTAACATAATTTTTAAAATAAGAATATATTTTATATAATGCAACAGAAAGTAGTATTATTAAAAGGACTGTTATAATAATTACTTTAAACATTCTGAATTCTATTTATCCTTTTCTGAACGTATGTTTTAAAATATTGATTTATTCTATATGCTAGGTATATAAATATGCAAATTATGATTATTGTTGATATAATGGTAAGTGTTGTCTGCTAAACATAGTTTTTGTAACAGCTGATCCTAGATCATTATCAATGTTTTCATTGATTGTAATAGTTTCCTTGCTGTTCTGGTCAAGCATCGCGAGTTGTCTGTAGACTTCTGTAATATTTGGTATCATGTAGTTCTTCTTTTGCTTTGATCAGTTCAGCTATCAGTTTCTTCTTGTTTTCACCTGACGCCAGATGGATCACGCGGTATAACTCACCAAGCTTTCTTCTCAAGTTTACTGCTTTGCCTCCTCTCGACTTCCCTCTATGTTTAACTTCTTCTTGCTGTGTCCTTTTGCACTGTCTTTGCTGGTATTTCTCCAATGTGAGTGATCTTGGTTGGTTCAACTGCTCGAATAGCTCATCGAACCCTTCTCTTGAGTATTACATTAGGTCTTTATTCTTTTGTACTTTAATACGTGACTTTAATTTGCAGGATTTATCATGGTCGCAAGAACGGTGCCCGCAGGATCGCCATGTTATGTTTTTAGCTTTTAATGTACATTTAATTTTATTCCCTAATGTTGACTTTTATGCGAGCCACGCTGATAATTAAGGCCTCAAGGCCACTCTGTTAGATTTCCAAAAGAAATTAAAACGACAGCTTAACTCAATAAATTGTCTCCTTTTTTATTTTTCCAAATTTACTTGCTTTAATAATATATTTACAATATATTATTATATCTAACAAGGAAAGGTCCCCAGGTGTCTCTCACCGGTTTGAATAATTTTTGAATACGTCATAGAGGACAAAAATCTAAGGTCGACGTATTGTTTTATATGTACGTGCACAATCGATAGTTTACGGTTTCAAAATGACGATTTAAAATCAGCGAAAATTTCGTTTATTTGCCACAATTTCACTATTTTTCATAGAAATATATACAAATTTGGTATCAAACGAAAGGTATTTTAAGGCCACACATGTTGGCATCCATTTTGGAGAAATACATTTCATTGTAATTTTGTTGTTGTAATTTTTAACAGTATTTAGTCGATATCATAAGGAGCGCATTTTCGAGATTGTTTCATTTTCATTTATATTTGATTTAAAAGAATTCTAAAAGTTATCTTTTTTTTGTTTTTTTAAATTTTTAAGTTCTTATATTAAAATTTTCTTTATTAAAATATGCATTTATTTTCTTACAAAAAAGTTTTTTTTTAGAGATGAAGACCACATATGGGTATCAAAAATGTTGTTTTTTCTCCAAATTTCCGTATGTGTAAATATTTGATCGGAAAAGTTTATATTTAACAGGGCTTCTATACAACTTTGTGCTTTTAACTTGTTTGCCCGAAAGAATGAGAAAAAGCATCGGAAATTTAAAAATATGATTTTCTATGTAAATATCTCCATTAGTTTTCAACATATTTCACAAAATTTTTTTTGTTATAAAGCTTAATAAAAGTACTTGCCAATAAATATTTTAGCAATACCAATTACAAAATAATATCCCAATATTCTTTTCCAATGAAAACCAATTTTCATACCATGTGGATCTGTATTAACAAAACTTCTTTTCTGTTAATTATTAAGTCTCTATATCCATCCCATGCTCATTTCAAGAATAATCAAGCTCATTTTGAAAATTTTAAAAGAAACAAATATTTTTTATACTTTTCAGTTATTAACCCTTGGCTGCCACACCTCCCTCCAGTAATATAGCTTCCACCCTATGGTAACTCATTACCCTAACTAACCAAGGGTTAATAACTGAAAAGTATAAAAAATATTTGTTTCTTTTCAAATTTTCAAAATGAGCATGATTATTCTTAAAATGATCATGGGAACGATATAGAAACTTAATAATTAACAGAAAAGAAGTTTTGTTAATACAGATCCACATGGTATGCAAATAGGTTTTTAGTAATAACTTTTGATTGGAAAAGAATGTTGGGATATTTTTTTCAAATACATTATTTTTGAAGCTATACTCTTTTATAAAAATTATATAAATAACATTTTTAAAAAAATTAGTTTCATCAAAAAAATCGGAAGGGTATACCCCTGATTTTTTATGATAGAAATAGTTAATAAATTTTTGTTTAAAACTGAATCCATTTTTGCTAATAAATGTCATGCCATGTGAAAGGGTGTTTAAAATGCAAGTTTTAATTCAAATTATTTTTAAAACAAAAACAATTTTTACGTAATTTTTTAAGGAAAAATTGACTATTTTGGGTTTTTTTTGAAAAAAATATTAAAAATACAATTGTACAGTAATTGGTATTGCCAAAATTATTATTGGCAAGTACTTTTATTTAACTTTATAACAAAAAAAAAATTTTGTGAAATATGTTGAAAACTAGTGGAGATATTTACGTAGAAAGTCATATTTTTAAATTTCCGATGGTTTTTTCTCATTCCTTCGGGCAAACAAGTAAAAAGCACAAAATTGTATAGAAGCCCTGTTAAATATAACCTTTTCCGATCAAATATTTACACATACGGAAATTTGGAGAAAAACAAAATTTTTGATACCCATACTCTCTAAAAAAAAATTTTTTTTAAGAAAATAAATGCATATTTTAATAAAGAAAATTTTAATAAAAAACGTAAAAATTTAAAAAAACAGAACAAAGGTAACTTTTAGAATTCTCTTAAATCAAATATAAATGAAAATTAAACAATTTCGAAAATGCGCTCCTTATGATATCGACTAAATACTGTTAAGTATTACAACAACAAAATTACAATGAAATTTATTTCTCCAAAATGGATACCATCATGTGTGGCCTTAAAATACCTTTCGTTTGATACCAAATTTGTATATATTTCTATGGAAAATAGTGAACTTGTGGCAAAAAAACGAAATTTTCGCTGATTTTAAAACGTCATTTTGAAACCGTAAACTATCGACCGAGCACTTATAAAAAAATACGTTGACCTTAGATTTTTGTCCTCTATCACATATCCAAAAATTATTCAAATCGGTGAGTGACACCTGGGGACCTTCCTTGTAAGACACACCCCATTTCCAGTCATTCTTCCAAATATATTTTTGAAACCAATCATAAACATTTTAGCTACAACAAATGTTAAGACTTGCATTTTCTCAAGTCACATATTTAAAATGTCAATGCTTTCTTTTTACTCTGATTGATTCTATGTTGGCTTCTCAGAATTAAGAAATTCAATCCTATTATCAATCCTATAATCAGATGCGCTACTTTAACATGTTTCTCGTGAATATGCACTTCTACACATTTCTTCACATGCTGACCCACATGTACACACTGCAATATGACCTTGTCTTTTTATTTCCAAACATAACTGGCCGCTCGCGCTAAGCCCAATTAATAATTTATGAATCATTTTTCTTTAATTGTTTTTTTTTATCTATATTTTTGTCGCTACTAAATAAAATCAAATTACATTCACATGTGCTCAGCATTTTCAGGTTCTGACATAGATTGTGACTAGGTGGTTTAAATTTGTTTTATTTTATTTTGTTTTGTTTGATTTGTTTATTTGTTTAATTGGGTTGTGTACACACAACAGTGGGTATGTGTGTATATCACGTATAGACTCCAAAACCGCCGAAGCAATCTTTATGCAATTTTTAGCGATACTGAAGCAACATTCTGAGACTGTTCCTGTGAAGTTTGGTGTTGATTGGACAAGTGGACGTGGTACCGCCTATACAACCCAAATTGGATCTATCGCCCAGAAACAAAAAAAAAAAATGCAATAAATTTGGTAATTTTGTTCAGATGGTTGTTTTCGGTGACTGTACAAAAATGGGCGTGGTCGCACTATATCTACGCCCACTTTTCAGAAATCATTTTCATTTCTGAGGTGTTCAAGTTTTGATAGTGAATCTTGGTATGCGGGTGCTATGAATCCAAATGGCAGTCATTATGTAAATATAAATTTTATCACGCCCACTTTTACCGCCTGCAAATTAGTAAAAATTCTTTATATCAGACGGATATTACCGTAGAAGACTAAGATTTGGTAATTTAGTACATATGGTAACTGTCGGCAACTTTTAAAAAATGGGCGTGGTCGCAACATATCTTCGCCCACTTTTTAAAATCATGCTAATTCCTGAGTTGTACACGTTTTGATAGGAAGACTTGATATGCAGGTGCTCTAAGTCTCAGTCAATGCATATATAAATAAAATTTTCCACTCCCACTTGTACCACCCGCATATAAAAAAAAAACAAAACGAAATGGCCAATTTCAGTCCTTGAAAGGACTTTGACCGAGCTTCTTATGATGAATTGTATTGTGCGTGTTGTGAAATGTTTGAACACAAATGATCGAGAATGATTCGAACCAGGGTTCTCTCCCGTATGGGCCATACACTCTACCCACTACGCCACGGCCGCCACTTTTTTTACCCACAAGTCAATAGAATTTCTATAAATCTGACAATTCTCATCGTTAAATACTAAAATTCTTTAATTAAGTCCATACGTTTACTCTCGACAGCTTTGCAAAAAATGTGCATGGTAGCACTTTATCTGTGCCCACTCTTCAGAAATAATTTTATTTAATTTATTTATTTATTAATGAATTATAGTTAATTACAATTTAAAAATTATTACTAAGTTTTTTACTGGCAATAGCTGCCAGGACTATCGGTTAGAAATAATTTTAATTCCTGAGATGTGAACGTTTTGATAGTCAAACTTTGTATCTAGGTGCTATGGGTCCAAGTTGCGGTCAATTTTTATATAAATTTTGCCACGCCCACTCTTAACACCCAAAAATCCGTAAAAAGTAAATATATCAGAATTTTTTTACAGTAAAAGAATAAAATTTGGCAGATTAGTTCATATGGTTGGTACAAAAATGGGCGTGTCGCACTTTATCTACGCCAACTTTTCAGAAATCATTGTAATTTCGGAGCTGTACATGTTTTGATAGTGACACTTGGTATGTAGGTGCAATGGGACCAAGTATCGGTCACTATATATATATAAATGTTGCCATGCCTACTTTTTCTGCTCATCTATCTATCAGTAAAAAATGTGTGTACGTATACTAAGGCTCCTCACAAAAAAAAGGTTTGAAACAACAAAAAAAAAAACAAAAACGAAATGGCCATTTCAGCCCTTAAAAAAGACTTTGACCGATATTCTCTCGTTCTTAACCCTAGAAAGATAACCCTATTTGAAGAGAGTGTGCAAAAAATGTAAAAAACTTACGTCTCGCAGACGTAGCCTATCTTTCTAGGGTTAATAACAAACGGCCAGACTAAATAGCTATGAACAAGTTCTTACAGTCTGCACCAATAAATTTTTAATTTTTATAGTCGGACCAGAAGTAATGCGGATTTTCATTAATTTTTTAACTGTTTTTATACTATTTTCAGTAAAATTCATACTAAAAATATTTTTTTTTGTCTTGCCATCTTACTTTTAGTCAAATAAATGATCCAAATGATAAAATATAGTGTAAAGTGAAGAATTATTATGTAAATTGAATTACAAAAGTATTAATTGAATTATGAAAGTATGAAAAGTATGAAAGTAGTATGGGAAAAAATTCATTTGAATTTTAGTGAAAAAAATATGAAAAAAGATAAAACAATCCATAAAAATCCGCATTATCTTTGGTACAACGGAAGAAATCCTAGATTTTTTGATGCAAAAGAACTTTTTCATTACTCTTATTTCTAACCGTTTATTTTTTTTTTTACTACCATACCAGACAATATTTTTAGCCGAAATATTTTGAGGATCATCATAACATAAGCCATGGATTATTTTGAAGAACCTGACTGAACAACTTTTTTTCTATGGAGCGTGAGGCGACTTAATGTATATATGTATATGGGTATATGTGTATATCACGTAAAGACTCCCAAACCGCTAATCCAATTTTTATACCAAAGCCTTGAGAGGGTTCCTGTGAAGTCTGGTGCCAATCGTAAAAGAGGGCGTGTCACCTTAAACAGTTTTGGAATTATTGGGCGCACAGCCTCGGAATTAAAAATTCGACCTCAATTTACACATGCCGTTCCACTGGTAACATTTTATTGGCGTGGTACTTTTTCAGCACCCTAAATTTTCGGTATAGCTTTCACTTATCAATTTTAACTTATCAAAGTCACTTATCAATGAAACTTGGTACGAAATTAATATAAAAGCGTGGCCTCACTATAGCTATGCCCACTTTTAGGGTATAAGCTAGTTCATATATAACTATATAGTACCCACCACTTGGCCCCATTGCACCTACATACCAAATTTCGGTATTAAAACTTGTACAGCTCAGAAATTACAATGATTTCTGAAAAGTCAGCATAGATAAAGTGCGGCACGCCCATTTTTATAAAGGTTCTGGCAGGAACCATATGAACTAATGTACCAAATTTTAGTCTTCTACTGTAAAAATGTCTGATAAATATGTACAGATTTGTAGGCGGTAGAAGTGGGCGTGGAAACATTTATATATTAAGTGATCGCCAATTGGACCATAGTCCTTACATACCAAGTTTGACTATCAAAACTTTTACATCTCAGGAATTACAATTATTTCTAACCGATAGCTCTGGCAATTAGTGCTTACTAAGTTATAATTTTTAAATTGTAATTAACTGTAATACATAAATAAATAAAATAAAATTATTTCTGAAGAGTGGGCACAGATATGGTGCTACTGTGTCCATTTTTTGCAAAGCTGCCGAGAGTGAGCGATTGAACTTAATTAATTATGTTAGTATTTAGCGATGTAAATCGTCAGATTTATAGAAGTTCTATTGATTTGTGTGTATTGACCACAATTGGGGGTGGTATATATATTGACCTCCCCTTAGAGCACCTACATATCAAGTGCTACTATCCAAACGTGTACAACTCAGTAATAAGCATGATTTCGAAAAAAATAGGCGTATAAATGCTAAGACCACCCTCATTTTTTGAGCAGTTGACGACAGTAACCATATGAACTAAATTACCAAATCTTAGTTCTCTGCGGTAAAAGCCGTCTGATATAAAGCATGTTTACTGATTTGTGGGCGGTAAAAGTGGGCGTGACAGCATTTATGTATTCATAGTGACTGCCACTGGGACCCATAGCACCTGCATACCAACATTCACTATCAAAACGTGTACAACTCAGGAATAAGCATGATTTCGATAAAGTGGGCGTAGATATGGTGCGACCATGTCCATTTTTGTACATTGACCGACAGTAACCATATAAATTAAATTACTAAATCTTAGTCTTCTACGGCAAAAGCCGTCTGATATAAAACATTTTTACTGCTTTGTGGGCGGTAAAAGTGGGCGTGACAACATTTTTATATATATATAGTGACTGCCACTTTGATACATAACAGAGATTCACTATCAAAACTTAAACATCTCGGGAATTAAAATTACTTTTGGAAAGTGGGCGTAGACATAGTGTGGCCACGCCCATTTTTTGTACAGTTACCGACAGTAACCATCTGAACAAAATGACCAAATTTTAGTGTTATACGATTAAAGCAGTCTGATATATAGATTTTTTTTTGGGTTTTGGGCGATAGAGCTAAATTGGATTTGGAATTTGTTTTCAAAATTACGATAAATTGTTGTTTTGCATTCTTGTTTTATTTTAAAAATTAATGAATGAAATAAAATTGCTGTTGTGAAATCTATTTACTTAGCTGTTTCATTTACTGTATTAATTATCTCAAGACTATGGGTTGGTTGCGAAGATATATTAAAATATTTTCAACTTCATGGCTTGTCCCAGTTTTTTTTTTTTTTTTTGTTCAGTTGTATATTTTTTTAGGTACTAAATATAAAGCACATTAATTTAGTACTTGGTCACATTTCCTTAACATTCAATTAATGCTTATATTCTTTAAGTCACACTTGTTATACAGTTTTTTATCATTTTTCTTATATCGAGGTCGTTTTCCCATATACCTTCAATGTTTTGTTTTAAAATTTGAACCGTAGTATTTTGGCGAGCATAAACTTTAGATTTGAGATATGACCAACAATTCCCAATAGCATTCATATCCGGAGAATTGCCTGCCCAAGGAAGAACTTCAATGTTGAAGTCGCAGAAGAATATGCAGTCGGAAGAATATCGTTCTCCAGGAAATCTGCAAAAGAATTTGATAGATTCTGTGACAGCTTCTAGCTGGCACTCGTCGCTGAAGAAGACCTAATGGAATTTAAAAACAAGATAATTTCAAATATTTAAGAAAACACCATTGGTTTCCGAATATTTTGACTTCTTACCGTTATCCCAATCTTTTTGCGTGTATGATTGATGAAGCTTAGCCCAAAATAATAGCTGTTTGATCATTCGATTTGTTAATTTTGCTTTTTTGCAGACCGACGACGTGTCAGATTTTTTTCTAAAAATATTCTTTTGGCGCTTCTAAGCGAAATATCCACTCCTGCGCTGTTTAGCTCTTTGACAATTTCACATGCAGGTTTTCAATAGCCAATATTTTAACCTTTCTTCCACAATTAAATCGCCTTGATTTCGAATTGTTTTCTCAATCTTGGAGACTGTCGGTTGACTCACGTGGACTTTTTTAGATATTTCGTTGTGCGATTACTGCTCACTCTGAAGATATCCTATAACACTGTGGAACAAATTCAGGTTAGCAAAAGTTAGGTCTATTCTGAGAGGGGGGGGTGGAAATAGAGGCTAAATTAGAAGACCCGTATCGCGGCGGTTGTTTATGTTAGTTCGATTTTTTATTTTTTTAATCGACCTTCGAACTTTGCAGTCAAAGATGAAAAACAATGATAAAACGGCAACTGGACAAATCATTAATTTAATTTATTTAATTTTTTACATAAAACTTTTTATAACTAACATTTCAAAATTATATTTTTTTCCATATTTTTATAATGTCTTTTCCAATGTTTCTTCAAAACCAACACTGAACAAAATTGGTACATAAAAAATGAGAAGTAAATTAGTATTAAGATGGAAAACGCAAGTTTTGTATTATGATTGATTGTTTTCTTTTCAAATAAAATTTATTTAAGAAACTGAGAAGCATATTATAGATCAAACAGAAAGCATAAAAGACTTAGTTTTGTGGAAAATATTTTCAAAAAGCATAAAAAAAAAATAATTTTTCCAACATTTTGCTTCATAAGCACCACAAAAATTTTCTAAATAAATTTTGAAAGAATTTTAATGGTTGCATAGGTCTCTAGCAATAATTTGGTTTTTACAGATTGAAAAAATATCAATTAGTCGACGAGTTATAGCCAAAAAACCATATAAAAAATATGCTAAAAATCGGCATTTGACTGCAAAGTTCGAAGGTCAATTAAAAAAAAAATTCGAACTAACTTAAACAAATGCCGCGATACGGGTCTTCTAATTTAGCCTCTATTTCTACCCCTCACACTCAGAATCGACCTAACTTTTGCTAACCTGAATTTGCGCGAAATGTCCTTCTTATTTCCCATGGTCCCTAAAAAGTTAGTAGTTTATTATACTTAAAGGATTCATATATAACATCACCCAAAAATCAAAATTAATGTCATATGCTTTATTACGGAATATCTTAACACAATTGAAATAACAAAAACGCACCAATATTGGCTAAAGAGACCTTAACTCGCAAAAACTTTAACTCATCAATTATAATTTTTTCGTCTTCAGTTTTAGAAAAATTTTAAACTTACATTTATCGTATTTTAATATTAAACACTTGAGACTGACTAAGGAAACAATATATAAGAAAAAAAAAAACACAGGTGCGTCGTTGGACACACGAGAGAAGCGAAGCTTTTTCGCAGTTACATAGATTTGATAGCTTAATAATTTTTTGTTTTTAATAAATTAACTTTTAAAGTCAAAAATTTAAAATAACATAAAATAAATAACATATATACAGAAAACATATTTACTGTTTTTTTTATTGTTGAATGTCAAATTTCCACGCCAATTACATATACGGGCATATAATGCCAGCGACTCTCCATTTTGACTCTTCACACATGGTTGTGAACTTGGCTGCACTGACTCATGCATGCGTTTGTTAATTCCATATATATTGATATCTATTTTTTGACACTTAAAAAAGCACTTGTCAACGCACTTGTCATAGAGTGTAAATTATTATCTGGCATGTGTTAACAGTTATTTCACTTAAAAACAAAGAAAAAAAACTCTGTTAACCTCTGTTAACACATGCCAGAGATTTAGCAGAGTTGATGCAATCTCTAGATAAAAATTTATAGTCTATGCCAACAGCACTACAAACGCATTCACAATACAAACAAACCGATGCTGGAGACACCTTGTGGCAAAGAAAAGCAAATTTTTGATAGTTGTAGCAAATACACAATCCTCTATCTATTGATAGATGGTGACGATCTACTGCAGCATAGCTTCTGTTATAATAAGTATTCAATTAACAACTATTTATAACAAGTCTTTGTGGCCTAGTGGATTGTGCGTTGGACTCTCGTATAAAAGGACGTGGGTTCGATCCCACGGGCCAGCCGAAAATATTTTTAGTATTTAATATTAAAGTATTAAATTTTCTTGTTGTAATAAGCACTAGCAACAAAGAAACCATCAAATTTCCAAGAAAAAATCTGTCGAAACTTTTTCAGATTTCACTCCAAGCAAATCACAGAACGAGGAGTAAAAAGCTTCGCTTCAAAAAAAACTTTTATTTTCATGAATTATTTAAGCATGCATACTGTTTCTAGAAAATAAAACTAAATTCAACAGTTATTCTAATTTTTTTGGCGGGGTACTGTATGTTAAAAAACTCTGCACTTATTGTGCATTTGTCATTGTTATTGTATAATAATGTATTTTGTCATTGTTATTTTTTAATGTTAATGTATTAATATATATTCAATAAATTTATAAATTTCCACTTCGATTTGATATTTGATGCATTTTAAGTTATTTTTAACTCTTCTGTTGTTTTGTGTTGTTTTGTTTTGTTTTGAAGACAACGGTTGTTTTTCACTTCCTTTCTGCTTTTCTTTATGCAAAAAAAAAAAATGTGCAGAACTGGCAGAAAGAAAATTCATATTTTTGCTAAGTATTTTAATAATTTATAAATGCAAGAAATATTTATATATACATAAAAATATAAATGTATATTTATTTATTACAAGAAGTTAACACTACATTGTATAAATTTTTCTGGCACGCAATTAGTGCTTTTTTTCGCAAAAACATGCTCCAGAAAACAGATCATGATATCTTTATTTTTGAGTTTTGGCAGCTAAACTTTTGGAAATATTGTAATAAAGGGTTCCGTTAAAACATATAAAAAAAATGAGAAAATCAAAAGAGCAATTTTTTAATTGCGTTTGAAACTTTTTGAAAAATTTCTTGTTTTTCCATACAAATTTGGATATTTTCGCCAAAGCATGCTTCAGAAAACAGGTCATAAAACCCTTATTTTTGAGTGTCGGCAGCCAAACTTTTACGAATGTTGTAATAAAAGGTTTAGTTAAATCATATTAAAAAATTAAGAAAATCAAAAAGCATTTTTTTTAATTGCGTTTTAAACTTTTTGAAAAATTTCTTATTTTTCGATACAAATTTGGGCATTTTTGCCAAAACGTGCTCAGAAAAAACGTTTTAAAATCAATTTTCTTAAGTTTCGGCAGCCCAAATTTTGGAAATGAATTAAAAAGATTTAAAGAATTTAAATACATATTTAAAAATAGAAGAAATCAAAGATGCAATTTTTCTTTAATTGTGTATATAATTAAACATTGTGTTAAGCATGCGCAGTGAGTAGACGTGTTTTGTTTGGTATCAGCTTGGTCAACGCGATTTAACTCAAGTTTGATGTCAACAAGTCTATTTAATATCTGCCGATTTTATTAAATGACATTTTGCTGAACACTATATTTAATATAGTGCAAATTTCAAGCGCAAAATAAATTTATAAATTTGCAAAATATAAAAGTAAATGGAAATAATGTAAACAACAACTAAGAACACAAGAAGTACTACAAGCAGTCGCAGAGTCCCGCTAACTCCCCTCGGGGCTCATGACTCATCGACCTCAACTGCAACTATGCTGTCGGATGACAAATTCAAAACTGAGCTAAGCTGCATTCGGGAAAGTATTGTGGAGCAACTTACGAGAGCGATAGCGGCGTCGGAGGAGAGGGTGATGCAGAGGATTGGCGAAGTTTCTGCTGAGCTATCCAATATGAAGACAACCATTAAAGGTTTGGTTGAGCTAGTTACTGTGGTCGAAGCAGCGTATGCTGATCTAGGTATGATGAAGGAGAGTATGAAAGAAATAAGAAATGAAGTGGAAACTGTCAAAGCCTATGATACGACAACAACAACGCAATCTACTCTGGATGATGAAGTGAGAGCGCTGAAGACACAACTAGAACATCATGAGTCTGAAGCTATTTCTACTGATGTCGTCATATATGGAATTTTAGCAAATGAAAATCTCAGTGACATTTTTAGCAGAGTTTGTTCGTTGCTACAATGTGACACTCTTAGGCTGCGGGATATTTTCAGGCTGTGAACCAACAAAAAACTGAGATATGCAGCGATCATCGCTAAGCTCGCAACACCGTATGAGGGCAACTGCCTGTTTAAAGCTATTGCTGCATACCGGAAAATAAACAAGAGGCAGCTCAAGTTAAGCGACATCGGGTGTGGAGGAGGTGATAAGTTCTTCCTACACGAAAGCTTAACTGAAAGAAATCGAGCAATTATGCAATATGCTAGTCGACTGAGGCGAGAAAATAGAATGGCTGCTGTTTTTATACTACGTGGACGTGTGTTCGTGAGAGCAAATGAGGCAATAATAGTAACCAGCATTGAAAGCGTTAGCTGCATCGCTGGAACCAGAACAACAACAAATTAAGCAAGAATCTGATCTCTTTTATTATATAATGATTTTAAATGTATTTCTCTTTTTCTACTACTCTTCAAGAAAACTCTTTTTTCACTTCTCTCTTATGATTATTCTGTCATCTATCTTTTATATTCTTAATTGTATTCATATGTATCATACTAGAGTGAACTGGTTGATAGGAATATTTAAAATATCTCGTTGCTTTTTTTATTGTTTTGGTTTGTCTATTGTTTGTGTTTCCTTACTATTGAATATCTTGTCTTAGTATCAACAATCGTGGCGTTAATAACAAAACTCTTTTAAATGTCTTATGCGGACGACGCTCTGGCTTAAAAATTGTTCATTTAAATGCACTAAGCCTAAATTCAAGCAAGCTAGACTATATGAACTATGTTTTTCAAGATTCCTCTGTTGACATAATATGCGTGAATGAGACATGGTTCTGCAATGATGTGTCTAATTCTGTTTATCGTATTGAAAACTAGTGTTTTTAGAAATGATAGGCTCGGAAGAAAGGGGGGTGGGGTTGCAATATATTGCCGCAAGTATCTTAAAGCTAAGCTTACAAAAAATCTGTTAACAGCAGTGTTGAGTTTGTCAATAAATGTGTCTATGATAAATGTACCAAATTATTCGTATCGTAAGTCTACAATCCTAGCAAGCTAAATTGCTTAGCAGCAATATTTTCAGAAGTCTCTGATGTTTCAACTGACAATAATTTTTCGTAATATGTGGTGACTTTAATGTTAACCTTCTGTGCAATGATACCTACACTAAAAATTTATATGAAAGTGTGTCGTCTGTCGGTCTGTCTGTTGTAAATGATGTAATGCCCACTCGGTTTTCTTGTAATGATAGTCCTAGTCTTTTAGATTACTTCATTGTGTCCGATTTATCACCTGTTTTACTCTTTGACCAAATTTAATTTTGATCCGATCACGATTTAATTTTTTGTACTCTTAATATTAACTTAATGCGCACTCTGTCCTCTAATACGTTCTCGTACCATGACTTTAAAAATATAAATAGACCTGCACTTTTTCAAAGTGTTTGTACTATTGACTGGAGTGAAATTTGGAATAGCGTAACGGTTGATGAAAAGTTAACGTTCTTTAAAAATATTATATATAGGCTTCTTGTTAATTATGTTCCATTCAAAACTATTACTATAAAGAATGCATCCTGCCCCTGGTTCAATGTCCGAGTTCAGAATGCTATTAATAAACGGAATCGATTGCACAGAATGTGGAAAAAAATCCCACTAGAGAGAAGTAGGAGTATTATAGGACTGCTAGAAAAGTCTATAGGTATAATCAAACACAGCAAAAAACTGTATTTTTCCTCCAAGCTAAAAGCATCTCTACCATCCAAAGCTTTATGGAATAATGTCAAAAAACTTGGTATTAACAGCGATATAAAGTCTGAGTATCCTATTGACCCAGAAAACCTAAATAATTACTTCCTGTCTACATCTGTAGATCTGGGAAATATCAACTTTGTAATTCCTAGACATTATGCTGAACAATCTTTTGAGTTTTCTGCGGTAAGTGAAAGTGATGTTGGAAGGTGCATTCAGAAAATAAAATCAAATGCAGTTGGAGCAGATGGAATCCATGTTAAATTCTTAAAACTCATTATTCCATTTATTCTCAGTCCACTCGCGCATATCATACATCACTGCTTTACAACATTATGCTTTCCAAACACTTGGAAAGCTGCAATCGTTCTTCCTGTACCCAAAAAAACGCTCGCTAGGATGCCAATGATTTCCGGACAATCAGTATTTTATCTTGCCTATCAAAAATTTGTGAAACACTAACGGCTAATCAAATTTCTCTCTACATATCCCAAAAGAAATTATTATCTCCTATATAGTCAGGTTTTCGTGCTGGGCATAGTTGTTCCACTGCTATGATTAAGGTTTTGGATGATATAAGATGCTCGTATGATAATAGCTTAGTAACATTGTTGTGCCTACTTGACTTCTCAAAAGCGTTTGATATGGTTAATAACTCCCTGCTTTGTGTTAAGCTGAAATATAATTATGGCTTTTGTGATAGCGCTGTGTCCCTGCTGAGTAACTATCTCTCGAATAGAGTGCTGAGAGTAAAAGTCGGCGAAAATTATTCGAAGTATTCACATCTTTGCAGTGGGGTACCGCAAGGGTCAGTTCTTGGGCCGCTTTTGCTTTCCATCTTCATAAACGACATCTTCAGCGTATGCAAGCATTCCACCATGCATGCTTATGCTGATGACATACAGCTATATCTTTCTCGAAGATCTGACCTTATGGAAGATCTGGCATGCAGGTTGAATAAGGATCTGGGGAGTATAGCGCAATGGGCTTCTAGCAATGGGCTTCGACTCAATGCGCCCAAGTCTTATGTGCTACCCATTAGCAAACATTCTGTTTTTGTTGAAGATATACCGGATCTGACTTTAAGTGGCAATAAGCTTAGTCTCGTCAGTAAAATTAAAAATCTTGGTTTTTATATCAACTCTACTTTAACCTGTACTAACCACATAAACAGCGTAGTAAGGAAAATTTATTTTATCTTACGCAACCTCAGAGTTTCAGAGGAGGAGATTTTCAGAGTTTTAATAACTTACGCAGAATGTGTGTACAGTAAATTATACTCGCAATCACAATTAAAATTATGTTTAGCATTCAATCAAGCTACAAGATATGTTTTTAATCTTCAAAGGTATGACCATATTTCGCAGTTCAAAAAATGCATTCTTGGGTGTGACGTTATAAATTATTATTTTTTTTTTTTTTAGATTAAACCAACACTCAGGGGATGCCCCTTTAAATGCGAAAGCATTGTGTTGATTCGGAAGACGGGTGATAGTTAGTTGGAGGGTGGAAAGATGAAGTAGTGTCGGTGAAGATTTGATTTAAATTTACACAGATTGTAACTGCCGGGAAACACGCTTTATTTTTCCACAATTTTACTGAGCGACTGAAGAACGAATCATCTCGGTAATGCGATGTTCAGTTGGGCAAAGAGGCAATGGCAAAAGAATGGGCTTGAAGAGCTGCCCGAGTGGACCTAGGAAACACACGGGCTGGTGGCGTCAGGCCATGTATCTCCCTTGAACACTTACCATGGTAGTACCTGTACAGAAGGCTTAGGCAACAAACATTGCGACGATGCCCAAGAGAATCGAGAGAAGATGAAATATTTTCATCCCCTATCAAATATATCGCACATCGTTGAATGCGGTCCAGAAGCTCCAAATATGATCTTGAAGCCCCTGCCCAAATGTGTGAATTGTACTCCATTTTCGGCCTAATATATGAGGTATAGAGCACGCGAAAATCAGATGAAGTGAAGTGTTTCTTGCACCGTTTTAAAAAACCTAGGCACTTCGCCGCTTCTTTCGACACATCGAAAATGTGATCATTCCAACGAAGGTCTGATTGTATCGACATGCCCAGAACGTCAAGAGCATCTGACTCCACAAGATCTACACCGTTCAAATTCAGGGGTGCTAAGGGACAGTTCATTCGTTTGTGGGTTAACAAGCAACACTGGGTCTTGCTAGCATTAAATTCCACTCTATTAGCAAGACCCCACTCGGAGATTTTTTTAAAATCATTATTAAGTGTGTCATTCATAATCTGCCTTTTTCTCTCAATCTCCAAAGAGTCAGGGCGTTTTTTGAAGAAATATGAATGACAAATGCTGCTGTCGTCCGCAAAAGAATGAATTGGGTTGTAGGTCCACGACAGAAGGTCGTTGATAAAAACCAAAAACAAAGTTGGAGATAGGACTGAACCCAGCGGTACTCCTGCGTTGATGGCGTGCTCATTTGACGAAATTCCGTCGACAACAACACGGATACTTCGGTCCTTGAGAAAACACGTGATCCACCGAGCAAAGTTACCACCGACACCATATGCAATTAGTTTCGACACGAGCGCTTTATGCCACACTCGGTCAAACGGCTTTGAAATATCCAAAGCAACAACCCTGCTCTCACCAAATAAGTGATAACGCATTGGTTCCATTTTTCGGTGAGGAAAGCCATCAGGTCACCGGTAGAGCGGGCCCTACGAAAACCATACCGGCGATCACTAAGCAATTCGTTGTGCTTCAGATACTTCATTAGGTTGAAGTTAATTATGCTCTCCATAACTTTGGCGAGCGTAGAGCATATCGCTATGGGCCGATAGTTTGCAGGGTTCGTGGCATCGCCCTTTTTTGGTACTGGCTGGACATTTGCGACCTTCCAACAAGATGGAAATACTCCTGTCCTGTAGGAGATGTTGAAAAGGTTGCACAAAGGCCGAGCCAGGTAGAAGCACACGCTTTAAGCACAATTGGTGGTATACCAT
Organism: Coremacera marginata; assembly: GCA_914767935.1. Classification (NCBI taxonomy): domain Eukaryota; kingdom Metazoa; phylum Arthropoda; class Insecta; order Diptera; family Sciomyzidae; genus Coremacera; species Coremacera marginata. The sequence continues at coordinate 118,380,085 of OU612045.1, read as the reverse complement.
CAGGACCAGAAGCTTTGTTTATGTTGAGATTTGTGCGCACTTTTTCTACTGCTCTCGTTCGAAAATATATTTCTTGCATTGAAGAAGAACCATTTTCAACAAAGGGCAGTAGCTGATTGCTATCCGAGATTGTGGAATTTTGTGCAAACAATCCAATAGGTTCGCTTTATCAACCGAGTCAGTGAAGATTTGGTCATCTGTTAAAAGAGTTGGAATCGACGAAGACGTTTGATTTTTAACTCTTTTAACAAATGACCAAAAGTTTTTGCTCCCTTTGGTGCAGAGAAGAACCTGTTCTCTAATGCGAGTTTCGTGAAGAAACTTTTCGCGTTTTTAAATTGCGTTACAGCGATTCCTAGCCTCGATGCTAAGTCGATTAGTATCAGCATTCTTATCTGATCGCCAATTCAGATAGGCTTCCTCTTTGGACCTGACTGCAATCCTGCAAGTCTCATTAAACCATGAGCGATCTTTTGGTATAATGCTTTTCTTCTTATTGGGGATGAAAGACCGCATACCCAATAAGATAATTTCTTGCACCATAACTGGAGAGGCATTTACATTTCTTTCAGCGAAACATAATTCCCAATTGAAGTTGTGATAAAAATTATTTAACGCAGTCCAATTTGCCTTATCATAAAACCATGCAGTCCTCTTCGGGGCTTTATGCGTAGAGGTGCAAATGTTAGAATATGAAAAAGCAGCGGAGATGGTGCAATGGTCCGAATTTCCAAGAGGTGCGTTGACACTCACTTCATATTTTTCATGATGTGAAGTCAGTAAAAGGTCTAGGATGTTTTGGCTAAGCAGATCCCTTCGTAGAAAAAAAGTTGGTTCCTTCACTAGTTGAATCAATTGGTTCGATTCAGCAAAAAGCTCAACATATTGACCCTCAGGTGTTGTATGGCTCGAGTGATATAACCAAGCCGAGTTGTGGACATTGAAATCGCCGGCTACAACGATTTCGCTATCAGGAAACAACCCCAAAATGTGCGTTAATGAATCAGAGAGATAGTCCAGTTTGTTAAAAGTGGGCTCCCTCCCTAAATTTGGGCTTCTATACACGAAACAGAAGTGTAGCAAATGCGAACGGATCCTGAACCTAACATAAATTGAGCTAAACTCTGGATCAGTTATATCCAGGCTCCGCAGGCACTGATATGCTACATCCGAACGTACAAAAAGAGCGATGCCCCTATGCGAAGAAAACAATGGCAGTAAGTGATACCCAGGAATATGAAAATCCAGTGGATCTGCATCCTCGCTTACCTGGGTCTCACTTAGTGCCATTATTTGAGGCCTATTCGCCCTCAGTCCACGTATATTGCAAGAATCTATGCGAAAATGACCCGACATTCACGCACCGTGCAAACATTAAACAAATAGGGTAAAAAGGTAATTATTTACAACTGATTATTGAGATTAAACTCTGCGGACATAAATATGTGCAAAGGCCAGTGTTATTCCTTCACCTTAGCATAATTCTGCCCACAGTGCAACATCAACACAGTTGCAACTAATCGGAGAGGATGGAGGAGTTGACGGACACGAATAAACAACAATAACTTACGCGGCGAAGAGCATAGAAAAGCCCTTCGCATGGTCAGCTAAAAAATGTAGACTTCAGCTTGTTGTTGTTGCTGTTGGCCGCACTCAGCAAAGCTGATTTCATTTGTTGTCGTTGTTGTTGTTATGCAGCTGTTGTGTGTTACTTGATCTTGATTTTTTCACAACTTGTTTGCTTAGCATGCATATATGTATATATTTTTTATATTTGTTTTCTTTTGCTGTTTAATTTTTTGTTTTTTTTTTTTTTTAACACACGACTTTATTTTAACATAGTAAAATAATAACACTGAACTCTGACGGACACTGATTTCACGATTTAAAAAAGCGATTTAAATTAATTTCGCTAACATTTATTTAATTATATTTAACACAAAAAGACCTCCGGAACATAAATAAACGGCTTAGAAAAATCTAACATTGGGACGGACGAGCGGCCCGTCTGTACCACTTCAATGCACGAATACTACCGAGAAATTATATTTTCTTGCATAAAATTATGACGGACAAAATACCATCCTATTTGTTCGAAAAAATTCAATTTGGTCACTCTACAAGAAGGTCCTTGCTAACTCCACCTAGCTATAATTTTTTAATTTCCTCAAGAATGGTTTTTGTTAATGCCACCCGATTGTGGAATTCCCTTCCCAACCACATAAGAGCTTTAAGGGAAACAACAAAATTTAGACAAGCTGCTGTACAATATTTCTCTTCTAACTGACTTTTATTATTTTATTTCCAGTTTTCTTCAACACTTCTTCTCTAAACTTCTTTTCGCAGTTATTGCTTCTAACTTGCCCTATCGCTTCTTAATATTAGGGTATCTTTTAAATATGCATAATTTTTCTTTGAAATATGTTAAACAAACAATTATATATATAAGGCTTAAATGTAACTTTGCAATTTCAATATGTTTTAATATTTGTAATATCGCTGTAAGCTGTACATTATAAGAACTAAGTTCTTATAGTACTTTGAATAATTTTCGTTTTTTAAATTATTAGGTTTTTGAAAATTTTATTATTTTTATTTTAAACTATAAAGATTTAGAGTAAAACTGTTAAAATATATCTTAGTAAAAGTATTGCATGTAAATAATAACATTTAACAGCGAAAAATAACATTTGAGCGATCTTGGAAAACATTCAGCATGATACTTTAAAAACTGAAATTTTGAATTGAAGGTAACGTGTGAAAGGCGAGATCTTCACAAATGATGGGATATCGCAAAATCGTTTTAAATTTCTTCTATTAAGACTCCAAACTATAAAACTGCATACAAAAAAACTATAAAACTGCATTTTTTAAAAATTATGACTTTTTTTCGTTAGGTCATTTTGTCCACTTGCGTTACACTGTGCCACGTGCTAAAAGCTTTATAAAAACAACTTTGCACAAGTGTCAAACTTGTATAATACACATGAAACGCCAAAGAACACAAATAATGACTGCCCTGACGGCTGAGCGAACAAAAGCTACATGTGCAGATCTTTCCGAATAAGTAAGGTCTGTGCTTGTTTATTTGTGTGCTTTTCGACCAAAGCAATTCATCTCGAGGCCACGAGCGACTAACTTAGTCGTTATCAAAGAAGACAATTTACCCGCGAATGAATTGCTATTGGGGCCAATATTAAAAACATACCTTGGCACCGATAATAGAGTCCGCGTAGCTGACGTTCGCATTGAGAGAGGTTGCGTTACGCGTGCAATTGTAAAGCTAGTAGCCGTTCCGACGAACTACCTCAGTAACAATTTTCTCGCCTTACTCATTATCTTTTTTTCTTTTCTTTTTTTTTTCTTTTCTTTGCTTCTCGTGTCAGAATGTCAACAAGCAACTTAGTGCGTGACCTGCTAGAAGAGATGATCCTCGGTACTGATTCCAAGATGGCCCCCAGCGAGTCCGACATGGTGCGAGAGAGTGCGCCAGCTCCTGAAAGCTCTCTGGGACGCTAAAGTCCAGTGCGAAGCGTCGCCTGTGCTCAATGGAGCACAACCTGGCATCGTGCCGGTGATTCCTTGAAATGAACCTGGAAGAGCGGTTGAGAGCAGTATTAATGCAGTACTACTGCTCCAATTGCCTCTCCGGGGTTCATATGTAAAGGAACTGTCGGAGCAACGGCTTATGCCGTCATTGCGGTGATGATCACCATAGTCTGCTGCACTCTCGCACTCGTATCTGAGTAGGTCGTGCGCACTCGAAAAAGTCAAGAAACAGACATTCTTGAGCATGGAAGACGAAGAAGCAGCCTACAGCTGCAGCTGCACCCGCAACGAGGCCAGGGGTTCAAATTCAAGGTGTCCGTCTTGGAAGGAACCGCAGTCGAAGTTACCGTCTGCGTCGTTAGCTTGGGGCCATTTCCCGAAGAGGTCCCCTTCCAAGAAGAGACCGAGGTCGAATGCACCTCAAGGTGAGCAAACAAGGTGAGCACCCTGATGATACAGGGTCGGCACGGATGCAGTGTCCACCTTGAGACGATAGCAAGGGTCGAACGACATTTGGAGGTCATCACACTGTCACAGGATATCGACGAGCGGATCAGCCAGAGCTACCCAATTATCAATTTGGCTGATCCGCTGTTTTACAAGCGAGCACCAGTTCGACTCTTTGGGAGTCGATGCCTATGCCCGACTGATGCAGCCTGGCAGCATGCCGATTGGTCTCAGCATGCCGTTAGCCCAGAACTTGATCTTCGGTTAGGTTCTATCAGGACAGGGTGCCTGGTAGCGTCTTGCATTCCTGCAAGGTGGGCGGCATGTTAAGCCCATAATTAAGCACCCTGTGCTTGTTAAGCTGCCGTCGCAGAGTTAGGGTGCCGCTCTTAGTTTCTCATTTTCTGTATTTTTCTTTCGGGCAGTGCTTCTTGCTGCCCTGCTTAAGACTGTTAGTTTTTAAGAAGACAATAAAATTTACTGCATCAAAGCTAGTTATATTTTAAGCCCGTGTTTTTATTTCCACGAAGAGTTTTCTCCCTTTAAAGTGAAGTGTTTTCAACTAATATCGCCCTCTCATATATACAACAACGAAATATACAAATTTCCTTACTACGCTTATCATTTTATTGTTTTATTTCGCTTCAACTTCTGTTTTTTTTTTATTCTTTATGTATGTGCTTACATTCAAACTCAATCGAACCTAAATCAAATTTATCCATAAAAACTAATGATACCATTTTTAGTACCAACTAGATATTTTTATGCTTTTATATTTTAATCTTTTTTATATATGCAATTTTTTGATTATGCATAATGTTCGTTGTACTGTAAAAGATTTTATTAATTCTTATTGTACTAACAATTGTCAAAATAAATACCTCATACAAATAATTATATGTGCACCACTAGTAAAACTATTTTTGCGCTAAAATAAAAATGTTTCAAAATTCTGCTCTTGCAGTTATATTATTTATGACAACAGTAACATAACATAACAATTTGACTTTATTCAATTGTCTTTAAATTAAATAAAAAAATTAACATACAAGACTTCATAATAGTAAGAAATTATATGTGCACAACTTAATTATATGTGTTTTTTGCCTAATTTTCAATCTTAATAATAAAAAATATTAAATAAAATTACATATTAGTAATTTATATGCTTTCTTTTTTTTAAATAACTTGGCTCAGCTGGAATGGCATAGAATTAATCAAGGATTTTGGGTTGGATGAGCTGATATTTTGCCATTCTCGCTATTTTGCTATTTTAAACTCTCAAGCTGCCTCAAATTGCCTTCCATCCTTATATACTTTTCCATAGAGGATTCCCCAGAGATTCGCAATGGGGTCTAAGTCTGAACTTATTGCTGGCCATTGCAGTAATGGTATATTTCTGACTGTAAAAAACTATGTCTATAGTTAAAATAAAACTATAAATAAAACTATTATATTAGTTCATTGTCCAACAAATAAACGTACATTTCAGCATTCATTTTTGTTCATATAAAACACATTGGAGTCTTTCCTTCATAACAAAATGCAGCCCAGACCATCACCAATCCTCCCCTAAGGACATGTAAGTGGCAAGTGCGCCGAAATTGATCCCTATGCCGCCAATACTTCTTCGAACCATCAGGCCTATCTAAATTTAACTTTTTTTTGTCACTAAAGATAATGTTACGCCATTCCTCATCAACAAATTGGAACATGATAGCGAAGGCCAAATATGCGTTAATATGTCGAGGCAAAAGGTTAGGTTGTTGCGTCTTGGAAGTAAGTGCTACTTTAGGATTGTCATGTAATATTTCAACTATTCTACTTCTTGTTATGTTAAGACCCATTTGACTTTTTATTTGTCCGGTACTCATTCCTTCGACTACTGCAATATGTTGAGTTCACCGTTTACACCGAGCGTCGATGTGTGTTTTCCGACCACTCGGTCTAACTGTGCCATAACTACTAGGACATTTTAAAAAATTTGTTATTGTGTTACTGTGGCGATCAAACCTTTTGTCTGTTTCTTTCATTTTAGCTCAATTTTCGCTTATTCTCAGTATTATTCCCTGGTCATATTCAGAAATGCTCGTTCCGCTGGGCATTTTCAATATATAATACATTATAATTAAATTAACTTTATTGATTATAAATGAAAAAAACTTACCTTATATTTCGTAACAATTATTTCCAATGCGAGCACTTAAAGCTATCAATAAAGCAACCAAACACCAACTAAATGCGTTATGCAAATATAATTCTTTACTACTGATCATTCAATGCACCGTCACATTGTTTCATTTAACGGTACATTAAATGCATAACGAACTGCATACTAAAACTTGTTAAACAATAACATCGAATAACAAAAACAAACTGCATACCTAAAAATACTGTACTATTCTAGGTGGAGAAAAAATGCAAGCAAATATTTATGCACATATAATTATTTGTATGAGGTAAATACGAAACACATGATTTGTTTTTCCTCTGTCGAACGTTTTAACAAAAAATCTTTAGTTTCGATTAGTAATATGTAAAATTGTTTGTTCAATTCGTCTGCTTCTAATTTATTTAAAAGTTCAGCTGTTTCCTTAAAATGTAATTCGTAACGATTTAGGTAATCAAGTTTGATATTAATTGTTTGAATTGTATATTTCCAATTGCTTGATTTCCTTTTATTTTGTTTTATTTTTAAGACTTTATTAAAAATTTCTTTTAATTCTTCCATTAATTTTTATTAGTCCTTATATATTACATATTTTTATTTAATTGAAAAATTGATAACTTAATGAACTCATGTTCTATAAATCCAGATTAATTAAGTCTAGCTTTAAATATAGTGGAATTGAAACATTCTTGATGATTATTTTTTCCTTTAAATTCAAAATAGATTACTTTACCTGTTCTACTATTTTATTTGAGAATTTACTGTAGAACAATGTTTTTTAAATAATAAACCATAACATCCTTGGTATTTACAAATTGTTACTGAATACATTTTTGTAATTGAAATTATTTAAACATTTGTTCTTGTAACGTGTTTTCTAACGTATTTTTTGTAATATAAGTTAATTATGTATAAAACATAAGCAATTATTATTATGGTTCCTACAGTAATAATTACTATCCAAGCAATTTGATCAATTTAGTTTTTTGTTACGATTGACCCAATATTGTTGTCGATATTTTAATTTTTAACAATTTTTCCGCCATTTCCGTTGTTAAACATACTTAGATAGTTATAAATTGTAGTTATATTTGGAATCATATATTTATATAATGAATAAAAAATTGATTTGATTACATTAATTTAGTGAAAATTGATTTGATACATTTTAATTAGATCTATTTGTTTTATAATGTAGTTTTTCTATTTTTGCTTTATTTAAAAGGCATTTCTTTAATGCAGGACCCTTTGTAATTTTAATTATACTGTGCTGTTACTCGCTGCATTGCTCGTACTGTTTTACCACTTCTTGGCTTCTTTATTGCAGTTTGTTAAATATTTTCGTTGGGAATTTTTGCTTTTGTTAGCCTTGTCCTGTACTTTTCGATAGTTAATGGCTGAGGTCCAGCAGTTTTCGGAGTTGGAACGTATATCGGTGTCGTCGTTTGGTGACCAGATTGTTGTGACATGTATTCCTCTACTTCCTCTCTCTAAAATTTTAATGCTCTCTCTAACGCTCGTTGAAATATTTCATTAAAATCGTCTTCTGACATTCAAATTTCAAAATTTTGAGATAAATTATCGTGTGTGAAGATGCAGGGTCGAAAGTCGGCAGGATCGCTATGTAATAAATTTAATGATTTCGTTTGATATTGTTGTTATGGAAATAAAATAAAGTGTAAATAATTTAAAGCGAACCACGCTTATTCATTGTTGGCTAAAAAGCCGCTCTTTGTGAAAATTTAAATTAAAGTCAGAGCTGGTGTGCTCAATTTTGACTAAGATCAATTCTGACTTTATGATTGAAAATTTTTGGTTTATATACAATATTTACAAGTATTTATCTTAAAACTAATTTACCATAACTCCTCCTACATTTCCAATCTTTAAAGCTTATTTCCAAAAATGTAAAAAGATGATCAATTAATTTTATCTTTCTCCTCAATAAAGTTTTTAATAACTAATCATATTTGGTTTGCTTAAATTCTGGCCTTAACTTAGAAATGTCATCGGCATTAGTCTCATTCAATGCATGTTGTTGTTGCTTAAACATTCTCATGCATGCCGTGTGTAACATCAAACTTGCAGTCGCGTTCATGCTTGTAGAGTCCTTAGCGACAACAGCATAAAGTGGTTCTTAATGCATTTGAATGAATCTGAGTTAGTCATTCTTAAGTTTGTGCGGTCTTTAGCGGCGGAAACGAAAAGGGGTGACAAAGTGAATTGAATCAGAGTTTGAGACTCTTTGCTTATAAAATTTGAAATTGTTTACTTTAACTCTGTATGGAATGTATTTGGGTTTTTATTATAGATTTAATTGTTTCTATTTTTGTGGTCTAGATTTTAGTGTTATTGCATTTTGTTTATTAATAGTGGCAAAGAGGCTGTGACTTTAGGAGTGCACTACAATTTTATAATTCTGATATTAAAATTTATATTATTTTCAAAACTATCAAGAAATTGAAGTTCACTAGAGAACAAAAGATTGATATCATAAGGCGAATAAAAATATGTCTGATACTGGAATTCCAACAATTTCCACAAAATCATTAAGAAAGAGCATAAATAAAAGTGGATCCAAAACGAATCCTTGCGGAACTCCACTTCTGCAGAATTTTGTTTCAGAGTTGCTTCCAAAACAGCTAACGAATTGCTTTCGTTCGAAGAGATACGTGTTGATAAACTGCAGGCGCTTGTTGAAAATGAAAAAGATCTTTAATTGTTTAATTGTTGAAAAAGTTAATGTATTAAATTGTTATGGTTAATAATATCGAAGGCTTTAGATAAGTCCAGAGAGACGAGTGCACAAATCCTTTACTTATTTTTATTTTTTATTTATTTATTTATTTACGGTCTACGGATATTTACAATCTTACTGACTATTATAATCTCACACTAAATTTGACAAATAAATAATTCTAAACAATATTCATTTATGCAAAAACAACTAAAATGAGAGAGTTGAGAAAAAATTTGTGCATATAACAAGGATATACAATCATAGAGAATATTGCAATGAATATTTAATTTATTGAATTTTCACGTATCCTTTCAGTAAGCCCTAACGTAAGAGTGGTAGAACTGAAACCTGTTCGAAAACCAGAATGTCATTGGCTTAGTGGATTATTTGTTATTAAGTCTGGGCTTGTATACCATATTCCAAAGCTTTTAGGACAGGTAAAATGTTGATAGGACAAAAACTATCTAAGTTAGAGGAATTGCCTTTTTTCTAATCGGAAATACACGTGCACTTTTCCAACCCGACGGGAAGTAGGCTGTTGTTAGGATAATTTTAGATACGGCAATGAAATATCCTCGCATATATTCGCAAAATTAAAACTACTGTATGGTGAAAAGAAAATCAGACGGATTTCAATAATCACTCCATTGAGAAGAAATAAAAAATTATTTAATGCATTTAGGTCAATGGTGTGGTTGCTGTTTGTCTGAGTGTCCATTAGAGTGGTCCTTATTTGTATGGAGCAAACATTTTTTTTCTGATCTTTACGAGCACGACGGGGTTTTGTTCCTTAACATGAGAGAGGTAAACTTTGAAATTTTCAGGAAAAAATATTGATATTAACACGTGCCGCAAGTGACCTCTATATTGAAAATCTGATTTGTATAGGAAAAAAGTGTTTTTTTTATAAAAAATTCTTCCTTCATTTTGTTAGGCTGAAAAAAACAATTTTTTGATCAAATAATCAATGAAATATTGGTAACATTGATATGTTCAAAAATTCATTGTACTAAGAATTCCTAATGTTTTGAAATTAATGCTTGGAGTAATTAACGGTAAGTTTTTCAAATTAATATATCTTAAGAAATTCTAAAAAGATATTACATATTTAAAAAAAAACAAAATGGCCATTTCAGCCCTTGAAAGGACTTTGACCGAGCTTCTTATGATCAATTGTGTTGTGTGTGTAATGAAATGTTTGAACACAAATGATCGAGAACTGGACTTACATGTTTTATGCCGACTCCGGACGGCATATGTTCTCAAGAAGCTTTTCATGGCAGTTTTTACTTTCTGAGGTTTGCCAATGTCTGCAGAGAGGTGACGACCGAACAGACAAATTAATTCAATTGAAAAAACTTTCTGAGTCAGGTGGGATTCGAACCAGGGTTCTCTGGCGTATGGGACACACACACTCCCCACTGCGCCACGGCCACCACTTTTTTTTTTTACCCACAAATCAATAGAACTTCTATAAATCGGACGATTCTCATCGCTAAATACTAAAATTTGGTAATTAAGTTCATACGCTTACTCTCGACAGCCTTGCAAAAAATGTGCATGGAAGCACTATATCTGTACCCACTCTTCAGAAATAATTTTATTTAATTTATTTATGTATTAATGTATTATAGTTAATTACAATTTCAAAATTATAACTAAGTATGCACTAGCTGCCAGGGCTATCGGTTAGAAATAATTTTTATTCCTGAGATGTGAACGTTTTGATAGTCAAACTTGGTTTGTAGGTGCTAAGGGTCCAAGTGGCGGTCACTTTATATATAAATGTTGCCACAGTCACTCTTAACGCCCACATATCCGTAAAAAGGATATATATCAGACTTTTTTTACAGTAAAACACTAAAATTTGGTAGATTAGTCCATATGGTTACTACCAGAACCCTTAAAAAATAGGGCAATGGGACCAAGTGGCGGTCACTATATATAAATGTTGCCATGCCTACTTTTTCTGCTCATCTATCTATCTGTATAAAATGTATGTATGTTTACTAAGGCTCCTCACAAAAAAATAAAGGTGTTTGGGTCGTTTCCTCAAAATAATGCTTTATGATATGATGTTCCCCCAAATAATTCGACTGTTGCGATAGCCACCCATGAGCTGGAATAGTTTGAAATAAAAAAAAAAAACAAAAGCGAAGTGGTCATATCAGCCCTTGAAAAGACTTTGACCGAGCTCCTTATGATCAATTGTGTTGTGCGTGTTGTGAAATGTTTGAACACAATTGATCGAAAACTGGACCTACCAGCCTTATGCCGACTCCGAACGGCTTTTGTTCTCAAGAAGCTTTTCATGCCAGGTTTCACTCTCTGAGGTTTGCCATTGTCTGCATAGAGATGACGGCCGAACAGGAAAATGAATTCAATTGAAAAAACTTTGTGCCAGATGGAATTCGAACCTGGGTTCTATGGCATTCCAGCCACGCACCTCAACCAGTACACCACGGAATGGTTTGAAATATGCTCTAAAAATCGAGTTTTTTGTAAAAATATTTACTGGTATGGTAGTTACAAATAACAAACGGTCAGAAATAATAGTAATGGAAAAGTTCTTCTAATCTGCACCAATAATTTTAAATTTTTACAGTCGGGCCAGAGGTTATGCGGATTTTCAATAATTTTTTAACTTTTTTTTTTAATTATTTTCACTAAAATTCAAATTAAAATTTTTTTTTGTCTTACCATGTTACTTTTAACGAAGCAACGAAATTTATTTATTTACGAAGCGAAAATTGCCATTTTAGCCCTTGAAAGAACTTTGACCGAGCTTCTTATGATTAATCGTGTTGTGTGTGTTGTGAAATGTTTGAACACAAATGATCGAGAACTGGACCTACCAGCTTTATGCCGACTCCGAACGGCTTATGTTCTCAAGAAGCTTTTCATGCCAGTTTTTACTCTCTGAGGTTTGCCATTGTCTGCAGAGAGGTGACGGCCGAAGACAAAAATTAATTCAATTGCAGAAATTTTCTGTGTCAGATGGGGATTCGAACCTGGGTTCTCTGGCGTACGAGCAACACACTCAACCCACTACGCAACGGCCGCCACCGTTACTTTTAGTCAAATGGAAAAGTAGTATGGGAAAAAATTGATTTGAAGTTTAGTGAAAATAATATGAATAAAGTTAAGCAATCTATAAAAATCCGCATTATCTTTGGTTCAACGGAAAAAATTCAATATTTTTTGATGCAAAAGAACTTTTTCATTACTCTGATTTCTGACCGTTTTTTTTTATTTACCATACCAGCCAATATTTTTAGTCGAAATATTTTGGGGATCATCATCACATAAGCCATGGACTTATGTCTAAACTTTTTTTTCTAAGGAGCGTGAGGCGACTTAATGTATATACGTATGTGGGTATATGTGTATATTACGTAAAGACTCCGAAACCGCTAAGCCAATTTGTATACCAAAGCCTTGAGAGTTCCTGTGAAGTCTGGTGCCGATCGTAAAAGTTACCTTAACCCTCTGCGACTGACGTGGTAGTACGACATACACCATGAACTTATTTTTCAAATGTTCACTCTTCCATTCTCAGTACCTTACTCTTGTATGCTCAAGCGTGTGTTACTGCAACGTGATCGGTCGTGGCGTGCGCGTGAGTTGTTGTGTAAAGGAGAGTGTCTATGAGTCAACCACGTCAGTGTTAAGGTATATGTCTGATAAGCAACCACCTCAGTGTAAAAGTTATATGTTCATAGTGTCTCCTAAGCACCATGTCAGTAAAATTCTCTTAATAAGTTCAATTCAATGTTTGTTTCCTAGGTGGCTAATTCAAATAACAACCACGGGTCTAATAGATCTACAAAAACGTCGACTGGGACCTTTGTAAATTACGACCAGCTAATAGAGCAATGGTTGAACGAATAAAGCGAGCACGAGTTCAGCGATTTCGATGATAAAGGTAAGATTACCTGGCGCTTACATTCTTCAAATTTTAATGGCTATTTTGAGATTTGGTCCAAATTTTTTGACCATGCAATGTTGGAGTGTTTGGTAGCATTTACTAATCAAAAACTCAACTATTACCGAGTGCAGTACAAACCATGCATTAAGGCAAATCTTATGGACACAGATGTCGCCGAAATGAAAGCATTTATAGGTGTGATGTACTACTCGTCAGTTTCTAAGTTTAATGACACTGCTTTTGTCCTGCTAATGTCCAAATTACGTTTTTCTTGTTTGGTCAACTACCTCCGATTTGATGATCACTACTACCAGAAAGGAACGTCTGAAAGCGATCCACTTGACCCAATATCAGCCATCAACAATTCATTTCAATTTCATTTCAAACAGCCACACTGAATACACCCCTGGACCATGCCTTTGCATATATGAAATGTTGCTGGCATTAAGAGGTCGTTGCAAATTTATTATTTAAATGCCGCAGAAACCAGCAAAGTATGGCATCAAAATAACGTAATTGTTAGATGCCCGCAAATACTACATTTATAATGCGGACCACTACCATGACAAAAATTCGGATGGCATAGGCCTGACTGAACAAGAAAGAAAAATGGCAGTGCCAACTCAATCGGTTCAGTTCAATTCCACTTATGGAAATATTGCTGACAAAGGGACTGACATACCTAGGTACGCTGAAGAAGAATAAAGCTGAGATACCACCATTCTTCTTGCAGAACAGCAATAGAGAATTGGAGTATGGTTTCACGAAAGACTTTACATTGTTATCATATATACCGAAGAAAAATAAAGCTGTTTTGTTGATTTCTTCTTCCCATCTCAATCAAGATATAGATACTGATACAAGAAACCAATTATGATTGCAGACTACAATTATGATTGCAGAGGAGTTGACGAAGTCGACAAGAAGTGTTCAATAATATATTGTTGCAGTCGCAAAACTCGTCGTTTGTAAAGAATACTCGATATGAAAATTTTCTAAAGAATACTAGATATGACAGGCATTAACATCTTTGTATTGTATCAAATGTGTGCAGACAGTGATGATAAAATGAGAAAAGGAACATTTATTTTGAATACAGCAAGAGAATTAGTGCTAGATCACATGAAAGGCCGCGTTTACAACGAAAGATTGCCAAGAGAACTGCGAATGACGATCAGTAGAGTTTCGGGAAAAGATCACCAAGAACTCAATCGATTCCACGAAGTGGAAGAAAACTAGGCTCTATTTGTCCATCTAAAATAAAAAGAGTAACTAGATATTGTTGCTGTGATTGTTTGAAGCCAATTTGTCTTCAATGCTCTAAGCCACTTTGTGAACACTGCCAAAAAAAATTGTGATTTTAAGGGTACACATCCTTTAATTGAACCAATGAATGCATCCATTTTATTTAGTCTGATTACTATAAGTATGAACTTTAATAAATATGTAACACAGTCCAACATTTTTGAACACATAATTTTAGGACTCAATTCTGACAATTGCACGTGAAAGTAGACCCAAAATGAAGAACTTGTGCATTATTCGTTTTGTCTTCTTGCCTGCCAAAATATTTTTAATATCGATTTGAATTTAGTAACTATCGTATAGTGGAATTTTTCACGTTTTAGGCTCTTTTGTTTGACATAACTCGAGAACCACTAGTCCGATTTAGCTGAAACAAATTTAGAAAAATTAAGAATTACAATTCCTCTAATCTGTTCTTATACCGTTTTCCTATGTGTGCAACACTTTCGAAGTTAAAAATTAATGTATGAAGGGAAAGAAGTATTGTTTGCCTAAAAATTAAAATTTTTTTTTTTAAGATTCATAAAAAATCCAAAATGGAAAAAAGTGTCAAATCTAATTACTTTCACGTAAAGTCACATAATCTATGAGCAAAATAAGGCATAGATCATGAAAATCGATGCACGCGTTTCTCATTTATTCACAATTAAGTAAATGTATAAATAGAGCCACGTAACCTGTGAGTAAAGTGAGACATTTTTTGAGAAAATCGATGAATAAATTTATTTCAATTCCAATAATGTTATGAATGAATACACACAAAACTTAAAATAAAAATTCCGATTTGTTTTGCAGCTATTCTTACACAGAAAATATGGAATCTATATATAAAAACAAAATTTAAAACATTTTCAATTATAATTATAATTATTGTCAATATCCATTCTCGTTGAAGTTGATGCTTGTGGTTCTGATGATCTCCTATTCTTCGTGGGTTGTTAATATTTGTGGTCTGAGTTTGCACGTCATTTTTCCCATGGGTCCACCAATTTCAGTGTCATCTTCTTCTTCGATGCTTTCATCTTCATACTGCATAATTTTCGAACTCCACCAACAAACCTCCGCCAGCATCGCATCTAATTTTTGCCTTTGAATCGCTCTTCCATTGGCATGGTCACCTGGTGGATCCTCTCTCATTGTTCGTCTGATTCCTGAGGTAATTGTGCCAAAAACGTATCAAAGTGGAAATGCAGGAAATGTAATTTTAATGTCATGGATGCATTGATTTTTTTTTCAAAATAATACAGCAACTTGTCCACTTGTTTCTGTATGTCATCTCGCTGTACTCGGTTCTTTCCCAAAACGCCTTCGATTTTTATGTGGAGCGGTGACAACAAAATATCATCCAGGTCCTTCATCATAGGTTCATTGCGTAATTGTAATTGTTTGTTGAGCTCGGGAGTCCTTGCTTCCCAATCTTTACGTTGATATTGATTCCCTGTGTATCGTGAATTCCAATTACAAAGGAAGCAGAAGTATTTTGGGTAGCCGCTCTTTTCTATAATGCCTTGTAGTATGTTGACCACCTTCAGATTGCAACAAATCTTCCATTTGTGTTCATCGTATTTGATTTCCTTCAAAATGTTGGCCAATGATTTATACGTTTCCTCCTTGTTTGTGCTGAATCCCAATGGAATGGACGATTTTTTGTTTGTTTTGTGTAACAGCACAGCCTTCAAACTGGAAACTGAACCATCGATGAATAAACGCCAGTCGCCAGCGATATAATCCATTTCCAATTTTTTCACTAAACCTGGGATATCATGGCAGTACGTGAACGTATCAGCTTGGCGTTGTCTGTATGATGTTGCGCTCACATTTTGCTGTGTGAGTTTTCTACTCTTCAAAAATGATGTCAACCATTCGGAGTTTTGTTGTGATAGTCCCAGCTTGGCCACAACATAATCCATTTCGATTTCTGTTATCGGTTGTGGTGCATTATTTTCAATATTGGGTGTCCAATCTGCATCATTCACATTGGTCAGATTGGTGAAAACGGTTTCGGCTTGCAGGGACACAGTATCCATACTCGGAGGTTTAGGTGCATCGATATCAGCAGGGCGGTTAACTGGAAGTGTGGCAATAAATGCAGCAGTGTATACTTTTGTTTTCAATTGTTGTCTGTTTAATCCAGGACGAAAATGTATGCATGCGTAGCACCTGGATTCATCATGTCCAGTTGTGTCTTCCACACAAATTACTGGCTTCATAAAAGACACCGTTGCACCTCTTCCATGTATCCAATTTACAAGGGTATTATAACACATTTTGCACACAGTGTTCGGCGTAAAATTTGAACCACTTAAATCTGCTTCATCAAAAAAATCACAATACGCTTTTTTGAGTTTCTCAGTAAACAAATTTTTTCGATAGTGTTTGTTTTTTTTAGGACGATATGACCACAAACGTAACAAAAATTACCCAATTTTGGGCACTTGTTATTTTCCATATTTATATATTTTATGTTTTGTTGTTATTCACTTTTAAAAAACTGGAGAAAAATCACTTTTACTGTTCGCGTTCGTCGGCACTGGCTGAATGACAAAAAATCGATCAGTGCACACATATAAATAGTACGTATTTTTCAATATTTTACTGGCAAGTACTTATAAATGGGCGCATATTTTAAGGGTGCCTGGCTATATACCTGATTCACCACTTGTACGTTTCAAATTGTGCAAAACTTTCCAAATAATGACCACCCTTAAATGTGGGTGCAATTTCTGTAAAAAAATCATACAGGTAGTTATCATACATTTATTAGCGTTTATTGCTTCGCAATCATAAAAATCAAATAACCTTTTGTTTATTCCTTTTTTTTAATTCTCAGAATCATTAGTGTTTATTGCTTCGTAATCATAGGAATCAAATAACCTAAAGTACCTAAATAACCTAAATAAGGAATCAAATAAATTCTTGGAATCATTAGCGCTTATTGCTTCGCAATCATAAGAATCAAATAACCTTTTGTTTATTCCTTTTTTTTAATTCTCAGAATCATAAAAAAGGTGTCAATGTTTTCTCCAAATAATGTTGTGCATAGCTCGAGCAACTTTTTGAAATTCATACATTTATTTAATTGTGAATAAATGAGAAACGCGTGCATTGATTTTCATGATCTATACCTTATTATGGTCATAGGTTATCCTTATTATGCTATAGGTCATAGGTAATTTTTAAAAAAAAAAAACTTTAATTTTTAGGCAAAAAATACTTTTTTCCCTTCATACATTAACTTGTAACTTCGAAAGTGTTGCACACATAGGAAAACGGTATAAAAACAGATTAGAGGAATTGTAATTCTTAATTTTTCTAAATTTGTTTTAGCTAAATCGGACTAGTGGTTCTCGAGTTATCTCAAACAAAAGAGCCTAAACCGTGAAAAATTCCACTATACGATAGTTACTAACTTCAAATCGATATTAAAAATATTTTTGCAGGCAAGAAGACAAAACGAATGATGCACAAGTTCTTCATTTTGGGCCTACTTTCACGTCCAATTGTCAGAAGTGAGTCCTAAAATTATGTGTTGTACTGTGTAAGTAAATAAAGAAAGTTTTTGGGTTAATTTTTTTTTTTATTTTTTCTATATGTGTTGTAACGACCCAACTTTCCGGCCGAGGAAGAGCTCACCGGACCCAGGGTTAGTTGCAATATTTTTGTCTATCTGTTCGATGAACACCAAATCAAACCAGCGGTTTCTGAACTTGAATAATGTTTATTACATTCGTTTGGTTTAAATATTCTTAATATCTAATAGTTACAATTTGACTTGTATTGAACAACCCAATAAACTTACATTCTAATCGCAGATGATGATACTTCAACAGCATGAATGATACTCTTAGAACTAATGCAAATATATGATTTTCATAACAATGCTCTAATACTGCTCGGTCGCAGTCGATTCTCTGCCGATGCTCGGTTACTGCTCAGTCGCAGTCGATGCTTTATTACTGCTCAGTCGCAGTCGTTGCTCTGTTGTTGCTCAGTTGTAGTCACTGCATTAATATGTTTGCCGGTTGGTGCGGTCAGCCGACTTGCTGCCACCAACGTATTCTACCCGAGACGCACGTCTTATCACTCTATTCACTACGATTTGTGGGGAGGCAAAAAAATCGGACATTGCTCTGTGAAAATCGTATTCTAGGGATCAAAATAAGAAACTTTGCCGAAGGAACCATACCTCTAAAACGAATTCTGATGTCCCCCAATTTGGGTCGAACTTTTGGGTAGGGGCAAATTTGAAAAATCCCACTTTGACCCATTTAGAGTGCTCCAATCGAGTCCAAATGTATGACCGACCCCCACTAACTTTGGAGGCCCGACCCACCCATGCCAGTGGCACACCCCCTGGAACCCCCCTGGGGTTCCCCATACAAACATTTCAAAAAATCGCCAGTTTTGGCACTTTACATGAAAAAATCAGCGAAATGCCTATGTTTCTTTCTTTTTGGAGTTTTTTTTCTCTTTAGAAATTTATTCAACCCTTTTAAAAAATGAAGGTATCACTGTGACACAATTGCAAATCGGAAAATTGCTTGTGTGCGTTTTTTAATGCACCACAAGACACAGCTGCATGTCGTAAACTTACTTGTGTAGTTTTTTTATAGCACCTACTTGAGAAATGAAGGTTGTTTTTACAACCCTTTTTGTGGGTATTTTATGGCACCTTTTTAAGAAATGCGCGTTTTATGCAACCATTTTAACAATTAAGGTATCACTGGAATGCACCGCAACCCTTTTAAAAAATTATGGTATCACTGTGACACAATTGCAGATCCTAAAATTGCTTGTGTCATTTTAAAGCCACCACAAGACACAGCAGGTAGAATTGAAATTACCATTTTATTCTTATTACCTCGTCTCGTAGACCATATACAACGCAACAGTTTTTGTGAATGCATTAAGTCGTTGTGAAGAACTCAAAGTGTGAAGTGCTAATTTCAGATAAAAAAATATTTAAAAAAAAAATAATAAGTGAAGTTGACCATTCCAAATCAAAAAGTTTACAATGAATCCAACATCCTCTACACCGCAAGATGAAGCAACAACATCATCAACAACTATCGAAAACCCAATGAGTCATATACCGAAGAGGATGTTACTGTTTTTGGTGTGTCTACTGATTTGACTGATCTTAATTTACCAACCAATCTGGATATCTTGAGATATTATTTTTACTTAAGCGAACGTGCTAAAACAGAACAAAAAAAGTTTTCCCATAAATCATTCACTATTCAAGTACAAGATAAGTTGAATGGAATTTGGGAAAATCTTGGTATGGAAATAATGCTGAAAAAAAGTGTATTTAATAAATTGAATAAATTGCTTGACAAGTATCAAGAGCAAATCAAGAGAAGAAACAAAACCCAACAATTTACAGAGTACGTAAAATCTCTGGAAACAATTTTTTACATTGGAACATGTAAGTGCGATTTGAAGGCAGCTCCATGTGCATGCGGCTGGGTTCCCGAACGCCTCAAAAAGTTCGTGCACGATCAACATAATCAGAGAAGACTAACAATAGATGCAGTTGTGATGGAAACTGAAGAGCAAGGAGCAACGTCTATGTCATCAATGCCAACATACCAAGATCCCGATGATTCAACATACGCACCGCCACCGGTTCAAGAAGATATGGATAGAAGCACAAGTTCACAATGCACAGAGAGATACGATTGTTTTAACTTTGCCTTGTATGTGACAGATTTGGTGTGCCTGATAGAGTAGCATCGGCATTGGGAACCGCTCTTTTCCAAGATTTTAAAATGAAAGATAAGCATGGCAAACCTCTCATCATGGATAAATCGAAAGTTCGCAGAGAAAAAGAGAAATGCAGACAAGAAGTGGTTCGCAAACGGTTAGATCATACCAATTTGTTAGCGTTTTCATTCGATGGCAGAAAAGATGATACTTTAACGACAGCTAAAGTTGATGAGAAATATCATACTAGGATGGTAAAAGAACCTCATCTTGTTATTTTGAGAGAACCCAATTCTGAATTGATTGGTTACGTAAGACTGGAACATGAAACCGCTGAATACAAAACAACCAAATTAAATGATTTTTTCAACGATAAAAATATATCACTGGATGCATTAATTGGAATATGCACTGACGGTGAGCCAACAAACACTGGCCCACACGGTGGAATTATACGACGATTCGAATTACTGTTAAAAAGACATTGGTTCGTTTGCCTTCTACACTTCAACGAACTTCCGTTTCGGCATTTGTTTGAAGCTTTGGATAAATCAACCAGCACTGGACCAAGATCGGCAACCGGAAAACTGAGCCGTCAAATCGAAACTTGTGAAACTCTTCCGGTAAGTTATTGCTATCACACATTTATTATAATTGTCAACCATTTTTAATTATTTTATTATTATATATTTTCAGGTGGTGGACGGCTTCCAGAGAATTGAGTTGCAAAATATGCCCCCGCTCCAGAAAAAAATTTAATTTTCCACCGATTCGAAGTATTTATACGACATGGCCCATGCAATTTCTAGCGGCGTGGTTTCGGTGGATCTGGCTAACATCAAACCAGGGAAAATTGTACATTCTCGATGGCTCACCAAGGCCGCTAGATTATTACGATTATATGTGACAACGGAAAATCCAGATGCAAATTTAAGAATTCTGGTTGAATTTATAACTAAATGTTATGTGCCAATGTACTTCAATATCAAGTATTACAGCTCTGTCGTGTACGGCAGTGCATTATTTTTCAACTTCATTAGTTGGTCACGATTTCTAGAACCTCGTTTACGCAAAATTGTCAATCAAGTAATTACAGATAATTCATATTATGCGCATTCGGAAAATATCTTGTTATCAATGTTGTTTGATGATAGCAAAGAAAAGCGCGACTGTGCTATCAACATAATTCTACGCTATCGAACAGATGTTGACGACCCAACGCAACTTACTTACTTACTTAGGTGGTCGTAACAACCCGTGTCCGGGTTTCAGCCGACATCATCAGCTCTCGCCAGGCGCCTCTGCTTTGCGCGCGCCTTCTCCAATCGGATACACCAAGTGCGGTTAGGGCTTCCTCAGCCTGGTCCATCCATCGGAGGCATGGTCTACCTCGTCGTCGTTGACCAGCGACCCTCGCCTCGAGCACCTTTTTCGCTGGAGCTTCGTCGTTCATACGATGGACATGACCCAGCCAGCGTAGTCGCTGCACAGTTTTAAGCCGAACTAAGTCAATGTCATCGTAGAGCTCATACAGCTCGTGGTTCATTCGGATGCGATAGTCATCGCCGACTCGAACAGGACCGAAGATTTTGCGAAGAACTTTTCTCTCGAACACCCCCAGAGCGGCTGCGTCAGTTTGCGAAACTACTCATGCCTCAGCGCCATAAAGCAGCACAGGTAGAACGAGCGTCTTGTAGAGTGTTAGTTTTGTCGATCGAGAGAGGGCTCTGGAACTTAGTTGCTTACTGAGCCCGTAGTAGCACCTATTAGCATTTATTGTTCTTCGCTTTATCTCCAGGCTGATTTCGTTTTTGGTATTAATGGCGGTGCTAAGGTAAACAAACTCCTTGACTACTTCAAAGTTATAGCTGCCGGATGAAACGTGGGAGTCTAAACGCCGCGCTCCCTTGTTTGTAGACAGCATATACTTTGTTTTGCCCTCATTTATCGTCAAACCCACTTTGGCTGATTCCTTTTCGATAGCGGCGAAAGCAGCGGTAACATCTCACTTGGTTCTGCCGACAATATCAATATCATCAGCGTACGCAAGGAGCTGGACGCCTTTGTAGAAAATGGTGCCATTACGATGCACACCGGCCTTTCGTACGATCCCCTCCATGATGATGTTAAAGAGATCGCAAGACAGTGGATCGCCTTGCCTGAAACCTCTTTCGGTATTGAAGGTTTCGGAGAGGTCATTTCCTACCTTGACGGAGCTGCGTGTGTTGCTCAACGTCATTCTGCAAAGTCTGATCAACTTTGCAGGTATACCGAACTCAGACATTGTTGCGTATAGGCAATCCCTTCTCGGGCTATCGAACGCAGCCTTAAAATCGACAAAGAGATGGTGTGTGTCAATTTGATTTTCGTGGGTTTTCTCCAGGATTTGTCGTAGCGTGAAAATCTGGTCTATGGTGGACTTACCAGGTCGAAAGCAACACTGATAAGGTCCAATCAGTGTTTTTGTAATCGGCTTTAATCTTTCACACAGTACGCTTGAGAGAACCTTATATGCGATGGAAATAAGACTGATACCTCTATAACTTGCGCAGATTGTAGGGTCTCCTTTCTTAAGTATGGGGCACAGTACACTGAGGTTCCAATCGTCGGGCAGGCTTTCTGAGCTGATGCATGCGCCTTATCAATTCATCGCCGCCGGTTTTAAACAATTCAGCTGACAGGCCGTCAGCACCCGCTGCTTTATTGTTTTTGAGTCGTTGGATAGCAACTCGAACCTCTTCATGGCTAGGTGGTGATACTTCCACTCCGTCATCGTCGATTGGTGGCACTGAACTGCGCTCTCGATGGGCGGCATTGGTGGAATCGTCGCCAGTAAGTAAATTGGAGAAGTGCTGTCTCCACAATCTAAGCACACACTGTGTATCCGTATTCAGATTTCCATTTCCAAGTGAGGCCGAGTTGTATTGCTGTGGAACCACTTTTTTCGTTCCTCAGTGATGGTTTCATTCAGTTTCAACAGCTGCCACCAAATACACAGCATAATATTCGCAGCGTGAATATTTGGCTGAGCTGGTGACGGAGAATCATGACCGGGCAGCTATGACTTTCTTCTCTTTGAGTTGCTATAATGAATCCATTTTTTATCACCTGTCACGATGCAATGAAGAAAAATCTTCCCTTTTTCACGCTGGAGCAGATGTTGGTTTCAAATCATATGGAACCCAAGTTCTTTGTTTTTGAATCATTCCCAATTCATGCAATCGCTTGGAAAGGCTTAGTGGGTGACTCCTAGTGCTGAAGCAAGCTCTTCGTGCGTTAAGCAAGGACCTTCACCAAGCTCTCGATGTGCTTCACCCGCCGTTTTCTTCGAAGAAAGAAGAAAATCAACACTTCCTGCAAACAACGATTATTTGGCACAAAACCAGACATTTCACACAACCAAAAGTGAATGAAATGTGCCAGAGCGGTATTTCTACTTGCATACTCGTATGTCTAAGCTTGGTTCATGACGTTTTGAATATGTCAAAATCGATCAGCACTTACTGCTAGAGCTATCTATTGACAAACAGAGGGAACATAGTTGCGTACCTAATAATTTCTCGGTTTTTCCGCTTTATAGTAAAATAACTACAAGACTGTTCACTAGACCGTATTACCTTGTATGGAAGAAAAGTAAACGTTTTTTTTGACACGTATTTTTTTAAAAAAAAAAGAAAAAATATTTTTAATAGGGTCTCTTTGGTGCTACTTTTTTGTTTTTGTTATATCTTCGGTGTTTCTTATCCGATCTTAAAGTTTTATATATGGACGTGTTAGTTTATTTTTTTTCAAATTTTTCCAGATTTTCAAACCTACTATTATATTTTCCTCGACTAATCACCCATTTTATCTTAGTTCCTACTATATAATAAAGTTTAAAAAAAAAAATCATTCAGTCAGCTCAGATAAAATCATTATAGCCATGGGAACAAATGAAAACGATAAAACTGATCGATTT
Source organism: Coremacera marginata (assembly GCA_914767935.1). NCBI lineage: Eukaryota > Metazoa > Arthropoda > Insecta > Diptera > Sciomyzidae > Coremacera > Coremacera marginata. The sequence goes on along the minus strand of OU612045.1, from coordinate 118,356,282 downwards.
TATTCAAAGAATTATGCTTTCTATTTTTTATAATTAATTTTCCAAAATTTTTGTTGATTTGGGCGGTCTGAAGCGTTTACAACAGTGGTCATCAACGTAGAGTTCAAACAACAACAAAGAGAGCAAAGAGAGAGAAAACAAACTTTTACGCAGTGTACAAACACTGCAAAGATTTTGAGAGTCGCGAGAAAAGTTGGCTTGTAGCACTTGAGAAAAAAACGGCCTTTTTCGCCTTTGCTCGAACTGTCTAAGCCTTATTATCACTTATGTCGTGAGAATGTATGCACCATTTTGGTTTTTATTCAAAAGTCAGTCACTTGACATTCATGGCAGCTGCAATGTTTTTAAGTACATTTCATGGATATGTGATTTGCCGAACTACGTTCAGTTAGCAATCAAACCAACCATCGAAAACAATGCGCACTATTTTCATCATGAAAATATATTTCTGTATATGATAACTGATCGGGATACAACGTTGCGTGCAGATGGATACAGCAAAATTTTGCAAGCACGTTTAAACGTGGCAGGTCAAATTTGACAATTTCGTGGACTCAATCACCAGCCCTACATCAACTATAGCAGTAGCACATATACTAAAATGATCGATTGGACACAATTTGAGATCACTGAGCCCCATGCCTTCATTTTTACACCCTAGACTAATTGTCTGATAATTGTGGAAAAAAATGTCACAATTTTACGTAAGGTGCTCTTTTGAAACCCTGTGTCTTTAATATTTTGCAACGCACTTACAAAAACTTTATTAACTTAATAGAAAGTCTCTGGAATTTTAAAATGTTTATTTAATATTTTATTATCTTGCATTTTTTCAAAGAACTTAAAAAAAACGAAACATATTATTAAATCAATTGAATTAAAATTGTGGCAGCCGTGGCGTAGTGTGGCTCATACGCCAGAGAACCCAGGTTCTAATCCCCATCTGACACAGAAAGTTTTTTCAATTGAATTAATTTTTTTGTTCGGCTGTCACCTCTCTGCAAATAATGGCAATCCTCAGAGAGTAAAAACTGCCATCAAAAGCTTCTTGAGAACATAAGCCGTTTGGAGTCGGCATAAAACTGGTAGGTCCAGTTCTCTATCATTTCCCTATTGGAAATTTCATAGTGCTTTATTAAAAAGCAAATAAAAAGGGCTTCACTCTGCCTATGAATAGTGCTTTTGAGAAGTGCTTTGCTCTCGCTACGCATTGAGCTTTAAAAAATCGCTTTGCTTTCACGATTTTTCCTAATTTGACTATTCGTAGTTCGTAAGTCTTGTCGTTGCTGTCGTACTAGTTTGATATATTTATTGTTCTCATCACTACTTGTCATTACTCATCACTGGTATGCGCGGGAAGTTTAATTCGTGAAGTGTTTCAGCAAAATATTGAAAAAAAGCGAAAGTTCAAAAGTTTATAAAAGTAATAAAATGAGTGGGGAGTGGTGCGGTTATTCAAAACGTCATTGTAAAATATTAGTTTGGGTAAAAATAAACACCATAAAAAATTAAGTTGCGCTTGCTGTTGCAAACGAAGAAGGCACAACAGCAGCAGAAAATTGAAGTGGACATAGCAGGGCAGATTATATGTAAAGTGCTGTAGAAAATGAAACACCACAAGTTTAACCAGATTTCAGCCATGGCGGTGTGGATTCCATACAAAGTCCCAATAGTGAAAATATAGAATGCGAAAGAACAATACAAATTTCGTCAAAATTGACATTCTAAAAGGAATTCGGAAATGAGTAGTGCAATTTAAAGTTAGGCGAGACGCGAATGATGGCATTTTGCGAATTCTACAAAGACTGGGCTTAAAAGTGCCCTCTTCAACAAAAAATTAATTTTCAAGGGCGCAAAATAATACCACTATTTCCACGCGTGAAGTCAGTCCGGGAAACTACTTCCACAATGGACTAAAGAGAAGTATTTGTCAGGATTTGAAGTTGTCGTTAGCAGAAGATATTGAAATTTTAGAAGTAGATATTGTAATAGACGGATTACCCTTATAAAAAAGCTCTGCAATAGCCTTGTGGCCTATTTTGGGTTCCATATAAAACTGTGGCAATAGCATACCTTTTCTTATTGGAGTATATCTTGGCTACAAGAAACCTGAAGAAATTAATGATTTTCTGCTGGACTTTGTTTTGGAGATGGAGAGTATAAGGGAAAGAGGTGTTATCGTCAACGTTAGAAGGGTTTTTATTAAATTGCGTGCATTTGTTTGTGATGCTCCTGCGAGAGCATTTGTTACGGGAACTGTTGGTCATACTTCCTCCACAGGATGCTCTAAGCGCTACCAGGAAGCTAAAAAAAAAACAATCGGCTGACCTATAGTTCTGCAGTTGCAGAATTAAGGACAGATTCTGACTTTCAAATACGAAAAGATAAAAAATATCAATGCCGAACATATTTTGGAAAAAATTGGTATTCAAATGATTACACAGTTCCCTCTAGATGCAATGTATCTCATTGACTTGGGTATAATGAAAAAATGTTGTGTTTAATTTGGAATGGGAAAATGTGCTTATGTAATTTGACGTCTGATAAAAAATTAGAAATAAAAAAAAGATTCATGTTGTAAGTCATTCATTCCAAAAGACTTTAATAGAAGCCTCGTTTTTTTGATATTTGTAGATGGAAGGCTGTGGAGTTCCTTTTCAATTTTCGAAACAATAACTAAGCCCTTTTTTGAATCACTTTTCGTAGCAAAAACCTAATGACATGCCAATGCTAAAAAAATTACTATTAAAAACGAGAACAAAGCGCTATTGTGATTTTTTGAAGTGTTTTGAAAGTAGTTTCGAAGCGCTTTGTTTCCTAAAGGGTTGTGTTTAAACGCTCACTTGTTCACTTTTCGTAGCGAGAACTAATCGCTTTTTAAAATCATTTTTCGTAGCTAGAGTAAAGCGCTTTTTTATATCTTTTTTCGTAGCGAGAGCATAGCACTTTTTTAAATCACTTTTCGTAGTGAGAGAAAAGCGCTTTTTTAAAACACTTTTCGTAGCAAAAACCCAATGATATGCCAATGTTAAAAAAATTACTATCAAAAACGAGAACAAAGAGCTATTGTGATTTCTTAAAGTGGTTTAAAAGTAGTTTCGTAGTTTCACTTTGTTTCCTAAAGGGTTGTGTTCAAACGCTTCACAACACACACACCACAATTGATCCATAAGAAGCTCGGTCAAAGTCCTTTCAAGGGCTGAGATGGCCATTTCGTTTTTTTTTTTTTTTTATTAAAATTCAAGTACAAATGTACGTTCAAAAGAGATGTGAATGGGCAAATGAATTTCCTCTTTATCCATTGTATCACACGACTATCACAATGCTCCATTGTGGCAGCTGCGACAACCCAAATGAAAAAGAAACACTAACACACTTCCCATGCACCTGCCCTGCACTAACCCGATCAAGATTGGTCGTGCTAGGTAAGCCGTTTTTCAGCAACTAAGAAGAAATTTCGGCAGCGAAAATTTGCAACCTAGTTGCATTTATTAACCGCACTGGATGGTTATGAAGCAAAACACCAACATACTGGTGCGCAATGTACCCAACAAACAGGAACAAGAGGCATCAAAACGGCTGATCAGAGCTAATTGGATACTACTCGTGGTAGTATCACCATTTAAACCAACCAACCAACCAACCAACCAACCATCACTATTGCTACTATTGACTTAAAAAATACTATTTTTTAAATTTCTTTGAAAAAATGCAGGAAAAAACAAAAACTGAAATTCTTTGATTATTTGGGCCAATTTCAATATATATTTTAGATAATTTAAAGAGGTTTTTGGCCAATGCTTTAATATTGCCATTTTTATTAAAAACAAAAATTCAATTTTATCTCCCAACGTTTCGTCAATTTTTTGTTGACATCTTCAGGGAAATTTTTAATTAATTCTAGAAAACACAATAACTTTTGGTTTTAACAAACATTTAAACAATTGGAAATTTACATTAACTTACTTTATAACATTATATAAACACAAAAATTGTTTTAAAAATAAACTTTAAACGTTAAAAATGAACACAAAAATTTAATTAAAACTCTTAAGCATCTACTAACCGAAAACATACAAAATACATCTTTACAACGCCTTGTGAATTGCCTGATTGTTTTCTGCTATTTTGTTTGGTTTGGATACATTCATGCCTTGGATACACACAAGGAACATAAATAATAAGGAACAACATTTAAAGAAAATGCAAATTTTGTTCCTGGATCGAAAAATGCATTCAAAAGATCAAATTAAAGATTTTGATAGAAGCGCCCGTGGGGTCCCTGCATGCTCGGGACAGGGGGCTGCAGCCCCTCCTATCCCCCACCTAAATCCACCCCTGCGCGTGGGGTAGGACCTCCCCTTTGAACGTTTCCAAGTGAGGCCGAGTTGTATTGCTGTGGAACCACTTTTTTCGTTCCTCAGTGATGGTTTCATTCAGTTTCAACAGCTGCCACCAAATACACAGCATAATATTCGCAGCGTGAATATTTGGCTGAGCTGGTGACGGAGAATCATGACCGGGCAGCTATGACTTTCTTCTCTTTGAGTTGCTATAATGAATCCATTTTTTATCACCTGTCACGATGCAATGAAGAAAAATCTTCCCTTTTTCACGCTGGAGCAGATGTTGGTTTCAAATCATATGGAACCCAAGTTCTTTGTTTTTGAATCATTCCCAATTCATGCAATCGCTTGGAAAGGCTTAGTGGGTGACTCCTAGTGCTGAAGCAAGCTCTTCGTGCGTTAAGCAAGGACCTTCACCAAGCTCTCGATGTGCTTCACCCGCCGTTTTCTTCGAAGAAAGAAGAAAATCAACACTTCCTGCAAACAACGATTATTTGGCACAAAACCAGACATTTCACACAACCAAAAGTGAATGAAATGTGCCAGAGCGGTATTTCTACTTGCATACTCGTATGTCTAAGCTTGGTTCATGACGTTTTGAATATGTCAAAATCGATCAGCACTTACTGCTAGAGCTATCTATTGACAAACAGAGGGAACATAGTTGCGTACCTAATAATTTCTCGGTTTTTCCGCTTTATAGTAAAATAACTACAAGACTGTTCACTAGACCGTATTACCTTGTATGGAAGAAAAGTAAACGTTTTTTTTGACACGTATTTTTTTTAAAAAAAAAGAAAAAATATTTTTAATAGGGTCTCTTTGGTGCTACTTTTTTGTTTTTGTTATATCTTCGGTGTTTCTTATCCGATCTTAAAGTTTTATATATGGACGTGTTAGTTTATTTTTTTTCAAATTTTTCCAGATTTTCAAACCTACTATTATATTTTCCTCGACTAGTCACCCATTTTATCTTAGTTCCTACTATATAATAAAGTTTAAAAAAAAAAAATCATTCAGTCAGCTCAGATAAAATCATTATAGCCATGGGAACAAATGAAAACGATAAAACTGATCGATTTTATTCAAAGAATTATGCTTTCTATTTTTTATAATTAATTTTCCAAAATTTTTGTTGATTTGGGCGGTCTGAAGCGTTTACAACAGTGGTCATCAACGTAGAGTTCAAACAACAACAAAGAGAGCAAAGAGAGAGAAAACAAACTTTTACGCAGTGTACAAACACTGCAAAGATTTTGAGAGTCGCGAGAAAAGTTGGCTTGTAGCACTTGAGAAAAAAACGGCCTTTTTCGCCTTTGCTCGAACTGTCTAAGCCTTATTATCACTTATGTCGTGAGAATGTATGCACCATTTTGGTTTTTATTCAAAAGTCAGTCACTTGACATTCATGGCAGCTGCAATGTTTTTAAGTACATTTCATGGATATGTGATTTGCCGAACTACGTTCAGTTAGCAATCAAACCAACCATCGAAAACAATGCGCACTATTTTCATCATGAAAATATATTTCTGTATATGATAACTGATCGGGATACAACGTTGCGTGCAGATGGATACAGCAAAATTTTGCAAGCACGTTTAAACGTGGCAGGTCAAATTTGACAATTTCGTGGACTCAATCACCAGCCCTACATCAACTATAGCAGTAGCACATATACTAAAATGATCGATTGGACACAATTTGAGATCACTGAGCCCCATGCCTTCATTTTTACACCCTAGACTAATTGTCTGATAATTGTGGAAAAAAATGTCACAATTTTACGTAAGGTGCTCTTTTGAAACCCTGTGTCTTTAATATTTTGCAACGCACTTACAAAAACTTTATTAACTTAATAGAAAGTCTCTGGAATTTTAAAATGTTTATTTAATATTTTATTATCTTGCATTTTTTCAAAGAACTTAAAAAAAACGAAACATATTATTAAATCAATTGAATTAAAATTGTGGCAGCCGTGGCGTAGTGTGGCTCATACGCCAGAGAACCCAGGTTCTAATCCCCATCTGACACAGAAAGTTTTTTCAATTGAATTAATTTTTTTGTTCGGCTGTCACCTCTCTGCAAATAATGGCAATCCTCAGAGAGTAAAAACTGCCATCAAAAGCTTCTTGAGAACATAAGCCGTTTGGAGTCGGCATAAAACTGGTAGGTCCAGTTCTCTATCATTTCCCTATTGGAAATTTCATAGTGCTTTATTAAAAAGCAAATAAAAAGGGCTTCACTCTGCCTATGAATAGTGCTTTTGAGAAGTGCTTTGCTCTCGCTACGCATTGAGCTTTAAAAAATCGCTTTGCTTTCACGATTTTTCCTAATTTGACTATTCGTAGTTCGTAAGTCTTGTCGTTGCTGTCGTACTAGTTTGATATATTTATTGTTCTCATCACTACTTGTCATTACTCATCACTGGTATGCGCGGGAAGTTTAATTCGTGAAGTGTTTCAGCAAAATATTGAAAAAAAGCGAAAGTTCAAAAGTTTATAAAAGTAATAAAATGAGTGGGGAGTGGTGCGGTTATTCAAAACGTCATTGTAAAATATTAGTTTGGGTAAAAATAAACACCATAAAAAATTAAGTTGCGCTTGCTGTTGCAAACGAAGAAGGCACAACAGCAGCAGAAAATTGAAGTGGACATAGCAGGGCAGATTATATGTAAAGTGCTGTAGAAAATGAAACACCACAAGTTTAACCAGATTTCAGCCATGGCGGTGTGGATTCCATACAAAGTCCCAATAGTGAAAATATAGAATGCGAAAGAACAATACAAATTTCGTCAGAAATTGACATTCTAAAAGGAATTCGGAAATGAGTAGTGCAATTTAAAGTTAGGCGAGACGCGAATGATGGCATTTTGCGAATTCTACAAAGACTGGGCTTAAAAGTGCCCTCTTCAACAAAAAATTAATTTTCAAGGGCGCAAAATAATACCACTATTTCCACGCGTGAAGTCAGTCCGGGAAACTACTTCCACAATGGACTAAAGAGAAGTATTTGTCAGGATTTGAAGTTGTCGTTAGCAGAAGATATTGAAATTTTAGAAGTAGATATTGTAATAGACGGATTACCCTTATAAAAAAGCTCTGCAATAGCCTTGTGGCCTATTTTGGGTTCCATATCAAACTGTGGCAATAGCATACCTTTTCTTATTGGAGTATATCTTGGCTACAAGAAACCTGAAGAAATTAATGATTTTCTGCTGGACTTTGTTTTGGAGATGGAGAGTATAAGGGAAAGAGGTGTTATCGTCAACGTTAGAAGGGTTTTTATTAAATTGCGTGCATTTGTTTGTGATGCTCCTGCGAGAGCATTTGTTACGGGAACTGTTGGTCATACTTCCTCCACAGGATGCTCTAAGCGCTACCAGGAAGCTAAAAAAAAAACAATCGGCTGACCTATAGTTCTGCAGTTGCAGAATTAAGGACAGATTCTGACTTTCAAATACGAAAAGATAAAAAATATCAATGCCGAACATATTTTGGAAAAAATTGGTATTCAAATGATTACACAGTTCCCTCTAGATGCAATGTATCTCATTGACTTGGGTATAATGAAAAAATGTTGTGTTTAATTTGGAATGGGAAAATGTGCTTATGTAATTTGACGTCTGATAAAAAATTAGAAATAAAAAAAAGATTCATGTTGTAAGTCATTCATTCCAAAAGACTTTAATAGAAGCCTCGTTTTTTTGATATTTGTAGATGGAAGGCTGTGGAGTTCCTTTTCAATTTTCGAAACAATAACTAAGCCCTTTTTTGAATCACTTTTCGTAGCAAAAACCTAATGACATGCCAATGCTAAAAAAATTACTATTAAAAACGAGAACAAAGCGCTATTGTGATTTTTTGAAGTGTTTTGAAAGTAGTTTCGAAGCGCTTTGTTTCCTAAAGGGTTGTGTTTAAACGCTCACTTGTTCACTTTTCGTAGCGAGAACTAATCGCTTTTTAAAATCATTTTTCGTAGCTAGAGTAAAGCGCTTTTTTATATCTTTTTTCGTAGCGAGAGCATAGCACTTTTTTAAATCACTTTTCGTAGTGAGAGAAAAGCGCTTTTTTAAAACACTTTTCGTAGCAAAAACCCAATGATATGCCAATGTTAAAAAAATTACTATCAAAAACGAGAACAAAGAGCTATTGTGATTTCTTAAAGTGGTTTAAAAGTAGTTTCGTAGTTTCACTTTGTTTCCTAAAGGGTTGTGTTCAAACGCTTCACAACACACACACCACAATTGATCCATAAGAAGCTCGGTCAAAGTCCTTTCAAGGGCTGAGATGGCCATTTCGTTTTTTTTTTTTTTTATTAAAATTCAAGTACAAATGTACGTTCAAAAGAGATGTGAATGGGCAAATGAATTTCCTCTTTATCCATTGTATCACACGACTATCACAATGCTCCATTGTGGCAGCTGCGACAACCCAAATGAAAAAGAAACACTAACACACTTCCCATGCACCTGCCCTGCACTAACCCGATCAAGATTGGTCGTGCTAGGTAAGCCGTTTTTCAGCAACTAAGAAGAAATTTCGGCAGCGAAAATTTGCAACCTAGTTGCATTTATTAACCGCACTGGATGGTTATGAAGCAAAACACCAACATACTGGTGCGCAATGTACCCAACAAACAGGAACAAGAGGCATCAAAACGGCTGATCAGAGCTAATTGGATACTACTCGTGGTAGTATCACCATTTAAACCAACCAACCAACCAACCAACCAACCATCACTATTGCTACTATTGACTTAAAAAATACTATTTTTTAAATTTCTTTGAAAAAATGCAGGAAAAAACAAAAACTGAAATTCTTTGATTATTTGGGCCAATTTCAATATATATTTTAGATAATTTAAAGAGGTTTTTGGCCAATGCTTTAATATTGCCATTTTTATTAAAAACAAAAATTCAATTTTATCTCCCAACGTTTCGTCAATTTTTTGTTGACATCTTCAGGGAAATTTTTAATTAATTCTAGAAAACACAATAACTTTTGGTTTTAACAAACATTTAAACAATTGGAAATTTACATTAACTTACTTTATAACATTATATAAACACAAAAATTGTTTTAAAAATAAACTTTAAACGTTAAAAATGAACACAAAAATTTAATTAAAACTCTTAAGCATCTACTAACCGAAAACATACAAAATACATCTTTACAACGCCTTGTGAATTGCCTGATTGTTTTCTGCTATTTTGTTTGGTTTGGATACATTCATGCCTTGGATACACACAAGGAACATAAATAATAAGGAACAACATTTAAAGAAAATGCAAATTTTGTTCCTGGATCGAAAAATGCATTCAAAAGATCAAATTAAAGATTTTGATAGAAGCGCCCGTGGGGTCCCTGCATGCTCGGGACAGGGGGCTGCAGCCCCTCCTATCCCCCACCTAAATCCACCCCTGCGCGTGGGGTAGGACCTCCCCTTTGAACGTTTCCAAGTGAGGCCGAGTTGTATTGCTGTGGAACCACTTTTTTCGTTCCTCAGTGATGGTTTCATTCAGTTTCAACAGCTGCCACCAAATACACAGCATAATATTCGCAGCGTGAATATTTGGCTGAGCTGGTGACGGAGAATCATGACCGGGCAGCTATGACTTTCTTCTCTTTGAGTTGCTATAATGAATCCATTTTTTATCACCTGTCACGATGCAATGAAGAAAAATCTTCCCTTTTTCACGCTGGAGCAGATGTTGGTTTCAAATCATATGGAACCCAAGTTCTTTGTTTTTGAATCATTCCCAATTCATGCAATCGCTTGGAAAGGCTTAGTGGGTGACTCCTAGTGCTGAAGCAAGCTCTTCGTGCGTTAAGCAAGGACCTTCACCAAGCTCTCGATGTGCTTCACCCGCCGTTTTCTTCGAAGAAAGAAGAAAATCAACACTTCCTGCAAACAACGATTATTTGGCACAAAACCAGACATTTCACACAACCAAAAGTGAATGAAATGTGCCAGAGCGGTATTTCTACTTGCATACTCGTATGTCTAAGCTTGGTTCATGACGTTTTGAATATGTCAAAATCGATCAGCACTTACTGCTAGAGCTATCTATTGACAAACAGAGGGAACATAGTTGCGTACCTAATAATTTCTCGGTTTTTCCGCTTTATAGTAAAATAACTACAAGACTGTTCACTAGACCGTATTACCTTGTATGGAAGAAAAGTAAACGTTTTTTTTGACACGTATTTTTTTTAAAAAAAAAGAAAAAATATTTTTAATAGGGTCTCTTTGGTGCTACTTTTTTGTTTTTGTTATATCTTCGGTGTTTCTTATCCGATCTTAAAGTTTTATATATGGACGTGTTAGTTTATTTTTTTTCAAATTTTTCCAGATTTTCAAACCTACTATTATATTTTCCTCGACTAGTCACCCATTTTATCTTAGTTCCTACTATATAATAAAGTTTAAAAAAAAAAAATCATTCAGTCAGCTCAGATAAAATCATTATAGCCATGGGAACAAATGAAAACGATAAAACTGATCGATTTTATTCAAAGAATTATGCTTTCTATTTTTTATAATTAATTTTCCAAAATTTTTGTTGATTTGGGCGGTCTGAAGCGTTTACAACAGTGGTCATCAACGTAGAGTTCAAACAACAACAAAGAGAGCAAAGAGAGAGAAAACAAACTTTTACGCAGTGTACAAACACTGCAAAGATTTTGAGAGTCGCGAGAAAAGTTGGCTTGTAGCACTTGAGAAAAAACGGCCTTTTTCGCCTTTGCTCGAACTGTCTAAGCCTTATTATCACTTATGTCGTGAGAATGTATGCACCATTTTGGTTTTTATTCAAAAGTCAGTCACTTGACATTCATGGCAGCTGCAATGTTTTTAAGTACATTTCATGGATATGTGATTTGCCGAACTACGTTCAGTTAGCAATCAAACCAACCATCGAAAACAATGCGCACTATTTTCATCATGAAAATATATTTCTGTATATGATAACTGATCGGGATACAACGTTGCGTGCAGATGGATACAGCAAAATTTTGCAAGCACGTTTAAACGTGGCAGGTCAAATTTGACAATTTCGTGGACTCAATCACCAGCCCTACATCAACTATAGCAGTAGCACATATACTAAAATGATCGATTGGACACAATTTGAGATCACTGAGCCCCATGCCTTCATTTTTACACCCTAGACTAATTGTCTGATAATTGTGGAAAAAAATGTCACAATTTTACGTAAGGTGCTCTTTTGAAACCCTGTGTCTTTAATATTTTGCAACGCACTTACAAAAACTTTATTAACTTAATAGAAAGTCTCTGGAATTTTAAAATGTTTATTTAATATTTTATTATCTTGCATTTTTTCAAAGAACTTAAAAAAAACGAAACATATTATTAAATCAATTGAATTAAAATTGTGGCAGCCGTGGCGTAGTGTGGCTCATACGCCAGAGAACCCAGGTTCTAATCCCCATCTGACACAGAAAGTTTTTTCAATTGAATTAATTTTTTTGTTCGGCTGTCACCTCTCTGCAAATAATGGCAATCCTCAGAGAGTAAAAACTGCCATCAAAAGCTTCTTGAGAACATAAGCCGTTTGGAGTCGGCATAAAACTGGTAGGTCCAGTTCTCTATCATTTCCCTATTGGAAATTTCATAGTGCTTTATTAAAAAGCAAATAAAAAGGGCTTCACTCTGCCTATGAATAGTGCTTTTGAGAAGTGCTTTGCTCTCGCTACGCATTGAGCTTTAAAAAATCGCTTTGCTTTCACGATTTTTCCTAATTTGACTATTCGTAGTTCGTAGTCGTTGCTGTCGTACTAGTTTGATATATTTATTGTTCTCATCACTACTTGTCATTACTCATCACTGGTATGCGCGGGAAGTTTAATTCGTGAAGTGTTTCAGCAAAATATTGAAAAAAAGCGAAAGTTCAAAAGTTTATAAAAGTAATAAAATGAGTGGGGAGTGGTGCGGTTATTCAAAACGTCATTGTAAAATATTAGTTTGGGTAAAAATAAACACCATAAAAAATTAAGTTGCGCTTGCTGTTGCAAAAGAAGAAGGCACAACAGCAGCAGAAAATTGAAGTGGACATAGCAGGGCAGATTATATGTAAAGTGCTGTAGAAAATGAAACACCACAAGTTTAACCAGATTTCAGCCATGGCGGTGTGGATTCCATACAAAGTCCCAATAGTGAAAATATAGAATGCGAAAGAACAATACAAATTTCGTCAGAAATTGACATTCTAAAAGGAATTCGGAAATGAGTAGTGCAATTTAAAGTTAGGCGAGACGCGAATGATGGCATTTTGCGAATTCTACAAAGACTGGGCTTAAAAGTGCCCTCTTCAACAAAAAAATTATTTTCAAGGGCGCAAAATAATACCACTATTTCCACGCGTGAAGTCAGTCCGGGAAACTACTTCCACAATGGACTAAAGAGAAGTATTTGTCAGGATTTGAAGTTGTCGTTAGCAGAAGATATTGAAATTTTAGAAGTAGATATTGTAATAGACGGATTACCCTTATAAAAAAGCTCTGCAATAGCCTTGTGGCCTATTTTGGGTTCCATATCAAACTGTGGCAATAGCATACCTTTTCTTATTGGAGTATATCTTGGCTACAAGAAACCTGAAGAAATTAATGATTTTCTGCTGGACTTTGTTTTGGAGATGGAGAGTATAAGGGAAAGAGGTGTTATCGTCAACGTTAGAAGGGTTTTTATTAAATTGCGTGCATTTGTTTGTGATGCTCCTGCGAGAGCATTTGTTACGGGAACTGTTGGTCATACTTCCTCCACAGGATGCTCTAAGCGCTACCAGGAAGCTAAAAAAAAAAAACAATCGGCTGACCTATAGTTCTGCAGTTGCAGAATTAAGGACAGATTCTGACTTTCAAATACGAAAAGATAAAAAATATCAATGCCGAACATATTTTGGAAAAAATTGGTATTCAAATGATTACACAGTTCCCTCTAGATGCAATGTATCTCATTGACTTGGGTATAATGAAAAAATGTTGTGTTTAATTTGGAATGGGAAAATGTGCTTATGTAATTTGACGTCTGATAAAAATTAGAAATAAAAAAAAGATTCATGTTGTAAGTCATTCATTCCAAAAGACTTTAATAGAAGCCTCGTTTTTTTGATATTTGTAGATGGAAGGCTGTGGAGTTCCTTTTCAATTTTCGAAACAATAACTAAGCCCTTTTTTGAATCACTTTTCGTAGCAAAAACCTAATGACATGCCAATGCTAAAAAAATTACTATTAAAAACGAGAACAAAGCGCTATTGTGATTTTTTGAAGTGTTTTGAAAGTAGTTTCGAAGCGCTTTGTTTCCTAAAGGGTTGTGTTCAAACGCTCACTTGTTCACTTTTCGTAGCGAGAACTAATCGCTTTTTAAAATCATTTTTCGTAGCTAGAGTAAAGCGCTTTTTTATATCTTTTTTCGTAGCGAGAGCATAGCACTTTTTTAAATCACTTTTCGTAGTGAGAGAAAAGCGCTTTTTTTAAAACACTTTTCGTAGCAAAAACCCAATGATATGCCAATGTTAAAAAAATTACTATCAAAAACGAGAACAAAGAGCTATTGTGATTTCTTAAGTGGTTTAAAAGTAGTTTCGTAGTTTCACTTTGTTTCCTAAAGGGTTGTGTTCAAACGCTTCACAACACACACACCCACAATTGATCCATAAGAAGCTCGGTCAAAGTCCTTTCAAGGGCTGAGATGGCCATTTCGTTTTTTTTTTTTTTTTATTAAAATTCAAGTACAAATGTACGTTCAAAAGAGATGTGAATGGGCAAATGAATTTCCTCTTATCCATTGTATCACACGACTATCACAATGCTCCATTGTGGCAGCTGCGACAACCCAAATGAAAAAGAAACACTAACACACTTCCCATGCACCTGCCCTGCACTAACCCGATCAAGATTGGTCGTGCTAGGTAAGCCGTTTTTCAGCAACTAAGAAGAAATTTCGGCAGCGAAAATTTGCAACCTAGTTGCATTTATTAACCGCACTGGATGGTTATGAAGCAAAACACCAACATACTGGTGCGCAATGTACCCAACAAACAGGAACAAGAGGCATCAAAACGGCTGATCAGAGCTAATTGGATACTACTCGTGGTAGTATCACCATTTAAACCAACCAACCAACCAACCAACCAACCAACCATCACTATTGCTACTATTGACTTAAAAAATACTATTTTTTAAATTTCTTTGAAAAAATGCAGGAAAAAACAAAAACTGAAATTCTTTGATTATTTGGGCCAATTTCAATATATATTTTAGATAATTTAAAGAGGTTTTTGGCCAATGCTTTAATATTGCCATTTTTATTAAAAACAAAAATTCAATTTTATCTCCCAACGTTTCGTCAATTTTTTGTTGACATCTTCAGGGAAATTTTTAATTAATTCTAGAAAACACAATAACTTTTGGTTTTAACAAACATTTAAACAATTGGAAATTTACATTAACTTACTTTATAACATTATATAAACACAAAAATTGTTTTAAAAATAAACTTTAAACGTTAAAAATGAACACAAAAATTTAATTAAAACTCTTAAGCATCTACTAACCGAAAACATACAAAATACATCTTTACAACGCCTTGTGAATTGCCTGATTGTTTTCTGCTATTTTGTTTGGTTTGGATACATTCATGCCTTGGATACACACAAGGAACATAAATAATAAGGAACAACATTTAAAGAAAATGCAAATTTTGTTCCTGGATCGAAAAATGCATTCAAAAGATCAAATTAAAGATTTTGATAGAAGCGCCCGTGGGGTCCCTGCATGCTCGGGACAGGGGGCTGCAGCCCCTCCTATCCCCCACCTAAATCCACCCCTGCGCGTGGGGTAGGACCTCCCCTTTGAACGTTTCCAAGTGAGGCCGAGTTGTATTGCTGTGGAACCACTTTTTTCGTTCCTCAGTGATGGTTTCATTCAGTTTCAACAGCTGCCACCAAATACACAGCATAATATTCGCAGCGTGAATATTTGGCTGAGCTGGTGACGGAGAATCATGACCGGGCAGCTATGACTTTCTTCTCTTTGAGTTGCTATAATGAATCCATTTTTTATCACCTGTCACGATGCAATGAAGAAAAATCTTCCCTTTTTCACGCTGGAGCAGATGTTGGTTTCAAATCATATGGAACCCAAGTTCTTTGTTTTTGAATCATTCCCAATTCATGCAATCGCTTGGAAAGGCTTAGTGGGTGACTCCTAGTGCTGAAGCAAGCTCTTCGTGCGTTAAGCAAGGACCTTCACCAAGCTCTCGATGTGCTTCACCCGCCGTTTTCTTCGAAGAAAGAAGAAAATCAACACTTCCTGCAAACAACGATTATTTGGCACAAAACCAGACATTTCACACAACCAAAAGTGAATGAAATGTGCCAGAGCGGTATTTCTACTTGCATACTCGTATGTCTAAGCTTGGTTCATGACGTTTTGAATATGTCAAAATCGATCAGCACTTACTGCTAGAGCTATCTATTGACAAACAGAGGGAACATAGTTGCGTACCTAATAATTTCTCGGTTTTTCCGCTTTATAGTAAAATAACTACAAGACTGTTCACTAGACCGTATTACCTTGTATGGAAGAAAAGTAAACGTTTTTTTTGACACGTATTTTTTTTAAAAAAAAAGAAAAAATATTTTTAATAGGGTCTCTTTGGTGCTACTTTTTTGTTTTTGTTATATCTTCGGTGTTTCTTATCCGATCTTAAAGTTTTATATATGGACGTGTTAGTTTATTTTTTTTCAAATTTTTCCAGATTTTCAAACCTACTATTATATTTTCCTCGACTAGTCACCCATTTTATCTTAGTTCCTACTATATAATAAAGTTTAAAAAAAAAAAATCATTCAGTCAGCTCAGATAAAATCATTATAGCCATGGGAACAAATGAAAACGATAAAACTGATCGATTTTATTCAAAGAATTATGCTTTCTATTTTTTATAATTAATTTTCCAAAATTTTTGTTGATTTGGGCGGTCTGAAGCGTTTACAACAGTGGTCATCAACGTAGAGTTCAAACAACAACAAAGAGAGTGTGGGGAATGTATAAAGTTATTCAAAAAATGTGGAATTAAAAGAACAAGTCCTTTTTATGGCTTTAATAATTTATTTACACTTTATTTACACTTTATTTACACTTTAGGAAAACTCAACTGGCTGCGCGGCGGGTTCACGACCAACTAACTTTTTAGGGTAGCATGGACCAGAGTCCATGCCACCAAAGCGCATTGAAAATATATTGCAGCGCGCAATATAACGAAGCCGCGGCGCACATAGTGACGAACAACATTAAGTATGTACTCACTTCCATGGTGTGTGTTGGCTATTTTACCGCGCGGCCTTTTATTGGCCAGTCCCACTGTCAGCGCTAACAGTAAGACGCGAGCACGAGGAAACGGGGGTGAGTCGTGCCCTAATTAACCAGTCATCGTACTGGTGCCGCGCTGGCCTGGGCGTTGGTTAGCTACTCCAACACACAGGCCTAAGCGCATTTGCATAGCGTATAACAAGCGTCTGTTGTTGTACAACTCTTGTGTACAACAACAACATGTAAGCTTGTCGTTATTGATCGCATTACTGTGACTCACATAAGTGTATGTCGACAGTCGCTTTGACGCGATCACTATGCCTGACAATATGTCAGCAAGACTCACCGACGATCCGCAAAGAATGCTAGAACATTTGATTCCCACACATTATTTGTATACACAAGTATGCAAATGACTAGCTGCCAGCTAACACCAAGCAACAAGTTTCAAGTGGCTAGGAATGTGCTTGGCTCATCACTGTATGATGAGGCAAGCTGCGCTAACCCTTATCGCGTTCTGACGTGAAGATCTAATAACGACAAAGTGTCGTCGACGTTTTTTTAAAACCGAAACGCGAAATAATATATGCCGTAGCCGTGAACCCACGCGTACACAAGAGGGTGACGGTACAGAAGGTGCCGCCACAATACTCCCCCCCTAGTGTTTCGGTTAATAACAAACTAGGAATTTATCAATTTACATAACAAATAATTAATTAATTTGTGATAATACATATTTTTGAATTTTTTCTATAAATATGTCTTAGCGGGGGCTCTTACTCTCCTACCGCTCCTCGTAACGACCGGCGATTGTTGCCTTGCTGGCTCTAACCTCGGGTGACACTTGTATTGCGAGCGACCATAGGTCGATCCCACGATGTCCACCGGTGGACCGGAAAATGTCACGGTCTTTTTTTTCGTCTGAACTTTTGTACCGGGCTTACTAGATCCCGCGGTGTCCAACGGTGGGCCGGTAAAAGTTGACTCGGCCAGTTTTGGAGAATTTTTAACTAAATTCTGTCCCGCGGTGCCCAACGGTGGGCTGGTAAAAGTTGACACAGCCTTATTGTTACCACCGCTGGATATAGTACCCCTGCTGTCTGTGCGCGCCGTCAGATTAGCTGGCTCGCCGCCACTCGTCGCTAAAAAAGCTGCTTTCAGTCTATCCACTGACAGCTTGGCTGGTTTTCCCTTTATCGTGATGGTGAAGTACTTGTCGTTTCGTTCCACGACTTCGTATGGTCCATCGTAACTGGGTTGTAACGGAAGCTGCACTCGATCGCACCTTACAAAAACGTGAGTGCACGTCTTCAACTCCGGTTGCACGAAAACTTTTGGTTGATCATGATGAACTACGGTTGCTGGACTTAACCTCTGCATTGCTTCTCGCAGCGCTGCCACATAATCAGCCTCCCCTAACTTCTTTGGAGATGGGGCCAGAAATTCGCCGGGTAATTTTACCGTTGTGCCGAATACCATTTCAGCTGGAGTTGCTGCCAGGTCTTCTTTGAAAACCGAACGCAGGCCGAGTAGTACTATCGGCAAGGCGTCGCTCCATCGTTCATCGTTGTAACACTTAATTGCTGTTTTCAGTGTACGGTGCCATCTTTCTATCATTCCGTTGGCTTGTGGATGATAGGGCGTTGTACGAAAGTGCTTGATGCCCAGCATATTGTTTAACTGACGAAACAAGTCCGATTCGAATTGACGACCCAAATCCGTCGTTATTCTGACTGGAATACCGAAGCGAGCTATCCATCCCGACACTAAGTTTCGTGCCACTGTCTCAGCAGTTATATCTGAAATTGGAATGGCTTCGGGCCAGCGGGTAAATCTATCAATAACAGTGAGGCAATATCTATTGTCCCGAGATACCGGTAAAGGGCCCACCAGGTCAATATTAATATGTTCAAACCTTTCGCTAGGGTTAACATACGTCTCGAGCGCCGTTTTGTTGTGCCTGCTTACTTTATTTTTTTGACAGGGAACGCATACTCTGACAAAGTCACGGACATCCTTCTTCATGTTGGGCCACACGCATCTACGCTGTACCAGCTGGGTCGTCGCTTTGACGCCGGGATGCGCAATTCCGTGCAGTTTAGTCAGCATAGCAGCGCGAAATTTTAACGGAATAAGCGGTCTGATTACACCTAAGGAAGTATCACAATGAATTATTTCGTCTGTGTTAGGTAACCTGCACTGTTCTATCCTTAAAGATGTAGACTGGCTTGGTGAATTAATCAGACGCTGTATCTCTTCATCTGTTTCTTGCTCTTTCGCGAGACAAGTGAAGTCAACCCCTGCTATTACCTGTTCTATTCGAGATAGCGTATCGGCGATCACGTTATCCTTGCCGGACACGTGGCGAATGTCTGTTGAAAACTGACTAATGTAGTCCAGATGTCGTGCCTGTCTTGGTGAGGCTTTGTCTGCATTTTGTTTAAATGCGAAAATTAGGGGCTTGTGGTCGGAAAAAATCACGAATTGGCGTCCTTCCACCATGTACTTGAAATGTTTCACCGCCAAAAAAATTGCTAACAGTTCTCTGTCATACGTGCTGTACTTTTTCTGCGCGTTGTTCAATTTTTTTGAGAAGAACCCTAATGGCTGCCGCTCACCACTGACGTTTTGATGCAGAACCGCTCCAATAGCGAAATCTGAAGCATCGACGCTTAAAGACAGCTGCGCCTCTGGCGCGGGGTGATGCAGTAAAGTCGCATTGGCAAGATCGTCCTTGCATTTCTCGAAGGCTGTAGTTGTTGTTATTGACCAGACTAACGGCATTTTGTCGTTCTTCTTGTTGCCTACTATCATAGCTTGCAAAATGGCTTGAGTTGCAGATGCGTTAGGGATAAAGCGACGATAAAAATTTATCATTCCTAAGAAACACTTTAGTTCCCGGGCCGTTTTTGGTTTGGCGAACTCTCTGATAGCGCTTACTTTGCCTTCATCCGGTTGAATGCCATCTTTGTTTACCGTGTGCCCCAAAAATTTTACCTCAGCTTTACCGAAGTCGCACTTGGCTGCATTTATAGCTAACCCATTTTCGCGAAGAAGCTGCAGAATTCTGCGTAGGTGTTCCCTGTGCTGCTTCTCGTCTGGGGAAGCCACACAAATATCATCTATGTAGACAAAAGCGTGATCGGTTTCGGACGCCAACACATTATTTATGTGCCTCTGAAACGTTTGAGCTGCGTTTCTAAGTCCGAAGGTCATAGACTTGAATTGAAATAAACCGAAAGGCGTGGTTATTGCCGTTTTGGGGACGTCGTCTGGTTCGATTCGTATTTGGTGATAAGCACGCTGCAGGTCGATTGTCGAAAAGACTCTTTTACCATGTAGAATGTTGGTAAAATCTTGAATATGCGGTATAGGGTACCTGTCCGGTACGGTTCTGTCATTCAGAGCCCTATAGTCACCGCACGGTCTCCAAGAACCATCCTTCTTTCTCACCATATGGAGCGGACTTGACCAATTACTGTCCGACGGCTCGCAGATATCATTGTCTAGCAGGTATTTAAACTCTTTTCGTGCGGCTGCTAGCTTATCAGGTGCTAGTCTGCGCGGTCTGGCGTGCACCGGTGGCCCGTTAGTGACTATATGGTGTGTTACTTTATTACTTTTCAAGGGCTGACCCTGTCGCAAGGTGGTAACGTCAGAGAATTCCGTCAGCAAGTCCGCGTAGGGAAGTGTAATATTATTTGCTTGAATATTAAAATGACTTACCCTAGCTGCTGGATGGTCTGCTTGCTCGGCTGTAGTCTTGACAATAAGTCTCTGGTTTCTCATGTCGACCAGAATGCCGTGATGACTCAGAAAATCGGCTCCAATTAGCGGCGTTCTGACACGTGCAATTACGAAGTCCCACTCGAATTTCCGTTTCAGACCAAGGTCCAGGCAGATCTTTCTCTTGCCGAACGTTTCAATGTGGGAACCATTTGCGGCGAACAGTTGTTCTGTGTGAGGGGCGTTGAACCGCTCGTTTCCCCGTGGTGGCACGACCGACACGTCGGCTCCCGTGTCTATGAGGAACCGTCTTCTTGACGAAGTGTCGGTAATGTACAGGCGACCGATCTTAAGGTAGCCAGCCTCGTCGCCCGTAGCTGTTGGCTGCCTGCCTAGTTTTTTGGCTGCTGGTGCCACGAGCAGGGCGGCCGGCACCTTATCGCCCTACTGCCAAACTGCCTGTGGTAGTAGCACTTACCAATTTTCTTCCAGTTATCATCTCGAGGTTTGCTGACCGCGCTCTGCTGAGTCGACTGCCATCGTGTCTGGCTGCGGAACTGCCTAGACTGCTCTCTGACGCGCGATGGACTGACGTGACGCCTTTGACTCGGCTTGTCCGAATGGAAAAACACCAGTTCGTCGTCCTCATCGTCTCGCTCTTCTGCTGGGAGCGGAGCGTTGGCATGGTTGCAGCGGCGGGATCCCTGTCGGCCCCGACGCGGATGTTCCTTGGTATACAAGGCGTCCTCGAGCCGATTGATCCGCCTCTCTAAAATTTCAGATCTCGAACGGTCGGCGTCGCTAGTGGCTGCTTCGATGCTGGCTACGTTACGGGAGCCAGCCAAGGTCTCCATAATCTTATCGGCCAGGGCGGCGCGCTGTGGAAGGTCCACCGTCACTGTTTGCAGCATGCCCTGTACCATCGACGGAAGCCGTGCAGTCCACAAGCTCTCCAACATCTTGTCCGGTAGATTTGCTCCACCAAGCTCGCGCATTTCGCTCAATAGCTGCGAGGGCCGTAAATCTCCGAGCTCCTTCTCTGACAGGAGCTGTCGCAACTTCTCTTGCTCAGACGCACTGAAGAGCTCGAGCAGCGTATCCTTCAGCGTGGCGTACCTGTCCGTGGTTGGTGGCTTTCGCACGATGTCGCTTACCTGCCGCAGCACCGCTTTTTCCAGCGCGCCGACCACCGTGTAAAAACGCGCATGGTCACCGGAGACCTTCAGCTTCGCGAACTGCGCCTCCAATTGCAGGAACCACAGATCTGGCGAATCGTGCCAGAACTGCGGTGTTTTTACCGCCGCGACACCACTTATTTCCGCGGACGTGGCCTTGACGTCGGCCTTGACCGGGGCAGCTGCGCCACCCTCCACCACTTCCTCGTCGGAGATGGTGTGGTCGTGCACTTCCACATTTTTCACTGGTGTGCTCATTTTCTTGTTTTTTATTTTTGTTTTTTTGTTAAGAAATATAAGTTCTGTTCCTTTTTTTTTAAATTTGAGCACACTATTCACTTCTCACTCGCGTATCGCGACGTCGGGGTCACCAATTGTGGGGAATGTATAAAGTTATTCAAAAAATGTGGAATTAAAAGAACAAGTCCTTTTTATGGCTTTAATAATTTATTTACACTTTATTTACACTTTATTTACACTTTAGGAAAACTCAACTGGCTGCGCGGCGGGTTCACGACCAACTAACTTTTTAGGGTAGCATGGACCAGAGTCCATGCCACCAAAGCGCATTGAAAATATATTGCAGCGCGCAATATAACGAAGCCGCGGCGCACATAGTGACGAACAACATTAAGTATGTACTCACTTCCATGGTGTGTGTTGGCTATTTTACCGCGCGGCCTTTTATTGGCCAGTCCCACTGTCAGCGCTAACAGTAAGACGCGAGCACGAGGAAACGGGGGTGAGTCGTGCCCTAATTAACCAGTCATCGTACTGGTGCCGCGCTGGCCTGGGCGTTGGTTAGCTACTCCAACACACAGGCCTAAGCGCATTTGCATAGCGTATAACAAGCGTCTGTTGTTGTACAACTCTTGTGTACAACAACAACATGTAAGCTTGTCGTTATTGATCGCATTACTGTGACTCACATAAGTGTATGTCGACAGTCGCTTTGACGCGATCACTATGCCTGACAATATGTCAGCAAGACTCACCGACGATCCGCAAAGAATGCTAGAACATTTGATTCCCACACATTATTTGTATACACAAGTATGCAAATGACTAGCTGCCAGCTAACACCAAGCAACAAGTTTCAAGTGGCTAGGAATGTGCTTGGCTCATCACTGTATGATGAGGCAAGCTGCGCTAACCCTTATCGCGTTCTGACGTGAAGATCTAATAACGACAAAGTGTCGTCGACGTTTTTTTAAAACCGAAACGCGAAATAATATATGCCGTAGCCGTGAACCCACGCGTACACAAGAGGGTGACGGTACAGAAGGTGCCGCCACAAGAGCAAAGAGAGAGAAAACAAACTTTTACGCAGTGTACAAACACTGCAAAGATTTTGAGAGTCGCGAGAAAAGTTGGCTTGTAGCACTTGAGAAAAAAACGGCCTTTTTCGCCTTTGCTCGAACTGTCTAAGCCTTATTATCACTTATGTCGTGAGAATGTATGCACCATTTTGGTTTTTATTCAAAAGTCAGTCACTTGACATTCATGGCAGCTGCAATGTTTTTAAGTACATTTCATGGATATGTGATTTGCCGAACTACGTTCAGTTAGCAATCAAACCAACCATCGAAAACAATGCGCACTATTTTCATCATGAAAATATATTTCTGTATATGATAACTGATCGGGATACAACGTTGCGTGCAGATGGATACAGCAAAATTTTGCAAGCACGTTTAAACGTGGCAGGTCAAATTTGACAATTTCGTGGACTCAATCACCAGCCCTACATCAACTATAGCAGTAGCACATATACTAAAATGATCGATTGGACACAATTTGAGATCACTGAGCCCCATGCCTTCATTTTTACACCCTAGACTAATTGTCTGATAATTGTGGAAAAAAATGTCACAATAAGGTGCCACGTAAGGTGCTCTTTTGAAACCCTGTGTCTTTAATATTTTGCAACGCACTTACAAAAACTTTATTAACTTAATAGAAAGTCTCTGGAATTTTAAAATGTTTATTTAATATTTTATTATCTTGCATTTTTTCAAAGAACTTAAAAAAAACGAAACATATTATTAAATCAATTGAATTAAAATTGTGGCAGCCGTGGCGTAGTGTGGCTCATACGCCAGAGAACCCAGGTTCTAATCCCCATCTGACACAGAAAGTTTTTTCAATTGAATTAATTTTTTTGTTCGGCTGTCACCTCTCTGCAAATAATGGCAATCCTCAGAGAGTAAAAACTGCCATCAAAAGCTTCTTGAGAACATAAGCCGTTTGGAGTCGGCATAAAACTGGTAGGTCCAGTTCTCTATCATTTCCCTATTGGAAATTTCATAGTGCTTTATTAAAAAGCAAATAAAAAGGGCTTCACTCTGCCTATGAATAGTGCTTTTGAGAAGTGCTTTGCTCTCGCTACGCATTGAGCTTTAAAAAATCGCTTTGCTTTCACGATTTTTCCTAATTTGACTATTCGTAGTTCGTAAGTCTTGTCGTTGCTGTCGTACTAGTTTGATATATTTATTGTTCTCATCACTACTTGTCATTACTCATCACTGGTATGCGCGGGAAGTTTAATTCGTGAAGTGTTTCAGCAAAATATTGAAAAAAAGCGAAAGTTCAAAAGTTTATAAAAGTAATAAAATGAGTGGGGAGTGGTGCGGTTATTCAAAACGTCATTGTAAAATATTAGTTTGGGTAAAAATAAACACCATAAAAAATTAAGTTGCGCTTGCTGTTGCAAACGAAGAAGGCACAACAGCAGCAGAAAATTGAAGTGGACATAGCAGGGCAGATTATATGTAAAGTGCTGTAGAAAATGAAACACCACAAGTTTAACCAGATTTCAGCCATGGCGGTGTGGATTCCATACAAAGTCCCAATAGTGAAAATATAGAATGCGAAAGAACAATACAAATTTCGTCAGAAATTGACATTCTAAAAGGAATTCGGAAATGAGTAGTGCAATTTAAAGTTAGGCGAGACGCGAATGATGGCATTTTGCGAATTCTACAAAGACTGGGCTTAAAAGTGCCCTCTTCAACAAAAAATTAATTTTCAAGGGCGCAAAATAATACCACTATTTCCACGCGTGAAGTCAGTCCGGGAAACTACTTCCACAATGGACTAAAGAGAAGTATTTGTCAGGATTTGAAGTTGTCGTTAGCAGAAGATATTGAAATTTTAGAAGTAGATATTGTAATAGACGGATTACCCTTATAAAAAAGCTCTGCAATAGCCTTGTGGCCTATTTTGGGTTCCATATCAAACTGTGGCAATAGCATACCTTTTCTTATTGGAGTATATCTTGGCTACAAGAAACCTGAAGAAATTAATGATTTTCTGCTGGACTTTGTTTTGGAGATGGAGAGTATAAGGGAAAGAGGTGTTATCGTCAACGTTAGAAGGGTTTTTATTAAATTGCGTGCATTTGTTTGTGATGCTCCTGCGAGAGCATTTGTTACGGGAACTGTTGGTCATACTTCCTCCACAGGATGCTCTAAGCGCTACCAGGAAGCTAAAAAAAAAAACAATCGGCTGACCTATAGTTCTGCAGTTGCAGAATTAAGGACAGATTCTGACTTTCAAATACGAAAAGATAAAAAATATCAATGCCGAACATATTTTGGAAAAAATTGGTATTCAAATGATTACACAGTTCCCTCTAGATGCAATGTATCTCATTGACTTGGGTATAATGAAAAAATGTTGTGTTTAATTTGGAATGGGAAAATGTGCTTATGTAATTTGACGTCTGATAAAAAATTAGAAATAAAAAAAAGATTCATGTTGTAAGTCATTCATTCCAAAAGACTTTAATAGAAGCCTCGTTTTTTTGATATTTGTAGATGGAAGGCTGTGGAGTTCCTTTTCAATTTTCGAAACAATAACTAAGCCCTTTTTTGAATCACACTTCGTATCAAAAACCTAATGACATGCCAATGCTAAAAAAATTACTATTAAAAACGAGAACAAAGCGCTATTGTGATTTTTTGAAGTGTTTTGAAAGTAGTTTCGAAGCGCTTTGTTTCCTAAAGGGTTGTGTTCAAACGCTCACTTGTTCACTTTTCGTAGCGAGAACTAATCGCTTTTTAAAATCATTTTTCGTAGCTAGAGTAAAGCGCTTTTTTATATCTTTTTTCGTAGCGAGAGCATAGCACTTTTTTAAATCACTTTTCGTAGTGAGAGAAAAGCGCTTTTTTAAAACACTTTTCGTAGCAAAAACCCAATGATATGCCAATGTTAAAAAAATTACTATCAAAAACGAGAACAAAGAGCTATTGTGATTTCTTAAAGTGGTTTAAAAGTAGTTTCGTAGTTTCACTTTGTTTCCTAAAGGGTTGTGTTCAAACGCTTCACAACACACACACCACAATTGATCCATAAGAAGCTCGGTCAAAGTCCTTTCAAGGGCTGAGATGGCCATTTCGTTTTTTTTTTTTTTTTATTAAAATTCAAGTACAAATGTACGTTCAAAAGAGATGTGAATGGGCAAATGAATTTCCTCTTTATCCATTGTATCACACGACTATCACAATGCTCCATTGTGGCAGCTGCGACAACCCAAATGAAAAAGAAACACTAACACACTTCCCATGCACCTGCCCTGCACTAACCCGATCAAGATTGGTCGTGCTAGGTAAGCCGTTTTTCAGCAACTAAGAAGAAATTTCGGCAGCGAAAATTTGCAACCTAGTTGCATTTATTAACCGCACTGGATGGTTATGAAGCAAAACACCAACATACTGGTGCGCAATGTACCCAACAAACAGGAACAAGAGGCATCAAAACGGCTGATCAGAGCTAATTGGATACTACTCGTGGTAGTATCACCATTTAAACCAACCAACCAACCAACCAACCATCACTATTGCTACTATTGACTTAAAAAATACTATTTTTTAAATTTCTTTGAAAAAATGCAGGAAAAAACAAAAACTGAAATTCTTTGATTATTTGGGCCAATTTCAATATATATTTTAGATAATTTAAAGAGGTTTTTGGCCAATGCTTTAATATTGCCATTTTTATTAAAAACAAAAATTCAATTTTATCTCCCAACGTTTCGTCAATTTTTTGTTGACATCTTCAGGGAAATTTTTAATTAATTCTAGAAAACACAATAACTTTTGGTTTTAACAAACATTTAAACAATTGGAAATTTACATTAACTTACTTTATAACATTATATAAACACAAAAATTGTTTTAAAAATAAACTTTAAACGTTAAAAATGAACACAAAAATTTAATTAAAACTCTTAAGCATCTACTTGTCCAGTGCAACTGCATAGTTATTGTTTATATTGTCAGTATCTTCTTTAAAGTTAACAGCTCTGTCCCCTTTTTGCTGTACTCGTAAACTTTCCAGTGTCAATCTTTTTTTGTTTTGTTTCCTACGTCTAATATTTTAACAGCATCATTGTCAGCTGTGTGGCCTGTCGTCAATTTATGTTGTGCTAACGCTGTTGTTGTTTTTTTGTTTCGTATGTCTAGCTTGTGTTCTGTCATTCTTGTTTTTAGCGCTCTTTTTGTTGCTATGTATATTTTTTTACAATTTTAGTGCTCTGTGCCTGTGCATTGTATTTAATATACGACATTGCTCTTTTCTTCGTTCTCTTTTCTTGTTTTTGTTTTCGTGAATATTCGGTTTAAAGTCGCGTTCGATCTGTATGCAAATATTATGTTGTCCGTTCTAAGTAGTCCGTATGTGTGTGTTACTTGTAAGTTTTGGTATGTATGTGATGGCGTGGTACTTTTTGTTAACTTGTTGAGTATTGCAAGATTAAGTTTTGTGTTCTGTTGTTTGGGGGTCTTGTTTGTTTTTTAAAATTCTTGAATTAATTAGAGAAATGATTAAATGGTAAGGGTAGTCATTGCTTTTTAATATTGTTTTTATTTTTTTAACATTTTTATCCAAAAATTGTGTGTCAGTTATCATCAAAAATTCAACAATGATACCACGACAATATTTTCTAAATATATTAGAATTTTGCCTAAAAGACAACAATTTCTTTATATTTGACAATTTGGTTTACCATCAAATTTATGGTATGCCTATGGGCAATCCCTAAGCACCAACAAGAGCTGACATTATTATGGACAACTTACTAGACGACGCTATTGCAAACCTTAAAATATGGACATAAACATATCATTCATATGCAATTATGTAGACGACATTTTAGCCATAGTAAACAAAAAAGACCTGAACGTTATTCTAAAAACACTGAACAACTCCCACAAAAACATACAATTTATTTCTGAAATGAAACAGAACGGAAATATCGCATACTTGGACGTTAAATTACATAGAAAAAAATAACGAAATAATTTTTGAATGGTTCACAGAACCGACTTCTTCAGGTAGACTTATAAATTTCCACTCAACGCAACCTATGCAACAAAAAATGAATACTGTAACGAACATAATAAATAAGGTATTTACTCTAACTGACACACAATTTTTGGATAAAAATGTTAAAAAAATAAAAACAATTTAATTCATTCATTTAATCCATTTAATCAATTCTCTTATTAATTCAAGAATTTTAAAAAACAAACAACACCCGCAAACAACAGAATACAAAACTCAATCTGGCAATACTCAACAAGTTAACAAAAAGTACCACTCCATACCAAAACTTACAAGTAACACACACATACGGACAATAATTAGAACGGACAACACAATATTTGCATACAGATCGAACGCGACTTTAAACCGAATATTCACGAAAACAAAAACAAGAACAGAGAACGAAGAAAAGAGCAATGTCGTATATTAAATACAATGCAAAGGCACAGAGCACGAAAATTATAACAAAATATACATAAGAACAACAAAAAGAGCGCTAAAGACAAAAATGACAGAACACAAGCTGGACATGCGAAACAATAAAACAACAATAGCGTTAGCACAACATATATTGACGCTGGAAAGTTTACGAATACAGCAAAAACGGGACAGAGCTGTTAACTTTAAAGAAGATACTGACAATATAAACAATAACTATGCAGTTGCACTGGACAAGTAGATGCTTAAGAGTTTTAATTAATTTTTTGTGTTAATTTTTAACGTTTAATGTTTATTTTAAAAAATTTTTGTGTTTATATAATGTTGTAAAGTAAGTTAATGTAAATGTCCAATTGTTTAAATGTTTGTGAAAATCAAAAATTATTTTATTTTCAAGAACTAATTAAAAATTCCCCTGCAGATGTCAACAAAAAATTGACGGAACGTTGGGAGATAAAATTGAATTTTTGTTTTTAATAAAAATTGCATTAAAGCATTGGCAAAAAACCTCTTTAAATTATCTAAAATAAAAACTGAAATGTTTTTTGAAATTGCAAAGATTCTTCACCCAGCAAAAATTTTTTTTTTAATTCGTTGAAAAATATAAAAGATACAGGGTTTTGTGACAAAATTGTGACATTTGTCTAACTTTAAACGTCGATATCTCCGACACTGTCAAATATATTGTAATTTTATGTGCAAAAATTCACAGGTCTATTATTTTTTCATTGAAATTCATTATCGTAATACAAATCGGTCGGTTAATATAAAAGATAGTAAAATTGTCAGAAAAAAACTGTTTTTCATGTTTTTGCCTATAAACAAAAATCTTGAGCTTATGGAGAAAAACGGAGACCATTTTTGAAATTAGTAGTCAATATTAATTCGGAACTGTTGAGAATTCTACACATTTTATAAAGTATGATTTTGTTACTCATTGTTATCCAATTATGTTATAATTGTGCCAATCGTAAAACACGGAGCGTTTCGTGACGAAAATCGTTTGGGGCACATTTTCGCGAAGCTAAATAGTTGCTACCACTACAGCCAGCTCGAATGGATTTAGAAAATTTAAAGCATAATTTTTTGAATAAAAGCGATCGGATCCATGTTAAAAATCATTTTCATCGTTTTCATTTGTTCCCATTGTTATAATGATTTTTTTTTAGCATCAATTTTTTTGCATTTTAAAAAAATCTGAAAAAATTAGTAAAAAATAAACAAACAAAATAATAACAAAACTTTTAGATCGGATAAGAAACACCAAATACATAACACAAACAATAAATTAGAACCATGGGGACCAGAGAACTGCACAAACCTACTTGACATCTCTTTCAAGTACTTGCTTAAAATACAAGTTCAAGCTCGCTTGAGCTTGATAATTTTCAATCAAGTATGACTTTTGATTGAATATAAATAAGCCCACGACAACTTGTGACTTGCAAGTATGCTAGTATCTATAAAAGCAAGTGTCCAAAAAATTCAATGAGCTTGTGTAGGAAAAGCTATGCGTACTTGGACTTTTAAGAGTTCTATGGACTCCGTGGGTGGTAGTTTTAGGGGGTAGCTGATTTCTGAATGGATGTCAAAATTTAAAATTCAAGATGGCGAATAAAGTTGCCACCCCAATTTTTTTTTTTTTGTATTTTTGCGAATTCTTGTTATTTTGAAATTCTGACGACGGATTTGATTTCCAATCTAATGTCAAAGTTAAAAAATTTAAGATGGAGGATAGGCATGCCACCTAAATTTTTACCACAGTCTTGCCACATAGTAAAATTAATTTTTAAGAGTCTTCGAATCTGATATCAGAATAAAAAAATTCAAGATGGTTAATAGTATTGCCACCTAAAATTTTTTTATTTTCACGAATTCGGTGCTGAAGCAAACACTAGGTAAAAATGGGTCGCTGAATCCGAATCCGTAATCAGATTTTCAAAATTGTGTAATTTTTTTATACGAGTGTTGCCACCTACTAAAATGAATCTCCAAGAGTTTTAAACATCATTTAATAGTGTTAAAGGGTCGCTGACTTCGAATCTGATATCAGAATTTAAAAATTCAAAACGGTTAATAGTGTTGCCACCTACAATTTTTTATTTTCATAAATTCGGAGTTGGGGTGAACAAGGAGTAAAAACGGGTGTAGTTGTTGCTACTGCGGTTTTTGCTCGACAGTGCGGTTATTATTAAAAGATGTGGTATCATCCTGTGGCTTTGCACAATAAAATTAGCGAAAAATCACAGATTTCTTTGAAAAAAGAAAGTGTGTTTTTGAGCAGCAATTTCCTTTGTCAAGATTATTTTGACAGTTCAAAGCAGCCGTACATAGTGACACAAATAAATTGGTTACGGAAAAATTGATATAAGTTGCCGAATGAAAATTATACTAAAATTTAACTTTTATTTGCTAAGATCGTTGCCAAAAAACAATTAATTCTGTATTATATCTAAAAAAAGCGGCTCATGGTTAATAAATTTTGTAGGTCTTAGCTTATCTTTTTACGTTTTCACATATAAAATTTGGATAGTCAATTGATTGATACGATTACAAATAAGTTATACATCCCTATAGCTCATCGAGTAAAAATCAGTGTCAAAGGTGGCATTATGCCTACGCCAATGATCACCGAATTAAACACTGTTAAATGACGCTAAAACTCTTAAAAATACATATATGTAGGTGGCAACACACTTATAAAAAAAAGTTACACAATTTTGATAATCTGACAATGGATTCGGTGTGGTGTACGTGAAATTATGTTTAAAGTCTTCCCTAGGCCGTTCTACATGGCAGTATCTATCAATGGCTTTACGTCGTACTTGAATTGATAAAAAGAAAAAAAAGGAAGAATTTTGTGTTTTCAAACTAATTTGAAAACAGCACATGCTGCAATATTAACTAATGCAACTTTGAATCTAAAATTTGTTTTATTCTTAGATCTGTGAATTTTCATATAAATACCATATCTTTCATATAATTTAAATACAGTTCTTAATACGCATTTATATCGAAATTAAAAAAAACCGCATGCTGTGGTATTTGAACACACAACCTAATGGTTACATGTTCTTCCATTATCAACTGAGTTACCGGACTTCCTAATCTGCTTTTAAATAAATTAAAGAAACTTGCTGCATTAGCCAGACTTGCAGAATATTCTTTAAGTCTTCAGCATTGACTTCGTCAATATTAAAAAAAAAACAAACAGAACAAGGAAACAACGAAAACAGTAGATCACGCGATAACCGATAACTCTTATTGTACTCTCTTGTAACTCTCTTGTATTTCTTGTCAAAAATTCTTTAACGCGTCCGGCTTGTGTTTGTTCATTAAAAAATTTGTCGAAAATTCTTCAACCTTTCTGCTTTGTGTTCGTTCATGTTTTTACTACAAATACTCATAGTTCGGAATAATTTCTTCGTTAAAAATTACAATATACATCATTTTAAAAACGTGGTGTATTAATGGACTGCATAACTGATATATCAACTATAACAAATCGGAAATAGTCTGATCCAAAAAACATGTAAAATAAAATCAAAGAATTTACTATATAAATGGAAAACAATTTTTTTTTCACATTTCTATTTTGTTTGTTGAAGGAATTTTCGCAACGATTCAGTAATATATTCATTCACGAAAAATCTCAACATTTCTGTATTCCGTTCGTGGGAATCTTATATGGGATTTTCGTCAATGAAATGTAAGGCCGAATCAGCATTTTTCCTCAGAGATGAAGAAAAATCGTTCATGATTCGTGTATCAATTCTTTAAGACTTTTACTACTGGGAAATATCGTCGCAACATGAAATACGATGCAAGTCTTGTACCGACTTACGGTAAAATAACTTCAGTGCTT
This sequence comes from Coremacera marginata, assembly GCA_914767935.1. Lineage (NCBI taxonomy): Eukaryota > Metazoa > Arthropoda > Insecta > Diptera > Sciomyzidae > Coremacera > Coremacera marginata. Next base: position 118,324,071 of record OU612045.1, on the reverse strand, counting down.
CTGGCCACGAAGCAAAGGTATAGTGGTCCTTTCTGCAGTCGGAATTTTGTGCTTTTTTTAATTAAAAATATTCACAATTATACTGGCAGTTTTTGTTGTTTTTTAAGAAAAATTTAAAGTAAATTATATAAATAAACCCCGAGTTATAATCGAATAAGTATTATATTAGATAAACAACAAATTTTTTATTTATTTTATTTATTTATTTATTTATTTATTTAGCCAAACAAGGCAATATACTTATTCTAACTTATTTTTCTAACAGGTTGTTGTTGTATTTATTTTTTTTTTTTTTTTTTTGTTTTTCTCTCCTCTTTCCTTGTTTTAGGTGTAGAAGATATGCAATTCTCAGTGGGCGTAATCCGCCCACATGAATCGACACATTTTCAAAAACACGTCAAAAAGAAAAGACAAGAAGAAGAACGAAGGGGGAACTTTTATACTAAGCTTACATACTAACAGATTTTATACACATAGTAAAAATATGTACTAATTTTTAATACTATGCTAAAATATTATTAAGATGAAAAGCTGAGTCGGAGAACAACTAAATTTTGTTTAGGTATGGGTGGTAGACGGCAATGTAAGAAGAGGCATTTGGATATGGGAGAATAGAGTTATTATTACAATGCGGTGTTTTACTTATTTAACATTAAAATTTTGGATTTACAATTTTTCTACAAATGCTAGACCAAGGAAATAGAAAAGGGATCAGAATGGTGAAAAGGAATTGGAGAAGATTCACTTATATGTACCATTGGGCATAGAACGTGAATTGGTGTTTAATAAGGAAGTAGTTATGTAAAGGAAAGTGATTTGGAAAGAGAACGCTTGAATCTGAATTTCGATATTGGCGGTGTATAATGCTCGCTGATATTATTAAATATTTTACAACATCTATTCAAGGGCTCGTTCAATGCGTAAATAGTGTTGTGATGCGATTCTTTCAACAATTTTGTGTACCTTGTTCGCCTTATTGGTTCATTAAATAGTACCTTGCTCGAGATGTATTCGCTATCGATGTTACCAGTAATAACATCGAATGTAAAGCATGAGCAAAGTAATATTCTCCTTGATGACAGCGACATTAAATTGAGAATTTTAAGTCTACTCTCGTATGGTGGTAAATTTGTATAGTCACGAGGATCGTATAGGTCTCTCAATGCAAAAAGCAAGAATTGTCTTTGAATAGATTCTAGCCTTTCACTATGCACTACAAAAGCTGGGTTCCAAATTATGCAACAGTATTCTAAGATTGGTCGTACTAATGTGCAGTATAAGGTTTTAGTTACCCAAAGGTTTTTGAATTCTTTTGCACGTCTTTTTATGAATCCGAGCATTTTGTTTGCCCTGGATATGATATGATCGTAGTGAAGGTTAAAGCGCATCTTACTATCAAGAATTATTCCAAGATCTGCTATGTGGTTGACCCTTTTAAGTTCTACCTTTTTAGCATGTATCTGCTATATGTGATTACGTTTTACGGGCAAAACTTATAACGTAGCACTTATTTATATTTAAATAAAGTTTATTTTTACTACACCACTGTTCCAGAGAAAAAAGCTTATTCTGTAAGAATACTGAATCCACTTCTGATCTAATGTTATAGTATAATTTTAAGACATCTGCATATAAGAGATGGGGGACATCATGCAAAACTTCAGATATGTCTGCAATAAATATGTTGAAGAGAAGTGGGCCAAGATGGCTACCTTGAGGTACACCCGACGAGACAACAATCTTTTTAGACAAAGTACCCTGAAATTTTACATATTGGGATCTTTCACAGAGATAAGACTTTAGCCATTTCAGCACAGTACCTGATATACCAAATTTTTCTAGTTTCTTAGCTAGGATTTCGTGATCAACACGATCAAAGGCTTTACTAAAATCTGTATAGACTGCATCTATTTGGTGGCCCTTTTCCATTTTAGTAAGAATGTCTGATGCCATGATTGCAAGATTTGTGGTTGTTGATCGTCCTTTACGAAAACCATGTTGCTGCTCGTTTAAACACGGATTAATTTTGCTCGTGAGTTTGGAACATATAATTTTTTCAAATAGCTTTGGACTTGCTGACAATATTGCAATATATAATTTTCAACTGATCTCTTGTCGCCATTTTTATAAATTGGCGTAAGATGACAAGATTTCCAAAAAGTTGGGAATATACCTGTATGCAAGGATTTGTTAAAAATCATATGTAACGGCGTAATTAATTGGTCTAAAGATTGAACAAGTGAAATTGGTGGTATAAGGTCTGGACCTGGAGATTTATTTGAATCTAATTCTTTAATGGAATTGTTTATGTCACTCCATGTAATATTTATTTCACAAACCAATGTCGGTCTACTAGTTATACTGGCAAATGTAGGTTGATTTTGGGAAGTAGTTGAACAAAAGACTTCTTTAAAATGATCCGCAAAGAGATTACAAATTTCCTGTGAGTTAGATGAAGTAACATTGCCTTTAAACATGAAGTTTGGGTATCCGGTCGATTTCCGTTTTACATTTACAAAATCGAAGAATTTTTTCGGGTCTGCAATAATCCTTTCTCCAATTAAATTGGTGTAAAGCCTATAAGCCTCTTCGGACTTAATGGAAAACTCCATAGACAGCTCTTCGTATCTAACCTTTACCTCATCACTTACAATGACGCAATTTTTAATGACTCTGTAAAGTTTATTTCTTTGATTTCTCAAATTTCTAAGAATTGAATCAAGCCACGGTTCCGATAGTTTATTTTTTTTCTTTATTTATGGAACATGTTTATCAAATACAGAAAAGACTTTTTGATAGAAAGACGATACAGCATCGTCCAATTCTAGTGCAGACAAGTGGTTCCAGTCCAAACAATTTAAGTCATTTTTAATGTTATTGTAATCGGCATTGAGGAAATCGTATACAATAGAATTATTGAATGACTGTATAAAAGTTATGTTGTTAGTACATAACTCAGTAGTAAAAGCAGTATGGTGGAGGGTATTGGAAAATATCTGCTCAGCCTCACAGGTTGGACTAACCTTAACTTCGTCATATGAGTTAGTAAAAATCAAATCTAGCCAGCGATTGTTTCGGTTTGGAGCAGGAGCAACTTGCTGACAATCATTACTATAAAAAGTACTTAATAAATCGAAGTCGACCGCATTGGACAGGTTAATTGGAAGGAGATGGTTGTCATCATCATCGTGCACAAAAGTTATATTGGGACGGTTGAAGTCTCCAAAAATAATAATTCTATCATCTTCGTTTAACGCAGCTGTTATTGACGTTATGATTTCACATAATTCATTGTAGGAATTGTGGGTTGAATTCGGAGGAATATAAATAACACCTATGTATACGGAAGCTTTTTGATCTAGCCTTATTTTGAATATTTTGTGCTCAAAGCATTTAGAGGAGCAGGTTACAATCAATTCACTAGATAAGGAGTTATGTGTGGCAATTAAGACACCGCCTCCTTGAGACAGGCCGCAGCTTGCATAGTTTCTGTCATTCCGGTATATTGTCCAGTTGCTATCTAGAATTTCTTCATTTTTGATAGCGTCATTCAACCACGTTTCCGTAAAGACAAAAACATTGAAATGACAAGATTTAGCTTCAACAAACAGTTTATTGAGTTTGCCTCTCATGCCACCACAATTGTGGTAGGATATATTAAAAGACGCAATTGAAGGTAGTGTATTTCGGGAGGCTGGATAATCGGACATTGCTTTAGGATGAGAGTTAGGGACAATAAAAATTTTTGAAGTTAGAACGAGCTCTTTGTAAATGCCATATATACTTTGAGCTAGTATGCGATGCAAATGCCGTGAGGTCGTTTTCAACATCATTGGGTGAAATGTTGAGGCTTTCATGGAAGTTAATGAAAATTTTTTTCAGCTCGACAGGGTCGGTAGGAAGACCTTCTTGTTGGATGGATACCATAGCACTTGTTCTTGTTGTACCTTCAATACAGACTGAGTCAGACTTATTATGTAAATAAGACAGGTATAATCGAACATTATCATACAACCGACGGTCTCTTAGACGAGACATAACGAAACGACCTTCATTACTAACGTCAGCGAGATTTTTTGTGAGCTTCGCATTAGGTGGCAGAAGAGGATCCAGAAAGGCTGGTGTAGCATTAGTGAACGTTTGAGTATTAGTGCAAGTAATTAAGGGAGGAGGTGTGTTATTGGAGGGTGTGATTGTTGGTGAACGTGTTGCAGTAACAAGTTGTGTAGAAGTAGGCTTAGGTATGACTATTGCGGGCTGTGGGGTTGGATTTAGTGTATGGGAATGGACGAAATTAGGATATTTATATGAATACGTTTTATTTTTTTCGTCGTTATTGAGGTTAAACGAAATACGTTTAACTTTAGGATAAGGGAGTTTCGACGATTGAGTAATAGGAAATTTAGAAGAAGATAACAGTTGACAAGATAGTTTTGACTGTGGAGAAAACTTTGGGAATAAATTTGTTTTATATGACCAGTTTTGATCTTGAGCTGGCTTTGAGGGTGTTCTGGCAGGTGGGCTTATATTATTTTTATTACTATTAATATTAGTAGGCTTAATAGATTTAATCATAGGCTTAGGGATAAGCTTAATACTAGGTGCCTTAACTTCCGTTTTTGGTTTTTCCGTCCATTCAGTTATACGAATGTTTCCTTTCGTTCGTATACCTGCACTAGAAAACATCCACGCATATGCCTTGGGTATATTAAATTTAAAACTGCTAACCTTGGATCGTTTTGACGACTTTTTATGGCAGTCTGAGATGGTTAATTTGTACTTCTTTTTGAAGTAATTTTCTACCCAAGTTGCATCTGTAGTTGTGGGGAAGCCTTTAACGAACAAAGCAGTGGTTCACTTGGTTTCCAGTCTTCAGTTTTTGAATTCTGTGATTCCATTCTGCTGTGGTCCAAGAGGTTCCAAAGTGATTAATTATTTTCCGAGGTGCAGCAACAGGTGGTTGTATTAATGGTGTGGGTGTTGGTTGGCTAGGTTGCGAATCTGAGTTAGATGGTAAGGGACGCACTGAAGAGGATAGCACGGAAGCTTCCATGATTTCATCGAAGAGGGAGGATGAATTTTGTTCAATGGCTTCTGTCACATTGATTCTGTTGGTTCCAGTACTGATTGCATCAGATATTTCCGCAAGCGACTCTCTAAATAAGACAGCACTGCTGAGGTCTTCTATTGATTTTAATGCCTCATCAAATTTCGACACCAGATCGACTGTCTTTTTCAAACACTGTTTATTTTCCGACCGCACTGAGTTTGTTAAGTCACTAAGGCATTTTATCGCGAGTAGAACATGCGTGAGTGACAATTCTTTACATTCATCGCAGTAAAACGAAAAATTGGCCAGATATTCGTCAAGATAAGTTAAGCTTCTTTTCGATAAGCCTATGCAAGAAGTGTGGAAAGATTTTCCACAAAGGCCTTTGCACGTTATCTTGGGCGCCTTACGGTCCTCTGCGGTACAAGAAGGTGAAGCGCAGATTTTATCCATTTTTGTTTTAATTGCTCTTATTGCTATTTTTTATATTTAACTTTTTTTAATAATTCTGTTTGTTTACAATTGTATGTTTACAATTTTTGGTTATAATTCTGTCTCTTTAGCAGAAAAATGCCAATACAGCAGTCAGAGGTTGGGAGCAATAATAGCGCAACAAGAAATTTTTTTTTTTTTTTTATGAGTAAAGTTGACACAGTGAACGAGAAATATCTTGCAGAATTCGCACTTTTATTTAATTTCGGTCGTATTTTATAGTACTGTTGAACTGATTATTAAATAGCCCACTGAACTTTTAGCTGTGGTCAAGTGAAACTACTAAATTCGCACTTAAGAATTTATATTTATTGAAGTCCACGAATAATATGCAGTTTAATGCAATAATTCACGAAAGAAATTTGAACTAAAATTTAACAACTGCGGAGCTTACAATTTACAACACGTCCGAACTCTATGACAGTCGATACACGATCTTTTGTCATCAATCCTATGAAATAAATTGAAAGATGCATGTTTCGGGTTTGTTCGTACAGGGGAGGCAATGATGCGATGGTAGCACGTTCAACTTGCAGTCGAATTGTACGTGGTTCGATGCGAGTACGGAAAGGGAAAAATGCATTATTCCCGTTCCAGGATTTTCTACAATTTTTTTCTTTTAATATTTATAAATAACAATATAATTAACAAAAAAATAAAACAGCAAGATCTGTCGTATGTGCTATGCGGATCGAGTCTGGGTAATAAAGGGTGATTTTTTAAGAGCTTGATAACTTTTTTTTTAAAAAAAACGCATAAAATTTGCAAAATCTCATCGGTTCTTTATTTGAAACGTTAGATTGGTCCATGACATTTACTTTTTGAAGATAATTTCATTTAAATGTTGACCGCGGCTGCGTCTTAGGTGGTCCATTCGGAAAGTCCAATTTTGGGCAACTTTTTCGAGCATTTCGGCCGGAATAGCCCGAATTTCTTCGGAAATGTTGTCTTCCAAAGCTGGAATAGTTGCTGGCTTATTTCTGTAGACTTTAGACTTGACGTAGCCCCACACAAAATAGTCTAAAGGCGTCAAATCGCATGATCTTGGTGGCCAACTTACCGGTCCATTTCTTGAGATTAATTGTTCTCCGAAGTTTTCCCTCAAAATGGCCATAGAATCGCTAGCTGTGTGGCATGTAGCGCCATCTTGTTGAAACCACATGTCAACCAAGTTCAGTTCTTCCATTTTTGGCAACAAAAAGTTTGTTAGCATCGAACGATAGCGATCGCCATTCACCGTAACGTTGCGTCCAACAGCATCTTTGAAAAAATACGGTCCAATGATTCCACCAGCGTACAAACCACACCAAACAGTGCATTTTTCGGGATGCATGGCCAGTTCTTGAACGGCTTCTGGTTGCTCTTCACTCCAAATGCGGCAATTTTGCTTATTTACGTAGCCATTCAACCAGAAATGAGCCTCATCGCTGAACAAAATTTGTCGATAAAAAAGCGGATTTTCTGCCAACTTTTCTAGGGCCCATTCACTGAAAATTCGACGTTGTGGCAGATCGTTCGGCTTCAGTTCTTGCACGAGCTGTATTTTATACGGTTTTACACCAAGATCTTTGCGTAAAACCTTCCATGTGGTCGAATAACACAAACCCAATTGCTGCGAACGGCGACGAATCGACATTTCACGGTCTTCAGCAACACTCTCAGAAACAGACGCAATATTCTCTTCTGTACGCACTGTACGCATTCGTGTGGTTGGTTTAATGTCCAATAAAGTAAACTGAATGCGAAACTTGGTCACAATCGCATTAATTGTTTGCTCACTTGGTCGATTATGTAGACCATAAATCGGACGTAAAGCGCGAAACACATTTCGAACCGAACACTGATTTTGGTAATAAAATTCAATGATTTGCAAGCGTTGCTCGTTAGTAAGTCTATTCATGATGAAATGTCAAAGCATACTGAGCATCTTTCTCTTTGACACCATGTCTGAAATCCCACGTGATCTGTCAAATACTAATGCATGAAAATCATAACCTCAAAAAAATCACCCTTTACTTAAGTCATCAAATTAAAATAATAAATCGTCTTGATAACAAACTGTGTCACAAAAGAAAAAAGAAACTGCGATCGTATTCTGTATATGAATATTGAAGTTTACAGTAACTGCCAATAAACAAAAGGGGCAATTGGTATTTAACGTGATATCGCCATGTTGAAAATACTAGTTGACTTTATGAAAATAAGACTATTCTTGAACTAATACTGGCATGAAGGCAGACTGATTGTTAACTATTTGGTTGCACTGAAGGAGAGAATGTTAATAAAATTAATTAGCAATCTTCTCAGAAATTCCATTTCTTGATAAAAGTTTAATTTCTACCGTGTGTGGCGGCCACACACTTCTTTTATTCAATAATTTCATCAAATCAGAATATACCCTGGTCACCAACTTTTTACATTTATAAAAAACAGGTATTTAATAAAAAGTATTTAATTATGTCATATTTTAGTTTATTGTCTGAAACCACCACAAATTGTGCATGCTCGACATTCTGCATTACCTGAACAGGAAACTTTTGATTTGGATTCAACAGTTCAGTATCATTGCCATAACGGATATGCTACAAATGGATTTCCAAGAGCAAAGTGCTTAGCAATTGATGGACAAGCGAGTTGGTATGGCCCGGATATTCAATGCGAACGTAAGCAAAAATCTTGTTTCTATATCATTTTATGTGAAGCAGACAACCAACATGCTTTTGATAATTTAAATTTGCTTCTATGCATTAAGTGATTAGAGTTTTCACATCTATAAATCCATAACTTGTGTGCAATGTGTTGGTACAGTAATCGAATCGCGAGCTTCGTAGAAAAGCAACATGGCTTTTTCTACGATATTTTAAAATTTAAAATTTCATTTAAAGACTTGAAAAACTATGAAATTTACCGCAAGAATCTCTATGTAAAATTTGTTTGAAAAATTTCTTTATCTGAAAAATCGTTTTGAAACGTCATTTATTCATTTTTTTTCTAGTTACATTAAATTTTGCGTTAGTACAAAAGTTTTTCACAAGACCAAAATTTTGTGCAGAAGTTAAGGACTTATGGAGGTATAACATTTTATAAAAAGAATCAAAATCGAAAGAAGTTTTTTTTGTTGTCCGCTTGACTTGAAATGTCCCTAAAAGAATTTTAATTTTTTATAAATAACATGTTAAAACAGTAATATGCAAGCTAAAGCAAAAACACTTACCTTTCATGCAAAGTTAGTAATGAAGAATCGGAATACAGCTTGATAAATATGATTTGATTTCGAGCAAAAACTGTCACAACTCAAAATCAAGAATTTTGGAAATAATTATAAAAAAATTTTGTTGCTGAAAATCACCGTCATAACACCTAAAACCAAAGTTGTAAATTATATTACGACACAATCAACCTTCCTATTTAGAATTTTTATAGTGTAACTAGTAAATAACTGCGCTTCGCGCGTATCTCCTGAAAGTGGCATTGTAGGCAGAGGAGGTTTAAGCCAAGGTCCTTAGGCGCCAAAGACACGCACTTACACTTTGTGCCTCGGCCGCTATGTCTTTATGTTTAACAACTTCTAGCTACCCAAATTTTTTACCTTCTTTGTCATTGCCAAACATATCTGAGGTCCTCAGATTCATGTTAAAGGTAAAGAATCTGCCTTGCAAGAATTTTCAAAGTTATATTATTGCAGTTTGGTAATTGCATACATTTGTGGTATGTAACATTCTTGGTTAAGATGTCTTTTATTAGAAAAATTTATTTTCTAAGCAACTTGCATGTTTAAAAATTCCAAGAAATTAACACCTCAAAAACTTTCGCACACACAAAAAGTTTTTAGAATTTTAATTTTTTAAAATCCTGTCCGTCCAATCTTGTTTTAATCTTTCATATTTTCGTTTCTTATCTTATTTTTATAATTTTTCAAAAAAAAAACCTTAACGAATTTCTTTATTTCGCAGAAAAGTTTGATAAAATTATTTGTTGTTGGAAAAATATTCAAAATCAAAAGTGGCTTTTTTTATGTTTATGTTTTCATACGGTATGCATAAATGTAGGGTTTATTTTAAGTTTCCATCGTAAAAGTTTAAAAACTTTTTATACGATCAAAAAATCAAGCCTAACTAATATAAAGATTTAAGTTTTTGTTTTGCTTTTTTTTATTCATTTTGTATTTTTGTAATTTTGTTTGCATAAAAAGTAATGGTGAAGTTTGTGAGTTATACTCTCAAATAATAGTTTGAACACTGCCACAGCAACAGCAGCGCCACCTACTGGGTCAAACTTTAAACCTAAACCATCTAGAAAACCAGCCGAATACACACACCAATCTTCATCAATTAAGCAGCGGCTTCTTCCAATTAAGACAAAAATTGACCTCTTTTTCAGCATGCTTTCTCTCAAAGAAATGGTTAACAGTAATTTGGTGATATGTACGCAATTTTTGCAGATTGTCGCTCTCACAATAATAGTATTAAAATTATTTTTTAACAGATACTTACATAATTTTCTTCATTTTGTTTTCAACACCACATGACATAGCATATATGGTTTTGTGATGCTATCTCATGTGGTGGTCTATCACAGAAATAGCAAACTGTTGTTGGATTCTCATCCATTTAAGTATCTCCTGCAAAGTGGGCGTAACCAAAGTGCCAATTTTTCCATTTTTTTGCAAAGTTGTCAACAATAACCATATGAACTAAATTACGAAATTTTAGCCTTATATGATTAAAACCGTTTGATATATTTACAAAAACAAAAACATTTATATTTATGCAGGCCCGTAGCCAGAATTTACCCAAGGGGGGACTTTTCATAAAAAATATATCGATATTTTTTGATAGCGATGAATCAAAGGAATTTAGTATAAAACTTTAATGAATTTTTAATAAAACTTACTTGTATTTGTTTTTATATGTTTGTATTAAGTCTTCCCTTTTTTTTTTGCCAATTCTGACAAGACATCATCCTCTGTGACTTTGCTATCCCTATGTACTCTTAAGGATGCACAACCATTTAAGCGGTACTCGCCCATAGATCTTCTAGAAATATATTTCAAATATCAATTGCACTCCTTCACCTATCCGCTGCTGAATTCTGATTTAATTTATTCGTATGGTAGTATTACCAGAGCAAGGTAAAATTCTTGCATATTGCTTAATTAAAAATTTTGATCGTTCCTCGTTTTCGGATGTCATCAAAATCAAGTTGAACGATGACAAAAGCCAGTTGTACTTAGTAAATAGTATTCCCATGTTATAAATTGTTGCAACAAGGATAGGTATATAAGCAGTAATTTTGTAAAAATTTCCCACACCATTAGAAATGTGACCTACAATGCAAATTCCTTTCAAACGTTATTTTCTAGAAACTGCTAGAAAAATCTCCACGATAAGAAGACTAACATTTTCTTATAAGTAAATCCGTAGCCAACTCCTAAACTTTAACAGATCACATAGCAAAATATTTAAATTTAATTGACTTTTCGACAACATTCAAGAGGTTTGAAAATTTTATTTTTAAAAATTTTTGTTGTCCCAAGAGATTGAGATCCCGCGTCAGAGCTAAAAAAAACGCAAAACATACAATAAGCTCCGTTTTTCCATTTGAAGTAAGCTAACTAATGACAACGGTTCAACCAAGACTGCTTAAATCGTAGATTACGCGAACCACTGACAGGAAAATTAAAAATTGGGGGGCGGGAAAGAGGGGATAGATTTTAAATGTTTTGAAAACTTGAAATGAAATGAAATTGGACCGCTTTCTACAATGCAAACGAGAAATACAATTTTACATTATTATGATTTAGCTAAAATTGTAACCATTAAATAATTGTAATATAGAATGGACACCGCACACATTGACCACTGGCAGCGCTGCACTCGATTGGTACACCAGCAAAGTAGTTCTAATGCCGCTTCGACTTCGACGGAGTCATTTTCTTTTTATAATTACTCGTATTTAATTTTGTAACATTGAATCAAAGTATTAAAGAATATCAAGAAGTCGCCATAATAAGGACGGAAATTGATAAAATGAAAAAATTCCTTAAAAACAAAGATTTACTTTCCTCTTTTTTGGCCTTTTTTAATGGCGGTTCTGCAGGTAATTAAGTGGCATCGTTTAAGTATTTTGGCACAATAAAATAATCAATAGAATAACACTTAACGCAAATGGTTTAAATTTTAGAAAACCACAATTAAAACAATTGTGAAAGGTACATTTTTTCCTCACTTTCATTTAATACTTTCCAACGCAATAGATTCTTAAATCACTGGTGATGGACAAGGCTCAATTGAATGTATCGAACTTTATTTGATATCTTAAGCGTGTTGCTGTTAATACTGTTCCTGAAGAGAGACGTAGGAGCGTTAAGTATGCTCATATAAGAAATGTCATATTAATGATTATATTTTATTTCTTTTATACTTTCTGGTCCCTAAAGGGGGTCGGGGGTGGGGGGTGGGGCTTTGAACACCCAAAACCCCTCTCTACCCTTGTCTACGGGCCTGTATTTATGTATAGTGACCACTACTTGGTCTTATAGCACCTACACAACAAGTTTCATTAGCAAATCATGTACAACTGAGGAATTATAATTATTTCTGAAAGTGGGCGTAGTTATAGTTCGACCACGGCCATTTTTAGTACACTCGCCGAAAGTAACCATATGTCTCGTTTTTTAATGGATTTATTTCAACTATTTTTCTTTTGTGTATGTTTTGCATTTCTGCTATGGGACTTTAAAACTTCAGAGATCGCGCCGCACAGTGTAACCGTTTCATATAAGCTGTGACCAAAACTATTTGCAGTTGCCGCAGAACAACAAAATCTGGTTTGAACGACTTTTTTACATGGATTAAGAAATTTTAAAAATATTGGCCAAATCGGACTATGACCACGTCTATCTTCCATGTAAGACAAAGTTGAAAATCGATGTATCTTTGGGCTCCTTCAATATTTTTTAAAAATATTTCAAATTTACTCTCAAATCACTTCAAGAAACAATGGTACCAAACATGGCTATAATCAGACCATTATTCGGGATACCCTCCATATAATCCGAATTTTAAATATCTCGGATCTCTAAAAGCAAATACTTTATTTTATTATAATCACACGCAAATATTTTCAGTATTATTACAATAGTCTTTGCTAAAAATGGGCTGGGTCAGACCAGTTTTTGAGGTACCCCTCAAAAAACTTCAATTCTTAAAATCCGAGTTATTTTATCATAATCACTTCATTTGAACAAAATAACATAGAGAACTTTATTTTATCCCAACTAAGTCTTTGCTTAAAATAGCCTGAATTGAAACATTGTTTGGGATACTCCCCATATAACCCATGTTTTTAAAACACTTTCCCTGTAACATTTTATAAATAGGCGTTTTTCCAAATAAAGATTCCTAATAAAATATGCTAACTTTTATGCTACCCCAATTTAAACCAAATTTTCAAAACACCAAATTTCCAACACAAAAAACAATTTGAGGTCATTTATTAAAAAAATTTTAAAAAATAATGTGTTCATATATTTTATATATAAAAAAGAAAATTATAATGAAAGTTAATTTACAAATAGAAGAAAATTATCTATAAGAATTTCTATAGTTAATCTGTTTCATCCGAAATGTCACTTCAAACAAAATTTTCAAAATTTATATCAGAAATGAAGCTATTATGAACATCGGCATCTGTACTTTCTTCTATAATATATGGCAATAAATCTTTATAATCATCTCCTTTTGTTTTGGCAATATGTCTGTTCGAAGAAATGAGAGAATCCGAATTTATCAGTAATACAGCCATAAGATCTCGATTGCAATTTTCCCTTGAATTTTTCCTAGTGTGACCTAATCGATATTTTCTAGATTCCTTATGACTAGATTCTAATGCGTCTTCAGATAAAAGTCCAATTGGTAAATTAAAGTTTTTAATTATGTCACATACATGAATCAAAATTTTGTGGACAGTTATTGGCATATTATACCAGGGATAATTATCCACATATATTTTAAAAATATCCTTTAAAAGTGTACTGAACCTTGTAGAATTTATGTTTTTGCCGCTTGACAGTGTTCTCAGAATCAAACTGAAATTTTTTAGTAAACAAATATTTATGTTTGTTATTTCATACACCATTTCAATATTTGAAAAAAAAATTCTGGCAGTATTCCCATCGTTTGAAGTGCCATATCCTATTTTAACTTTATCAATAATAAGGCCCATTTTATCTCTAAACTCATTTTGTATATTTATTTTTTGCTCTAAAAAAATTCGTTTGTTTTCTTCGCCGCGTACCTGCCAGCATTTGAGAGGCATCCTGTATGCAATATGAATTAGGCATTCAAAAGTGTTAGTCCATGCATGGAATGTAGATAATCCATATTGTAGATGTCTTTCGTCTATAGTTCTTTGCATGCAATGAAAAGAAATCATAACAGATGGAGTCGCTCCACATAGATAACAATTCATTGATGCCCGATTATGTGCCAAAACGTTTGTAACTGCACCATAATGAAATAATGAAGGTTTTTCTTGCAGAAAAATAAGTTTAATAGGTCTGCAAAATAAGACAGATGATGGAGTTTTGTTCAACCATACTTCTCCCTGGCTATCAATATTAGTAATTTTCAGAGGAACCATTGCAACAATAAACAAGAATTCATCAGTCATGTTTTCATCGGAAAATTTTTGTTTGTAAACACTATGACGGGAACTACCATCAAAGCCATATTTGCAAAAACAATAACTTTGTTAAAAGTATCATTACCTTAACAAGGCACTGAATAGTAAGATTTTTAAAATGTTTCTATATTCTCCTCTTGCTTTTTAATTGTACATACAATCAATCCTTGATTGTTTAGATTAATTGAAAACATCTCTAATTATCGGAAGGAGTTGAGATATTTACATGAAACTTGGTACACATGTTTAAAATATATGTAGATAATTATCCCTGGTATAATATGCCAATAACTGTCCACAAAATTTTGATTCATGTATGTGAAATAATTAAAAACTTTAATTTACCAATTGGACTTTTATCTGAAGACGCATTAGAATCTAGTCATAAGGAATCTAGAAAATATCGATTAGGTCACACTAGGAAAAATTCAAGGGAAAATTGCAATCGAGATCTTATGGCTGTATTACTGATAAATTCGGATTCTCTCATTTCTTCGAACAGACATATTGCCAAAACAAAAGGAGATGATTATAAAGATTTATTGCCATATATTATAGAAGAAAGTACAGATGCCGATGTTCATAATAGCTTCATTTCTGATATAAATTTTGAGGATATTGTTTCAAGTGACACTTCGGATGAAACAGAATAACTACAGAAATTCTTATGCATAATTTTCTTCTATTTGCAATTTAACTTTCATTATAATTTTCTTTTTTATATATAGAATATATGAATACATTATTTTTTAAAATTTTTTTAATAAATGATCTGAAATTGTTTTTTGTGTTGAAAATTTGGTTTAAATTGGGGTAGCACAAAAGGAAGTTAGCATATTTTATTAGGAATCTTTATTTGGAAAAATGCCTTTTTTATAAAATGTTAAAGGGAAAGTGTTTCAAGAACGTGGGTTATATGGGGGGTATCCCAAACAAAATGTATCAATTCTGGCTATTTTAATCAAAGACTTAGTTGGGATAAAATGAAGTTCTCTATGTTATTTTGTTCAATTGAAGTGATTATGATAAAAGAACTCAGGTTCTAAGAATTGAAGTTTTATGAGGGGTACCCCAAAAACTGGTCTGACCCAGCCCATTTTTAGTAAAGACTATTGCTATAATACTGAAAATATTTGCGTGTGATTATAATAAAATAAAGTATTTGTTTTTAGAGATACGAGATATTTAACATCCGGGTTATATAGAGGGTTACCTCGAATAATGGTCTGATTATAGCCATTTTTGGTACGAATGTTTTTTGAAGTGATTTTAGACTTAAATTGAAGGAGTCCAAGGATACATCGATTTTTAACTTTGTCTTTTATGGGAGGTTGTCTTGGCTATTGTCCGATTTGGCCAATATTTTTAAAATTTCTTAATCTATGTAAAAAAGTCGTCCACACCAAATTTCGATGCTCTGCAGCAACTGCAAATAGTTTATATGAAACGGTTACACTGCTGCAGCGATTAAAGTGAAATTTTTACAATTCTTAAAATAATTCATTGTAGAGTGCTATTGTAAGCCCAGATATTAATATTTTAAATATTAAATAGCCGAGAAGTTTTTGGCCAATAAATCTTCGCGGTTCCAACAAAAAGTCAGCGATGACATATATCTGGGATCAATAATTTTGTCGCAAAAGTTATATTTTTGTGAAAAATTTCATGAAATTCTTGCAAGAAGCCATGTGTTGATTGGCTTCGACGCTATCATTGCTTGCAACTAGCAGAATGTTGTTTTGATTTCACCGCAAAAGCTCAGCAAAGAGGCTCTCTCATGGAATCAGAGAAAGCTTTTTATTCCTTAACAGCAAAATGCTCTACAGTTAAAATTTAAAGCATTTTCTCCATGCACGTCGTGTTGTTGCTGTTACTCCAATGTTTCGATGTTAACAGCACGGTAAAAGATGGTAAACAGAAATAGAAGAGCATGCAAATTATGTTAACAATTTAAGCTAACCCTTACTTTGGCAATATTTACATATGTAAATATTTTAATATGGAGGTAACTTTTTTATTAGTGCCAAAGTGAGGGTTAAATTGAAACGCGGTGCGCTGCAAATTGAAGCTGAAGCTGAACATTGTTATGGCTTTAAATACAAAATAGAAGGATTTTTTAGCATGTTCTTATGGCACCAATTTTTAATTTTATAAGGGGGAGTAAAGTGGATTGCAAAAATAAAGGCGGCATAATGAATCAAACAATTAAGTAAGAAAACAACTAACAAAAAGGAACATTTAAATGGTATATAACAAATTTATTCACATAAAAAATTCACATTAATAGATATGCCTGAATATAGAGAAAATCTTAAGAAATCAACATTTGGGAATGTTTCAGAAGGTACACTCCTTGATTTCACAAAACAATTTAACAAGCAACTACATAAAAATCGTTTCCATTGGCAGGGTGTCCCAGAATGCCAGTGAAAAAAATAGTTGCAGGGCCAGGAAATTCAAATCAGGATTGCAAATGTATAGTTTGAACATAATATTGAGATAAGGTGATTACGCATGGATTATTATTTATTATTTTTTTTTTTTTTAAAAAGTGGTAAATAAAAGCAATTTTGAAAACGTCGTCTCTAAGGGAAAGGGCATCCGAGAAACTTTAATTATGTCCCTTAAGTCGATCAACGGCCACACTCGCACTTCATAGCGTTTGTGTATTATTGCGTTCACTGAAATAAGACACAGGCAAATATTATTAAATAAGACCCATTTGATTTCATTTATTTAAAGGGGTAAGAAAATATTTTAAAACCTATTTAATCCATATCTATACAATTATCAATATATACTATTTTATAAAACTAAATTCCACCTTTTTATTTCCAGGTTAACTCCAAAAGTGCTGGGCCGATTTTTATGAAATACCTGTTAAAATGCTCTATTTGTGCTACAGCACAGTAAAGGGATACTTTCCTTTCGAAATTTTAATAATAAATATATTTAATTACAACGCATTCCCGATGCAATGCATTACTTCAGCGTTTTCTTTTCTCGCGTTTCTTGCAGTAGTTTCAATAAACTTCATGTTTCTCCCACTGTTCTCTTTTTGTGTTCAGCTGCCATATAACACTGCACTGCAGTGCTGCAAAACAAAACAAAAGATGAAATTTTAGATAATGTAAAGAGGTTATTGGCCAATGCTTTAATATTGCACTTTTTATTTAAAACAAAAATTAAATTTTATCTCCCAACGTTTCGTCAATTTTTTTGTTGACATCTTCAGGGGAATTTTTTAATTAATTCTAGAAAACAGAATAATTTTTGATTTTAACAAACATTCAAACAATTGGAAATTTACATTAACTTACTTTATAACATTATATAAACAAACAAATTTTTTAAAAATAAAAATTAAACGTTAAAAATGAACACAAAAAATTATAACTCTAATGTATCTTCTTGTCCAGTACAACTGCATAGTTATTGTTGATATTGTCAGTATCATCCTTAAAGTTAACAGCTCTGTCCCCTTTATGCTGTATTCGTAAACTTTCCAGTGTCAATCTTTTGTTTGTTTTGTTTTCTACGTCTAATATTTTAACGGCATCAATATCAGCTCTGTGGCCTGGCGTCAATATATGTTGAGTTTTTGTTTTAAATAAAAATTGCAATATTAAAGCATGGCCAAACACCTCTTTAAATAATCTAAAATAAATATTGAAATTGGCCCAAGTAATCAAAACATTAAAAGAATAAATGTTTTTATTTCGTTTGACATCCCACTCGGCACAAAATCTAACTTCGATAAGCGAGGGTTCGCTTATGTTTAAAAAAAAAATTATTCGTTAACGATTCCAAAGCAATGAATTCTTCAAAACAAACGCGAAGAAAATTATGTTTTGTACTGTAAGCTGGATACTTTCAGATACCTGTTTTAGCACTTTCAGACGCACTTTTATTATAACTGCAGCGGTTAAACTGGTATGAAACAACTTCGATTTGTGATTGTCATTTAGGAAAAAATACGATATTTTTCTTCGATAAAAGTTCGTTACAAACGAACTTTCGCTGTAAACGAGATATGTGCCGGGTAGGATATTTGTCTTCAACACTTTCAGCATGTAAAGGATTCAGAGCCCGAACAGAGCCAAAGTGGCTGACTGTTGTCGGATTCGCCGTGCAACAAAATACATGAAAATGTATGCGCTGTCAAAAATAAAATCACCGAAGAAATCCGCGGCCGAAAAAGGCCAGAATAGCATATGTTTTATTTTTTCTTCCATGGCTATCAGAGAAATTTAACTGAGTGGCGTAAGAGTTGCCATATTTTTTCTAAGGATTAGCTGTGTTTAGTGCTATTTTATTAGTTGTTACTATGAGCTGATGTTTCGTTTTGTGTGCCTGTGCTGAATTCATGCAAGTTAAAAACAAAAAATGAAAATATTTACTCAAAAATTAAGCATTCACACCGAAAAGCAACTCTGACCCGACACCGCTCCTATACTGGGCATGTTCTCAGCGGATTTCGCCGAGAAAGGAACGACAAACGACAACCGCTTTGGTTCTATTCGGGATCTCACTGACCACCTTCAGCGTGCTTAGAATGTTTTTTTATATGAAGTTTTTGCGCTCTAAGAAACCTCTTAACGCTAGTGCAGCCATTTAACGTTTTTTTTAACTTTGAGTAGTACAATTTCGGGTTTTTGAGAAGTACTGCGTAGTATGGTTAAAATTATTACAAATTTTTTGTTCAAATAAATGTTTGTTTTTTTTTTATTTTTTCTGTGTGAGTATCTTTCAAAAGAGGTTCGCAAACTATATTTAAATGCAAATATCTTAAATTTTTTTTTTAAATTATAAATTTCAGTCTTAAAATTTTTATTAAAGCGAAACAATAAATAAACAAAAGTAATACACAAGACTTAAGTAGAACTCATTTATATACGCTTAAATTTACTAAAACTTAAAACCAAAATATCCTGACAACGCACAGTGGGGTATTCGATAGTCAAAAACGCGATTAAATCAGCCAAGCCTTCTGACAAGCCAATTTTTATATTTTCTTAGTAAATTAACTATAAAAAAGTACAATAAAGCTTTGAAAAAGAATAATTCAGTTGCATTTTTTTTTATTAACAATATAATAATCCATAAAATGTATAATATAAAAATCAATAAAACTTCAAAATTTTGTGTTTATTGAAAATCAGTAATCATCTGATTGATTTACAAAACCACCAAAAACATCAGCTTCATTATCACCATCATCATCACTATCACCATCATCACCATCACCATCATCATCATCATCGCCATTATCATCATTATCATCATCAGCACATTTCAGGAGTTTTACAGCTTCTGTAGGCAATTCACGTGTCTTTTTTTTTAGCAGCTTCCTTTTGCCAGATATTAAGGGATCAGAAGTGATCAGGAACCTGTTAAAAATGTCTTCGTTGCCCATGTGTCGACTACATTTACGAGAAAAATGCTCTCGAAAGTTTTTAAAATCTTTGTTACGACATTCTTGAGCCTCTTAAGATAATTGACCTATAGGCAATAACGCAAAAGATATTACCTCGGGTCCATGTATTAAATATTTATGCACTGTTGGAGGCATACAATACCAGGGATATAGTTGTACAAACAATCTAGCAGTACTTAAAGCAAATTCACGAAATTTTTCAACTTCGATTTCATGGCCGCTTGAAATCGCAATCATCAATGTATGAATCTTTTTTATTAAGGCAATATCGATATTTGTAATTTCTGCTGAAATTTCAGCATTTTGGAAAAATCTTCTGGCAGTATTGCCGTCATTTGAGTTTCCAAAGCCAGGTTTTGGGCGATCAACAATTAAGCCAATTTTTTCTTTAAATTCTTTTTGAATACGAGCTTTGTTTTGTAAAATAATTTCCTTATCGTCTTGTGACCTTACTTGCCATTTCTTTATTGGCAATTTATAAGACAGATGGACAAGGCACTCAAAGAATCTAATCCATCCATTAATTTGTGTTGAAGCTCACTAAAACCGGAATTATTCATGATGTCGTATAGACTTTGGCGAGTAAAATAAAGAACACTTGAACTTGTTCCTGAAATAAATATAACATTTTTTAAGACTTGAATTAGATTTCACTCTTTTTATCATGAGCAAATATATTTGCGTGTAATAACACGCAAAAAAGATAAAACCATCACATTGAATGAAACATATTTTTGTGCAAACACGCTCTCGTAACGTTATAAAAATAGAAAAACACAACATACGAACATTCACATTTAAATTTCATATATATCATATATGTATGTATATACTATCTACTCTCCACCGACCCCCAAGAGATAAATTCCAACTACTGCACTGACACTTTGCACTCTAAAATAAAGACGTCAACATAACAAATATTGTTTAGCATTTTTTGTTTTTCTTCTTTGCTTCTTTCTTTATTTATATTTTTTTTAAAGTAAGCACTTGTATACATTTATATGAAGTGCGCTCTCTTATGTATGTATATAAAAATTAATATTTTAAAAAGGGGCAAAAAAGGCTAAATTTTTATTTTTGAAATTACTTTAATAATGTTCACTTATCACAAAAAAAAATTGACATCACATAAATTTCACTTTGATCACAACTATATTGCTACATATATACCGAAAAACACTGATTTTTAAAGCTTAATTACAAAAAAACATTAAAAATATTTACAAATACTATTTTTAATAACGATTTTCACAAAACGTTCATAAAATACCCGAAGTAGAAGGCTGCATTGCAAAAATAAATTAAAACTTTTATTTTACTAAAAAAACAATCGCGCTAAAATAACAATAAACTCTTGATTCTCACTATGCCTGCACAAAAGTAAAAAACAATCAAATTTAAAATTACATTACTCAGTAACAGTAAACTTTTTTAGATTTTTATGCTCTTTAAATCGGTACCAATTATTATTGGTTATCTTTAATTTGATTTTTTGAATTAATCGCGTTTTTGAGTATCAAATACCCCATTGTGCAACGTAAGAATTTTTTAAATGAATCGCAGAAACATATGACAAAGTATGAAATAAATTATGCGTCATATGGGTAAAGACATCTTTTTAATTTCCACGTAAGAGAATACTTTTTTATAACATCATTTCAATAAATTTTACAAGAGGTGGACATATTTCAAGTTTTTTTCGATGTTGTCGTGTTAAGAAACAACTTTTTCAGAATTAGTGGCATATTTCGACACTTTGAAGGAGGTGGAGCATTTCTTTATGCATGTTAAAATCTTAAAACTTTTCTCCGATTGGATCACTTTTTTTAAGTTATGACATGCTATGAAAACAATAACGAAATGGCTATTTCAGCCCTTGAAAGGACTTTGACCGACCTTCTTAAGATCAGTTGTGATGTATGTGTTTACGAAATGTTTGAACACAAATGATCGAGAACTGGGCCTACAAGTTTTACGCCGACTCCGAACGGCTTATGGTCTCAAGTAGCTTTTTATGGAAGTTTTTCGTCATGACATAATATGACTATATTCAAAAATAAAAGATGATATATTTTCTTAGAAAATATTTGCTACTTAAATTATAATTGGTAAGAAATAATAATTTTTACTCATTTTTATATATATCTTGGACTCTGTTTAGGAGAAAAATGGAAAAAATTTGGCATTCAAAGTTATTTGACAAATTTAAATTTCTTCGAGAGTAGTTTTTCGAAAATTAATTTTTTTTTCTTTTCTAACAAAAATTCTTCATATTTGAGATTTATTATAGTATCATGGTAAAGTGATTTTTGTAAAAGCAGAAAAAAAAAACACTTAACTCACAGCGTTAAAATTGCAATTAAAATTGCCAATTATTACAAACAGCATATTATTAGAAAGAGAAAAAGAAAGAAAGAAGAAAACAATCGTCATATGCAATGTTATAACAAAAATATTTAAATGTCATATTTTTTCAGAGTTTTCTTAGATTTCACCATCTAAAGTAGAGTGAACAAATTGGGGTAAAAAGACGGTCTAATATATCTACCTATTAACGTAGATACGTTCAGAACCAGAGTTGCCAGAAACTTTTTAAGGTTGTAGCTAAAACTCATAAAAAAAGGAGCTAGAAAAAGCTAAAATTGATAAAAAAAGTAGCTAAAAAAAACTAACAATTTTTATTGTAGCATTGTAGCCAAGAAAAAGAGTTAATTTTTTTATGATAACATATAAGTTATTCAAACTTTTATTTATGTATTACATAGGTACATTTCTTAAATTATAATAAGAGTATAATAGGAATGTTTAATAAAAGAACCAAAACTTCATTTAAAAACAAAAACAAAATCCATAAAATATAAAACAATAAATTCATTTAAACAAACAGAACAAAAAACAAATTAAAGTATAACCTAAAAATATAAAACAATTTTATATATTTATATAATACTTACTTACTTACTTAGGTGGTCGTAACAACCCGTGTCCGGGTTTCGGCCTACCACATCAGCTCTTGCCAGGCGCCTCTGCTTTGCGCGCGCTTTCTCCAATCGGATACACCAAGTGCGGTAGGGCTTCCTCAGCCTGGTCCATCCATCGGAGGCATGGTCTCCCTCGTCGTCGTTGACCAGCGACCCTCGCCTCGAGCACATTTTTCGCTGGAGCTTCGTCGTCCATACGATGGACATGACTCAGCCAGAGTAGTCGCTGCACAATTATACGCCGAACTACGTCAATGTCTTCGTAGAGCTCATACAGCTCGTGGTTCATTCGGATGCGATAGTCATCGCCCACTCGAACAGGACCGAAGATTTTGCGAAGAACTTTTCTCTCGAACACCCCCAGAACGGCTGCGTCAGTTTGAGAAACTACCCATGCCTCAGCGCCATACAGCAGCACAGGTAGAACGAACTTCTTGTAGAGTGTTAGTTTTGTCGATCGAGAGAGTGCTCTGGAACTTAGTTGCTTACTGAGCCCGTAGCAGCACCTATTAGCAATTATTGTTCTTCGGTTTATCTCCAGGTTGATTTCGTTGTTGGTATTAATGGCGGTGCCAAGGTATACAAACTCCTTGACTACTTCAAAGTTATAGCTGCCGGATGAAACGTGGGAGTCTAAACCCCGCGCTCCCTTGTTTGTATACAGCATATACTTTGTTTTACCCTCATTTATCGTCAAACCCACTTTGGCTGATTCCTTTTCGATAGCGGCGAAAGCAGCGGTAACATCTCTCTTGGTTTTGCCGACAATATCAATATCATCAGCGTACGCAAGGAGCTGGAATTACTTACTTACTTAGATGGCCGTGACAACCCGTGTCAGGATTTCGACCGACCTCATCAGCTCTCGCCAGGCGCCTCTACTTTGCGCGCGCCTTCTCCAATCGGATACACCAAGCGCGGTTAGGGCTTCCTCAGCCTGGTCCATCCATCGGAGGCATGGTCTCCCTCGTCGTCGTTGACCAGCGACCCTCGCCTCGAGCACCTTTTTCGCTGGAGCTTCGTCGTCCATACGATGGACATGACCCAGCCAGCGTAGTCGCTGCACATTTATACGCCGAACTACGTCAATGTCTCCGTAGAGCTCATACAGCTCGTGGTTCATTCGGATGCGATAGTCATCGCCGACTCGAACAGGAACGAAGATTTTGCGAAGAACTTTTCTCTCGAACACCCCCAGAGCGGCTGCGTCAGTTTGCGAAACTACCCATGCCTCAGCGCCATAAAGCAGCACAGGTAGAACGAGCGTCTTGTAGAGTGTTAGTTTTGTCGATCGAGAGAGGGCTCTGGAACTTAGTTGCTTACTGAGCCCGTAGTAGCACCTATTAGCAATTATTGTTCTTCGCTTTATCTCCAGGCTGATTTCGTTGTTAGTGTTAATGGCGGTGCCAAGGTAAACGAACTCCTTGACTACTTCAAAGTTATAGCTGCCGCCCACTTTGGCTGATTCCTTTTCGATAGCGGCAAAAGCAGCGGTAACATCTCACTTGGTTCTGCCAAAAATATCAATATCATCAGCGTACGCAAGGAGCTGGACACCTTTATAGAAAATGGTGCCATTACGATGCACACCGGCCTTTCGTACGATCCCCTCCATGATGATGTTGAAGAGATCGCAAGACAGTGGATCGCCTTGCCTGAAACCTCTTTCGGTACTGAAGGTTTCGGAGAGGTAATTTCCTACCTTGACGGAGATGCGTGTGTTGCTCAACGTCATTCTGCAAAGTCTAATCAGCTTTGCAGGTATACCAAACTCAGACATTGTTGCGTATAGGCAATCCCTTCTCGGGCTATCGAACGCAGCCTTAAAATCGACAAAGAGATGGCGTGTGTCAATTTGATTTTCGTGGGTTTTCTCCAGGATTTGTCGTAGCGTGAAAATCTGGTCTATGGTGGACTTACCAGGTCGAAAGCCACACTGATAAGGTCCAATCAGTGTTTTTGTAATCGGCTTTAATCTTTCACACAGTACGCTTGAGAGAACCTTATATGCGATGGAAATAAGTCTGATACCTCTATTACTTGCGCAGATTGTTGGGTCTCCTTTCTTAAGTATAGGGCACAGTACGCTGAAGTTCCAATCGTCGAGCATGCTTTCTGCTAGCCATATTTTGCTGATGAGCTAATGCATGCCTTATCAATTCAACGCCGCCGGGTTCAAACAATTCAGCTGACAGGCCGTCAGCACCCGCTGCTTTACTGTTCTTGAGTCATTGGATAGCAACTCGAACCTCTTCGTGGCTAGGTGGTGATACTTCTACTCAGTCATCGTTGATTGGTGACACTGAACTGCGCTCTCCATGGGCGGCATTGGTGGAATCGTCGCCAGTAAGTAAATTTTAGAAGTGCCGTCTCCACAATCTCAGCACACACTGTGTATCCGTATTCAGATCTTCATTTTCGTCTCTACAAGTGGATGCTCCGGGCTTGAAACCTTGGGCTAGACGCTTAACCTGTTGATAGAATTTTCGTGCATCCTTCTTGCCCTGGTATATCTCTAGTTCCTCACGCTTTTCCTGCTCTCTTTTCTTGCGTCTGAAAAGGCGCCTCTCTTCCTTCCTCTTTTCGCGGTATTTTTCTCGCACGGCTCGCGTTGCAGCTGACTGCAGCGTTTTTCTGTATGCTGCGTTTCTTACTGCTGTCGCGATGCGACACTCCTGATTGTACCATTGGTTCCGAGGTTGCGGGCTTCTTCAGCGGCAGCGCGCATGGAGTGGGATATATGCGCCCAAAGTCCGCCGGCGTCGGGGTCCAGAGGTTGGTTGGTTGAGCTTAACCGAGAGTTGAGCGGAGTATGCTTTGGCAGTCCGTAGTAATTGCATCTTAGCGACATCTAGCTTCCGTTGCATTCCTGTGCGTATGTTCTTCGCATTGCATAATCGCATGCGGATCTTGGCTGCAACAAGATAATGATCGGAGTCAATGTTGACCCCCCGAAATGTACGCACATCTAAAACTCTAGAGGCATGCCTTCCGTCGATTACAACATTATCAATTTGGTTTCGCGTTTTTTGATCCGGGGATAGCCAGGGGGCCTTGAGGATGTCGAGGTGTGCCTAAATCTGGTGCTACTAACTACCATGTTTCGTGCCGCGGCGAAGTCGATCAGTCTTAGACCGTTGTTCGTGGAGGTCTCATGAAGACTGAACTGACCGACAGTGGGGCCAAAGATGCCTTCCCTTCCGACTTTCGCATTGAAATCGCCGAGGACTATTTTCACCCGCGACGCGCCGCTCAAATTAGACGGATGCCAGTTTTCCCTTGCCC
Source organism: Coremacera marginata (assembly GCA_914767935.1). Classification (NCBI taxonomy): domain Eukaryota; kingdom Metazoa; phylum Arthropoda; class Insecta; order Diptera; family Sciomyzidae; genus Coremacera; species Coremacera marginata. Next base: position 118,298,138 of record OU612045.1, on the reverse strand, counting down.
AGGGAACACCACGTGGATGTTTGAGTCGACTTTAGACGATTTCGACAAGGATAATGCTGGCCTCGCCAGGTTGAGGCGGTCAGACACGTTGCCATGTGAAGGTTCGCCCCCTGTTCTCCTGTATATATAAATACCTACTATTAAATTAGAAGAACAATTTATACATATTCAACTTTTATTTCTTCATCACTATGTGTGTCTTCGTTTAAATCTTTGCAAATATCACAATTATTCATTAATTTAATGAGATCTTCCGTTATAATAAAATCATAGCAACATTTGTTAATTTTATTTAGGTGTTACTTCCACATTTGCATCGAAGCTTTCACAGGGTGAAATATAATGCACAAAAATTATATGCGCCATGTTTAATTCAAATAAATATTTTAAGCTATAAAATAGCTGAGGAAAATAAAAAATATCTAAAAAAAGTAGCTTGGGGCTAAAACACAATATTTGTAGCTAAGTGAGAAAAAAAAAACTAAAACTAGATACAAAATCGCTAAACTGGCAACACTGTTCAGAACTAACAAAAATGTCTTTTGTTGAATAATTTTATTTTTTTAATGTGAAACAAAATGGCAATTTTCAGCCCTTGAAAGGACTTTGACCGAGCTTTTATGATCAATTGTGTTGTGAAATGTTTGAAATGTCAGTTTTATGTCGACTTTTATGTTCTTAAGAAGTTTTTCATGGCAGTTTTTTCTCTGAAAGTCTTGCCATTGTCTCCAGAGAGGTGACGACCGAAAAGAAAAATGGGGTGTCAGGTGGGATTCGAAACAGGGTTCTCTTGGCGTATGGGCCGCACACTTAACCCACTGCGCCATGGCCACTTTTAATGTTAACAGCAAAACTTAGAAACGGCAAAGTCAGACGACAACAAGTGAAAGGAGTAATTATGGGTTTGCTCAAGAAAGTTGTTCTGAATGCAAGAGTAAGGGTATCAACACATTAGTTATTTTTTGCAAATTTAAAAAAGTGCGTAAAAATTAAGCACAAAATACGAATTCTTTGAATTGAGCAAATAGTAGTACATATAAAATTTGGGTAGTATGGATGTTCAATAATGGTAGTACAATAAATATTTGAATAGTACGGAAGACATACATGTAGCAAATGTACTAATATTCGAGTTCATTCGGCAGCACCGATTAGCGTCTTTATTGATAACAGAAAATGTCCGTGCCGAAGCCGCGGACCACTGGGTCCGGCTAGTCTACATACATAAAAATAAATGTGCGTTTGTGTGTCCTAAATGCATTTCTACACCATTCATCCAATCACGATAAGACTTTGTAAGTTTATTGCTTGCACTAACACGAAGGTTATAGTCTTATCTATTCTGCTCTATATTGAGCACCAGAGGTCGCTGAAGTACAAATCTCTTAAAAAAAAATCGCTAAAATTCTTAAACCGCTCATCTTATTTGCGTGAAAATTTTTAAATAGAGGTTTTCGGGTACGGTGAGTATTGTGGATTTATTTATTTTCCTCTATCTCGAACTCCAGAGGGCACTGCACAGTGCCACGGCCCCATATAAGCCTCGGACATATATAGAAGGAGTTGCCGCGGGATCATGACAGTTCTTAAAAATAAGTTTTATAACAAAAGAACTATTCTACCAAAATATCGTTGCAATGGGATTAAAGAAAATACCACCTCCCATATAACCAAAACAATTAATTAGAACAATTAAAATTTGCATACATAGTTTTTTTGTCACAATAAATAGTGGGTATGAAAATGAAATAAATCGACTGACTAACACGATCACCTCCCAAATACCCGAAATCGGTAATCTGGTATATTTCGCCAAAAAACTATTCCAGATCAATAAAATTTGGTACGCAAAATAACTTCATAGCAAGAAATAGATGGTGTAAAAATAAACCAAATTAGCCAACTAATACGCCTGCCTCCCATAAAACCATTGCGAGTATTGGGTAATTTGCTATATTTCCAAAAAATTTATCGCAGATAAATAAAGTTTGATATATATTATTATTTTATAGCAAAAAATAGTTGATGTAAAATTTAACTAAATCGGCAGACTAATACGCCCACCTGTTATATAACCGAAATCGGTAATGTAGTATGTTTCCCCAAAAAATTATCCCAGAGCAATATCTGGTTATCTGGTATATATGCAAAAAGAAAAGGAGTTACCTTAGATAACGAACTGCTCCTACTATATTTTATTTTAATCGGTTGAGTAACATACCCACCTCCCATTAAACTGGTAATCAGATATATTTCCCCAATAAAAGAACAGAAACCAATAAAATTTGGTAAACATAGATTTTGGTGTCGCAGTACAAAAATATTAGGAACGACTTGGAAATCTTTCTTTAAATAATTTGAAACTGTAACCACAAATCGAGATGAATAGAGTTGTTAATAATATAAGCATAAACATAAAAATTTTAACCAATTTTTATTTCATTGTTTTATAAATTTACAAAGTTTAGCCTGGAAAACTAATCGATATGAAGCTACTCACGATGACAAATATTTTAAACAATATCTGATTTGTATATAAAACTAGCAGGACCCACGTCCCAGTGGACGTTTTCTATTATTAATAAAGACAATAACCTGTGAACTACAATATTAGTACAAGTACTTCTCTTATGTCTTCCGTACTATCCAAATTTTTATTGTACTTTTACATGTACTGCTATTTGCTCAATTCGAAAAACTCGGATTTATTTTTGTGCTTAATTTTTACGCTCTTCTTTAAATTTTCAAAAAATAACTAATGTGTTGTACCCTTACTCTTACATACAGAACAACTTACTTCAGCATACCCAAATCACTTTTTTCACTTGTCGTTTTACTGTTCACATAAAGGGGATCAAAAGCAGCTGTTTGTTTATATATAATAGTGTTTTTAGTCACTTAAATGAAAGTTATATTTTTTTTTTATTTTCAACTTAAATACACACAAAAAAAATTGAAAAACTTATAATTGCAACTTTTAGATTTCAAAGAAGCTTATCTCAAAAACTAGCGGTGCTAGAAAAAAATTAATAATAGTTTTCAGCGCACCAGGATTAGTCGAAAATAATACTAATATTCCTGGAAAATTCCAAAAATAATTATTTTGTCCCCCTGAGTTTTTCAAGTAATTTGAGGTGAATAACCTTATTAAACAGAATAATGTTTGGAAAGAACAAAAAAATCGTATCTGTTTCGTTATTCCAAATGGAATTGCTAACGAAAATATTAAAAAAACAATATTTTTCTTTCATGCACTTCTGCAAACTTTAAGTCGCGTGTGCACGGGTTTATATGCATTTGATCTTGCTAAAATTGTATACGTATTTTTTTTTTTCATCAATTAGAATAGTTTGAGCCCTTGGGGTGCGCCATTAAGTGCTTAGAAATTTTCCCCATACAAATAAGGCCCACTCTAATGACTATATAGTGGGATATATACTCATATATCCCTCCCTTTTCTAACTTAGACGAGTATAGCAAACTATTACTTTCTATTAGTAAAGTTTGTCTACATCTATTCCTAATGATCATATTTTAATAACTGGTGACATTAATGCTTCTTGGAACTGCTGTTCCGAAAATCCTTCTATATTTTTACCTTCGTCTGAAAGTTCATAAGTCAATTACTTTTTAAATGAGCTTTCAAGCCAAGGTCTCTTCCTACTAAACGGTCACTTGAACAAGATTAACCGTGGGATCGATTTGGTATTTTTTCATGAGAGCAATATTACTTCAGTATCAAGGTCCGATCCTCTGGTTACTCCCGAAGATTCTCACCATCCGACCTTAGAAATAAGTCAAAATTTTCCTAAATCATCTGTACAGAACCAAGCTATTTAACAGGTCATGGAATTTAACTTTAAGAAAACTAATTATGTTATCTTATGTTATCTTATGTTATCTTTATATTGGACAAAAATAGTTTGTCCAATATAAATTGGTCATCTATACTAAATTTTAATACAAAATGTTTATCGTCTTAGAATCTAGATGATGCGGTAAATACGTTTCATACAACGCTCATTGATTGCTTTGGTAGATCTATTCCTCAAAGAAAAGCCTCGGGCCCTGTGTTAATGAATTAAGAACACAATTCATTAACACCAATGAATTAAGAAAATTAAGATACTTGAAATCGAAATATAAAAAATATCAAATAAAACATAACACATGTGATTTTGGTCTTTATACTTCGAACTAATACAGTTACCAACAGCTGGGAAAACAGTTCTATGCAGTGTTGTGATGTAATATATTAGTAATATAATATATTACTGATATTACTAATATATATTACTTTTTCCTTAATTCGGTTATGTAACTTATTACTCACAGAGTCAGTAATAACATCTAGTATTATTATTACTTTTTTGCTAGTTACTTATGAAATATAACTTTGTTATAATTTTTCACTCAATACAATCTTAAAATTTATGTTTTGTTTCTCATGATAATCTTATGCTTTTACAAATCTATTCTGTGTCGTTAATGGTTTAGTGTATTTAGTTTATTTTAGTTTAAAAAACAAAAAAATAAACTTGCGCAGGTGATGTTAGTGAATTTCATAATTTGCAATTTATTCAAATAAAATATTCTTACCGTCGTTTTCACGTTGTTCGTACACAAAGAAATAAATTCAGTGATGGCTTGTTTGAAAACCTGCTACCTTTAAGATATAATAACATATCTTTAATTAAATTAACTCCTTCATGTCGTATCACGAAAAATGCACACTAACGATGAGCAAGATACAAGAAGCAATAGATTTTTCTACGGAAAATAATATTACTTATCGTGTCTTGCCCAGTGAAGCCGTTTTGGCTATTTTCTTTTCAGCGGTAAATTTTTGGCTATTTGGCGATTTTATATTTAATTTTTTATATTTCATTGTCCTAACCTAAATAATGTAAAATTTTTTTGCGATGGTGAATTTTCCCTTCATATGAACACGACATACAAATAATGTCAATCGTGCAGAACAGCGCAATAAGGCTGTGTTCAAATTGCAACTAGTTCAGAAACACTGCACAAAAAGAGCTGGTTACACTGACCTCACTAAGCCGACTTTCTTTGATATTTGTAGTGAGGCCAGTGTTTACAGCTCTTTTTTCGAATTTTTGCTGAATTAGTTGCAATTTTGAACACAGCCGAATATACAATAATTTGACATGTCGCAACTCAAATCACTTGTCACTAAAAAGTAGGCAACAATAAGTTAAGAAACCTAAGCAAAGTTAAGAAAAGCAGCATGGAAGTTTTTTTTTTAAATACATGAATAAATATTTTGGCTAAGTTTTTTATGTTTTGGCTATTTTTATTGTGTGTTCTGGCTAAAAAAAAAAAGTTAATTCAGTGTGTTTTTCTGACACAAAACCAAGCTTTTGTAGCCTTACTCTGTTGATTGACAACTGTAAATTCATTGACAAGCTAGTCTTTTATGTGCTATTTTTTGGTTTACAGAGTAGAAACTTTCAAAATGTTTCGTAAATTTATTTGTTCTGAATATTGTTTTTATGGTGTTGACAGTTTTGTCATCTTATGAGCTTTAGATAACATCTATAGTAATAAAAATCCTTTTCTGTTCGTTTATTTGTTTGTTTGTTTGACTTTTATACAAATCTAAACGGCTGAACGGGTTTCGCTCAAACTTAAAACCTGAATTACTTACGTCCTAGATTAGTTTATGCATACGTAGTTTTAACCACTCCCCATTTAACACCCATAAATCAATAAAAAGGCAATATTTCAGACTGTTTCGATTGTTTGAGATTAAAATTTGGTAATTTAGTTTTGTAATGTTTTCGTTACAACCGCCAAGAATTTCTGTCTATCTCAAGTAAAGCGGCAAAGTTTGCCTTCGCTATGGCTAACGTATATTCTTGCCGTCTTGAACAGAGTTCAAGGCAAGCAGAGAAATTAAAAATCAAAGCAAGGCAGAGATCTGCCCACTTAAATTGCTAGTATAATTCTGGTTTATTTGTGGCCAGCTCGGCTCTTTTAAACATTTCTACAAAAGTGTTATACTAAATTATTAATCTATAGTTATTCTATGTTTGCAACTTTGGTTGCCTATATTACAATTACATATCCCAAGATGGATTAAAATTACATAATTTTTGTTGACGAATGAAATTTGGGCGCGGCCATCAAAATTGAGTGAGTATAGAAAACGCACTCAATTCCAATAAACAGCGTCTTAATCATTGGCATGCATTGAGTGCAGCGCACGCCAATAGTGCAGTGCTAGCATATCGATAACTCAATGCATTGCCGTACATTTATGATAATCAAAATGTAGAGTCAGCAGTGTGAACATGTATGAGCACTCTACACCCTCACCCTTCAGAGAAAAATTAGGGGTTACAATGATTTTTCTTAAATGTATTATTATCTATGTATGTATCACGTATAGACTCCAAAACCGCCAAACCAATCTTTATGAAATTAGGGAGACTGAAACAACATTTTGAGAGCGTTCCTGTGAAGTTTGGTGTTAATTGGACAAGGGGCGTGGTACCTCTCATACAACAAAAATTAGCTCTATCGCCCACAAACCAAAAAAAAATCTGTATATAAGACTGTTTTAATCGTATCACACTAAAATTTGTTCAGATGGTTTGCTGTCGGCAACTGTACAAAAAATGGGCGTGGCCACACTATGTCTTCGCCTACTTTTTAAAAATCATTTTAATTCCGGAGATGTTCAAGTTTTTTTTCAAGATTTTAATGCGTAAACAGGAGGGTGATAATGCCTTGGTTATAAAATCTTATGAGGATTTAAAGTATATTACTTAAAAAAGTTTTCTATTTTAATAAATTTTGTTAGTAAACATAAATATGGATAATGTTAATCCTCTTGCATCTCTATTTAATATTCCTGTTGCGCATTGTAATAATTTTAATTTTCTTGATTTTTCAGCGATACATAATAATCCTAACAGTTTTTATCTAATTCACCAAAACATAAGAAGCTCAAGAAAAAATTTTGATACTTTCCTTTTGCATTTGCATTCGTTTGTTAATAAGCCTGATTTCATATTCTTTACGGAAATATGGATATATGATTTTGAAATAACTTTATTTAGTATCCCTGGATATTAATTTTATGCAAACTGTAATAATGACTATGCTGCTGGTGGAGTGGCGGTTTTCGTTAATGAGAAATTTAGTTGTGATTTTTCTTGTTGTAGTTTTATAAGCTCTGATTTGGTTAAAATTTGCTGCCTAATAGATAACCAAACTTACTCCTTTTTCTGTTTTTAAAGATTCCATGACAATTCTAAGCTTGACATGTTTTTGGGTGATCTCGATGGACTCTTAATAAACGATAAGTCAGATAATATTATACTACTATGTGACTTCAACCTAAACATATTACTTAACTCATCTATGATTGATAAATATTTACTTTTTCTCTCTGCGAATGGTCTAGAATCCTGCATCAATGAGCCAACTCGTATATCTAATAATTCGTCTTCCTGTATTGATCACATTTTTGTTAGGTTAAGTCGGTCAAGCAATGTATCTATAAGCAGTTCCGTTTCTAACTTTCATTTTTCTGATCATTGTATGACGTGTTTGCTTTTTGAAAATGTTGTAATATCTAATATCCCATTTCCTCATATTGATGATATCTATATCAAAACTGATTTTACCGCTTTAAACAACAGATTTACTTTTGAATCTTGGAATGGTGTATACTGTGAACCTGACCCGTCCATAGCGTTTAAGGTGTTTTCTGAAATTTTATTTGAGCATGTTAATTTGTGTTCTAAAAAAGTAAAAAAACGTGATTCAAAGTTCAAAAAACTTAAACCTTGGATGACAGCGGACCTTCTGAGAAAAGTCAAATTCAAAAATAAATTATACAAAAAATGCTCCAAGTATCCGAACAACTTGAATCTTAAAGCTCTTTACAGAAATCTCTGCAAAGAAATTTCTGCTGATGTTACAACATGCAAAACTAACTACTACGTTCATGAATTTAATAGTATCAGGGGTAATGTTAAAAAAGAATGGCAGCTGATTAATAGTATATTAAATAAGTCCATAAACAATGATAAAATTGTCCATATAAGTGTTGGTAGTACATCGATCCAAGAGGACAGTGCTAAAGCAAATGCTTTTAATAACTTTTTTGGCAGTATAAGTAGGGATGTAATAAATGCTGATGGTCTTAATGACTTTTCGTGCAACTGCATTGATAATGAGCCGGTCTACCAAAATAGGATTTTTTTTTTTGTTCCTATTGCATCATTTGAGCTGTATAAAATTATTGTCTCTTAAAAACTCTAACGCTTGTTCTGATGGTATTTTTTTCGAATGTGTTTATTAAAAAGATCGTTTTCAATATTTCTGACATCCTTTGCTATATCTTCAACAAGAGTATAAAGCTTGGTATTTTTCCCGATGAGCTAAAGAAAGCGGTGGTAATACCATTATTTAAAAAGGGTGATAAATCTTCGCTAAACAATTATAGACCTATTTCTTTACTGCCCGTTTTCTCTAAAGTATTTGAAAAAGCTGTGAAATCGAGGATGCTCAAATTCCTAACGAAAACAAAATTCTTCAGTAACTGTCAGTACGGATTCAGACAGGGTTTATCCACTGAAGATGCACTTTTAAATTTTTGCACAGATATTTACAACGGTTTAAATAATAAGAAAGTGTGTGCAGCTCTTTTTGTGGATATTACAAAAGCCTTTGACACAGTTGATCATAACATACTGCTGTATAAATTATATAGATGTGGGTTCAGAGGTAATTTGCACAGCTGGTTTAGATCTTATTTGTCGGATAGATCGCAAAGAGTTAAAATTGAAAATAGCTTTAGTAGCTTTAGCCTTGTAAACATAGGAGTTCCACAGGGCTCTGTTCTTGGTCACATTTTATTTCTTATATTTCTTAACTCTATTTTTCAGCAGCCGTTTTTGAGCAGAGTTATAGCCTTTGCGGATGATATGGCCTGTACTTTTAACACTGATTCTGCTTTTGGTTTACATTGTGATATTAATCATGACTTAGAACTTTTAAGACATTGGTTCTCATCACATAAGCTTGCTTTAAGTGACAAGACTAAAATCATGTACTTCAATGTAGCTGGCATTGACCTTAATATAGGTAATTTTGCTTTCCATTGCGCAGGATGTAAAAAATTCTTATTTGGTAATGATATTTGTAGTTCTTCCTGCAACTTATAATAATGCGTATAATTGTTCTCCCAGATGCTTTTCTATTGATTGTGTCAAATCTTTCAAATATCTTGGACTAGTAGTTGATTGGAAAATGAACTGGTTGGATCATACGGTTGCACTTAAAAGGTATCTCATGGATGCGATTAGACATCTGTACCTTTTGAAAACCTTTTGCTCCAAGAAATTGTTGTCTTGTATTTATCATAGCATTTTTCATTCAAAACTGCAATATGGTATAATTTGCTGGGGTGGTTCGCATAACAATAAAATTAATCCACTTCTTATTTCCCAAAAACATGCTATTAGGATTGTCTGTAATAAAAAACGTTTAGTTAGCAGTTTTCCTTTGTTTAAGGAAAATGCATTTCTTTTATAGAGCTTTTTTTTTTCTTTTTTTAAAAGTATTTTTCATTAGGTTTGGCTATTTACACAATAGAAGTTATTCTCTTTATAATCTAAGGATAAATAACCAAAACCTTGTTATTGTTCCTCCGCACAACTTAAATCACTTTTATAACTTTTTTTCTTGCGTTGCTCCTCGGCTGTATAACTGTTTGCCTTCCGATGCTCGTTGCATTCGTAACAAAAATGTTTTCCTAAAAGTAGTGAAATCATGGCTCTTCAACTTTAATTTTAATGATATTGATTCGCTTTTATCTGATTAGCTTATAAATTTTGTTATTATTTGTAATTTTTTAAACAATTTTTGTTTTTTTAATTTTATTGACCCCGCTGTCGTACTCAATACTATATAACTTGCTATATTTAATGTTTAACTACTTTCGCCAATCTGTTTTTTAAACAACAGATTGTAGTATTATTTATTATTGAAGGTATAATTTTTCTAAGTGTATTTTAAAAAATTGTTATATTTTAATAATAATAATAATAAATAATAATAAATAAATAATAATAATAATAATAATAATAATAATAATAATAATAATAATAATAATAATAATAATAATAATAATAATAATAATAATAATAATAATAATAATAATAATAATAATAATAATAATAATAATAATAATAATAATAATAATAATAATAATAATAATAATAATAATAATAATAATAATAATAATAATAAGTTTTGATAGCGAATCTTTGTAAACTGGTGCTATGGATCCAAGTGGCAGTCACTATATATAAAAATGTTGTCAGGCCCACTTTAACCGCCCACAAATCAGTAAAAATGTTTTATATCAGATGGCTTTTGCCGTAAAAGTCTAAGATTCGGTAATTAAGTTTATATGGTTACTGTCGGTCAATGTACAAAAAATGGGCATGGTCGCACCATATCTACGCCCAATTTATCGAAATCATGCTTATTCCTGAGTTGGACACATTTTGATAGTAGCACTTGATATGCAGGCGCTCTAAGGGGCGGTCAATATATATATAAATTCTGCCACCCCCACTTTTACCACCCACAAATCAATAGAACTTCTATAAATTAGACGATTTTCACCACTAAATACTAAAATTTGTTAATAACGTTCATACGCTCACTCTCGACAACTTTGCAAAAAATGGACATTGTAGCACTATATCAGTGCCCACTCTTCAGAAATAATTTTATATTTCTTATTTATGTATTATAGCTAATTAAAATTTAAAAATTATAACTAAGTAAGCACTAGCTGCCAGAGCTATCGGTTAGAAATAATTTTAATTCCTGAGATGTGAACGTTTTGATAGTCAAACTTGGTATGTAGGTGCTATGGTTCAAGTGACGATCACTTAGTATATAAATGTTTCCACGCCCACTTTTACCGCCTACAAATCTGTACAAAGGATATATAGCAGACTTTTTTACAGTAGAAGACTAAAATTTGGTACATTAGTTCATTTGGTTACTGCCAGAACCTTTATAAAAATGGGCGTGTCGCACTTTATCTACGCTGACTTTTCAGAAATCATTGTAGTATCTGAGCTGTACAAGTTTTAATACTGAAATTTGGTATGTAGGTGCAATGGGGCCGAGTGGCGGTCACTATATATATATGAATTAGCTTATACACTAAAAGAGGGCGTAGCTATAGTTATTCCACGCTTTTATGTTAATTTCGTACCGAGTTTCATTGATAAGTGACTTTGATAAGTTAAAATTGATAAGTGAAAGCTATACCGAAACGATGGGTTGCTGAAAAAGTACCACACCCCTCGCCAACGCCAATAAAATGTTACCAGTGGAACGTGTAAATTGTGTAAATTGAGGTCGAATATTGAAATCCGGGGCTGTGCGACCAATAATTCTAAAACTGCTTAAGGTGCCACGTCCTCTTTTTCGATTGGCACCAGACTTCACAGGAACCCTCTCAAGGCTTTGTTATAAAAATTGGATAAGCGGTTTCGCAGTCTTTACGTGATATACACATGTACCCACATACGTATATTTTTAAGGCGCCTCGCGCTCCATTCAAAAAATAGTTGTTGGGTTTGGTTCCTCAAAATAATCCATGGCTTATGTTATGATGTTTTCCAAAATATTTCGACTATAAATGTTTGCTGGTATGTTAGTTAAAAATAACAAACGGTCAAAAATAATAGTAATGACAAAGTTCTTCCAATCTGCATCAAAAAATCTTAATTTTTTGCCGTCGGACCCAATGCGGATTTTTATGGTTTTTTTAACTTTTTTTCATTTTATTTTCACTATAATTTAAATTTAATCTTTTTTCCGATATTATTTTAGTCAAATAAATTGTAAAATGTAAAAAGTGTGTAATTTTTTTGTTATTTCATTCACTTTACACGATATTTTATCATCAACTAGCTTATATCCGTAAAAGAGGGTGTAGCTTTAGTGAGGCCATGCTTTTATAGTAAGTTCGTAACGAATTTCATTGATGTGTGACTTATTTCGAAAGCTATATCGAAAATGTTGTGTGCTGAAAAAGTACCACGCCTCTCGCCCAACGCCCATAAAATGTTACCAGTATAACCGCATGTGTAAATTGAGGTCGAATACTGTATTCCGAGACTGGGCGACCCATAATTTCAAAACTGTTCGATATCGAAAATTTGAGGTGTATTTAAGGTGCCTTTTACGTTCGGCACCAAACTTCACAGGAGCACTCTCAAGGCTTTGGTTTAAAAATTGGCTTAGCGGTTTCGGAGTCTTCGGACAGACACTCGAGGTGTCTGTCTGTTATTAGAGTGGCTCTATTGTGTGCAGAGTTTGTTTACTCTTTGCACATATGTCACAGCGTGATACAAATTTTTTTACCATCTTGCCTATGTTTTTCCAAACATATCTTTGCTTGAGTTTTATAATTGTTTTTCTGATACCTAAGTGGCCGTTGTTATGATATTCATTAATTAGTTTGAATGTCGTAAGGGCATCTTGTATCCTTTTCGGTGGTTCATAAATGAGTATTTTTAGTTGAGGACTTTGAGGACTTTTTACTTTCTGAGTGCTTTTTTGTATTTTTGTATATGCTTCTTTAAATTCTTTATTTCTAAATAATTGGAATATAGTGTCATTGTTGGCTAGCGCTAGTTCTTTAATATTTTCATTTTTCATTTTGGATATCAGTTTTTCATAATCGATTCTAGATTCGTTGAATTATCGATGTATCCTGCATGTATTTTTTAATAATTTTGTTTAGATCTTAGCTATTTCGAAGACGAAACTGGTTTCGCTTGATTATCGCTATATCTAACGTGAACTATATTATTTTCAATATATATTTTGCTTTCATTATTCTTGGCCACATACAATTTTAAATTCTTCATATTCTTTATGTCACTAATGGATGTATAATCCCATATTCTGGGTCCCAAAACTTCTGGGTCTTGTCACCATCTACAAAGGTTTCTTCATTGCTATCATCATTTGCCTCATTATTTTTAATGGCTTCTTTATTTGCCATGCCTCTTGTAATAATTAATGTTTTTATTTTTTCATCGTTTTCTTGTGGTATCATTTGTTTTAAAAATTCCGAGTCTAATTGGATCCTTGAGAGCGCGTCTGTGTTAGTGGTCATACTACCCTTTTTGTATATAATGTCATAGTCATAGTCACATAGATCTAGTCGAATCCTAGTCATTTTCGAAGATGAGTTTTTGTGAGAAAATAACGAGATCAGTGGTCTATGATCAGTTACAACTGTAAATTTTCTACCGTAGAGGTATGGTTTGAAAAAGTTTATTCCCCAATGTATAGCTAATAATTCCTTCTCAATGACTGGCTTATGGAAATCATGTTTTTGCAAAGATTTGCTGGCATAAGATATTGGTAATTCCTTACCTATTTCGCCTTGCGATAATACTGCGCCTAAAGCGTATTGCAATAAAGGCGGTGTTGTTAATAAAGGCGTAAAGGTATTGCAATAAAGGCGGTGTTGTTAATTAGTCTTTTAATGTGTCGAAAGCTATGTGATGTTCTTCACACCACGTAAACTTTATGCCTTTCTTTAAGAGTGTATTCAGACTTTTTGCAATATCTGCGAAGTTTGGAATGAATTTTCTGTAGTAGTTGCAGAATGCAACGAATCGCTTAACTTCATCAGCATTTTTTGGAATTGGATAATTCAGTATCGTATCGTATTTAGCTGGGTCAGTCCTGACTCCTTCACTTGTGATAAGATGGCCTAAATATACTACTTCGGTACGCAAAAAACAACATTTGGCTGCATTTAATTTTTAATTATATCTTTGAAGTCTTTCTAATAAAAAACAAAAAACGAAATGGCCATTTCAGCCCTTGAAAGGACTTTGACCGAGCTTCTTATGATCAATTGTGCTGTGTGTGATGTGAAATGTTTGCACACAAATGATCGAGAACTAGACCTACATGTTTTACGCCGACTCCGAACGGTTTATGTTCTCAAGAAGCTTTTCATGGCAGTTTTTACTCTCTGAGGTTTGCCATTGTCTGCAGAGAGGTGATGGCCGAACAGAAAAATTAATTCAATTGAAAAAACTTTCTGTGTCGGATGGAGGATTCGAACCTGGGTTCTCTGGCGTAAGAGTCACACACTCTACCCACTACGCCACGGCCGCCACTAGAAGTCTTTCTAATAAATTAATTTAATTTTGGTTGTGGTGATTTATGCTACATCTATGGATAATTATGTCATGCACGTAAAGAAAAGCATTTGATTCTTAGTCTGCAAGTGCAATAGTGAGCATTCGTTGGAAACAGTTTGAAGAGATCTTTAGTCCGAAAGGTAGTCGTTTGAATTGAACAAAGCTGTTAAAGGTCGTGAGAACCATTTTGCTCTACCTAATTTGTCTAGAATATCTTCTAGTCTCGTTAAGGGGAACTTGTCATTGACAATTTTGTCATTTAACTTTCTAAAGTCGACTACAAGTCTCCATTTCTTTTTGTCTGTCATGTTCTTTTTTGGTACCAAAAGGAGTGGAGCATTGTATGGACTGAGCGATGGTTTGATAATATTGTCCTTTAGCATTTTCTGAACTTGTTCATTTATCACGTCTGTTTGGGTGTGTGGTAGTCTATAGTTTTTGATGTATACTGGCATGTTGTCTGTTATTGTGATGTTTTGTTTATAAAAATTATTTGTTAAAGGTTCGTTATCCAAGTGAAATACGTCTTGATATTTTTCAAAAATATTAATAAGTTCATCTTTAAATTTTGTGTCATTACATTGTGTGTCTAGTGTTTCTAAGATCTTATTGAAACGTTTTTGTGAGTGTGTTTTTTTTTTTTTTTTGCTATTATAATTTCAAATGTAATATTTGTCTAAAGAATTAGTTTCTAATTCCATACCATTTAAGATTACTTCGTCATTTGTTGTGTTTAAAAGTTTTACTTGCGTCATGTCTTTTTTCGGAGCTATTGAATCACTAAGAAAAATACCGTCTCGTATCTCGTATCTGATCTTTATTAAAAATCACCTTATCTTCTGTTAGTTGTAATCTGATCGGTTGAACAATTTCTATTCTCGGTGGCACTTTTATTATTAGTGTGTTATGTGATTTCGAGTGCATGGGTAATATAATATGTGACTCATTAATTAAAATTGAAATAACGAATGTTTCGTAGTCAATTTTGCAAAGAAATTTGTTCAAAAAGTCTCTGCCTAATATACCATTGGTTTCGATTGGAAACTCCGTATGTACCAATTCTTGCGAACTCATGTTCGCAAGATTTCTCCCCAAAATTAAGTCTTAGATTTATGCTACCTAGTGACAAAATTTCCTCGTTTGTAATACCTGTTAACTTACATTTTTCGTCTGGGTTATAATATTCATCATTTAAATTTATACCGAGTTTGCATAAAGAGATGCCAACACCTGTATCAATGAAAAAAGTCATTATGTTGTTCTTGTATTTTATTTTTATAAAATTAGAATTTTTATTCGAAATTGTAAAAATCTTTAATTTTGGCTGTCTCGAAAGACCGTTTCTTCCAAACCGTGGTCGTTTCCCTCATTATTTATTATGCGTATATTTCTGTTGGTTTGGTTATTTGTATATCTGTTGCCATTATAGTTGCTGTTGGTGTTCTGATTTCTGTTTTGGTTGCTGTTTCTGTCATGGTTAGAACGATTTCTGTTGTCTCTGTTTTTGTTGAAGTTGTTGTTGTGGTTCAAATTTCTGTTATAATAATTGTTTTGGATGTAATTTTTGTTGATATAATTGATATATCTTCTCGGTTCATTTTGTCTTATATTCGAATTAAATGAATTGAAATTACGCTGTGTGCTAAAATTCTGTCTCATATTACCGCGGGTATTGACATTGTTTCGATGTTGGCTGAATGACCGTTGAAAATTATTGTATTTGGAGCAGTCATTGACTCATTTTCGAGTTCGAGTGCTAATTCTGTCGCTCCTAATAAATCTTTTGGTCGCGCCGCGTAAATGGTTGTTTTTAAGTTTTCATTCAGACCTTTTTTAAATGCATCGAGTGCGATTTTGTTGTTGCATTTTATTATGACGTTTTTCTCGAGCTCCGTGGCTTGAGTGCCTAAACTTTCGACTCCTAGTCTGTTTAGTCCTTCTATAATATTAAGTACTTTTTTTTGTATGTATGTATTTGTAAGTTTCGTTGTTGTAAGTTGTTTAGTTTTGTCTGTAGTTGTGCTCTTGTTGTGTTGTCTTTGTATCTTATTTTTAGTTGTTGTTAAAGTTTCAAAGTCTGATGGTTCCGACCAGCTACCTAATGAGGTGCGTACATTAGCTGTTAATTTAGCATGGTAAATATAATTCAAGAAATCTTTTTTACTATCATTGTTTAATGTTTTATTTATAAGTTCCGCTGTTATCAGGAAACTATATAATTCTTTAAAGTTGCCTGGAAAAGTGGACAATGCCTTTGAGGCGGTTTCTAAATTAAAGGTTGCCATTGTCGGTCTTTGGTCTTTTCCGTCTTCGGTGTCTTCTTCTTATTCTTTTTCTTCTTTGTCTTTTCCTAATTCTATTCTATTTTCGGATATTTTAAGTTGATCTGAAATTAATTGTTGTGAATTTGTATAAATGCTACTGAGCTCTAATTTCAAAGCTACTAATTCTTTGCTGTCTGTGTTTTGACTTGCTAATAAGTCAAATTGTGCTTTGAATTCATTTAGCTGGTTTTGTTTTTCAAGTGGTGTGGTTTTTGTGTAGCCTCTAGTGTAACTTTTTTATATGTTTCTAAATATTCTTGCAACTTCCTTGATAATATTTTCCATTTATTACAAAATTCTATTGATTTCATTGGATCATTCTAATATGCATTTTTTTTTTTTTTTAGTTTCACAAAATCATTTTAGCTTAGATGAAGTGATATTAGTAGAGTAGCTATGAGAGTTCTGCAGAAAAATCGCATGGGGTTTTACATATGCCCTAAAAATTTACAAAATTGTGCGGAGCAGCGCAGTCGCCGTTATCTGCCCGCAGCGTCCTATTGTAGCGCTCAGTGTAGCTGCCGGCATTGTTCGACTTCAAGATAAGCATGGTGACCACAGCTAGGCGGCATCTCAGCGGTGGTATCTCGGTGTCACATGCTGTTGCTGTTGTCGACTTCGCTAACCGCATGTAGTGTTATTGTTGTTATAGGAATTTAGATAAGGATGGTGGCGGTCCCAGCGTGTATGTCGACTGACGGGACGACGTGTGAGTTGGACAGACGATTTGGTAAATTGAAGATAAGTGCGGCAGCAGCAGCAGCAGCAGCTTGGGTTGACTAGCGGAAAGTCAAAGTATGAAATCGGCGGCGTGGGGCTATGAATTTATAATTGCTATTTAAATCTAAGCAGGGCATTTACGTTAGGTGTAGACAAAGGCGCTGTGGGGGTGGGGGCTATGAGTAAGTTGAGCTGGCGATCGTGAGCGTCAGCGTAACCTTGAACTTGTGAATACAAACCATGACCATACTCAACTATGCTGATTATGAGAAAATCAAGCTGGCGATCGAGAGAGTTACCATAACCTTCAGCTTGTAAATACATACCATAACCATACTCAACTATGTTAATAAAAATAAAACAAAAATGAGTCGATTTATTCATTTGTATTTTTTACTTTTTTTTTTTGTTTAATTAAATTTACATATATTTCTCAATTTATTGCTTAATATATTTGTATAAATCTTAAATATATACATCTTATTTTAAGTTAAATCTATAATATTAAAATGACCCCACGCTAAAGTTTCAACACTATTAGCAATCAAAAATCGTTTATCGTCATGTGGACTGAGCACGATTTTTGATTGTGTAATTGTAGTAACTTCATGAACTACCTTTTCAACATCGTTTTTAAAAACGAGTCGATTTATTCATTTATATTTTTTACTTTTATTTTTTATTTAATTAAATCTACATATATTTCTTAATTTACTACTTAATATATTTTTTATAAATCTTAAATATATACATCTTATTTTAAGTTAAATCTATAATATTAAAATGACCCCATGGTAAAGTATCAACACTATTAGCAATCAAAAATCGTTTATCGTCATGTGGACTGAGCGCGATTTTTGATTGCGTAATTGTACTAACTTCATGTTTACGTGATCGTATTAAATTTTGCTGAACCACTTTTTCGACATCGTTTTTGAGACAATCAACATAGTCATTAAATGTTAGTTTAGTTTTGACTATGTTTCTTTTAACCCCTTTTGATTTTTTTATTGCATCTTCACCCTCTACACGTGCTGCATACATTTTAGAGCGAAGCCCAACAAATTCAGTCATAATACGACCATTATTCTCATCTTTCATGAGTCCCAACACTTTGTTATTGACTTGAGGAATACCCCACACGTTTTCGGTTGGATAGTCACTAGTATCAAAGTGTATAAAACAATCGCGTTTGATAATCTCATACAAGTCATTACAAGTCACCTCATAAATTAATGAATCGGTATCTGTATAGCATATGGTACAATCACCACCAAATTGGGGTACCATATATCCATAGTGAAAATCGTAAATGGTTGTTTTAGCCGAGTCTAAAATACACATACCGACATATATAGGCTTATTAAAAAATATTTCGGTCTTATTTAACTCAATGGCCGTTAGATTTTCCCCAAATATTGTTGAGGCTTTAAACTCAAGCTTAGCAATAAGGGCTTGAGCTCCATATCGACCAAACCAACGCGTTACCAATTTGACAATACTATGTTTCCGGACGTTTTCCATTGTTTTGCCAAACACTGCATTATTCATGAGTTTGAAGAGGTTCTTCTCAAACTCATTTTTAGCAGCTGTACGTAGACATGTATTTAAATCGATATAGGATTTCAACCAGGGGGATTGTTCAAATTTCAGGATTTTATGAATTTTAATCAATCTTAACAAATATCTCAAACCCTGTTTTAGATTCCGATAGTGGATGATATATCTTTCCTTACCATCTAAAGTTGCTAGTAGCTTTTTCTGTTTCGGTCCAGGTGGTGCGATATGTTCTGAGCAAAAGGGGAGATCTTTATGGTGGTCATGGAGATCGCTTGGATATTCCAAGTCCACCTCAAGAATATATCCAATATCGGAATCGTCAGCTATAGCCTCAACATTAAAATTTAGGCAATCTAACACCCAATGAAACTCATTGTGTGGGAGAAATTGCGACATAGCCCATCCATATTGATTGTTGACGTCATTGTACATTAAGTACTTGGAAGGTTAGATGCATCATAATCTGCCATGTATTTATTATTAGCCTTCGTGTATCGTTTAGTGCACTGACTTAGACCTCCGCGAATACCCCGCTCTACAAACATAAGCATATCAATATCGGTCAATAGCTCAAGGGTTATATTGGTATGCTTAAGCATTGCATCCGATGTAAAGCCCGGCAGAGTGAAATAGTGTGCAGGATCTAACCCATATGTTTTAATACAGCTTGAGCGAAATTGCTCAAAAACATCAGCCAATAAAAGTACATCTGTTTTTAGATAAATATCTGAATATTCACCCAAATTATTTATATTAATTTCAACCCAAACTTTCTGTGCATGCGCGTAATCGTCTGGGCTGATAACTGAATCATTGAGTTTATTATAAAAATTTTCAATATCGGGAATAGATGTTTCTAAAAATTTATCGATTTATTATAAAATCGTATGGGAACACACCCTTACGTGTCAACAAATTAAATAGCGAGTCGGTTAAATTTTGAAACTGAGATTTTAAAATTGGGTAAATATTCAAATATGAAGCTAATGTGTCTAAGCTACTCGCCATGAATCTACAAGAATCAATAAACCGATATCGAATTATGTATTCATCTAAGCGCTTAGTAAATAATATGTAGCGTTCTTTGTTTATGGGCAGAAGATCAATACGCCCCTTTAAGTCTTTGGCCAAATTCTACAAGATAAAATGCGAGTCGTAAACGGAGAGATTATGAAAGATTATTGGAATTGTGTGGGTATCCTTAAAGTCAATATTGCACCCCACATGTGCCGTCTCTCGATAAATACCTGTCAGATGACAATGATCACGTACTTTCGTATCGTCATCACTAAATGGTTTTTCATATACATGGCATATGCTAGCGAGCGCGAAACTCTGAATTTGTTGGACAGACATTTGCTACATGGGTAAAGGACAAAGAAACACCGTTTCAACATTTTCGGCAAATTGATTCAATTCCGAAACGAACCATTTAATACAGTCTTCACCACGATAGCTTTTAAAAAACGATAACGTTGGGTCATATGCACACTTAACATAAAAGCCTACACTACATGGTATATGCTTTTGGTATGAATTTCCAACATCAGATTTTAATAAAATACATTCCAAATCAGCATATACCACAAATGAGGACATTATTTTATTACTAAAGTTTTTAAAATTTACATACTTTTCAGTTGGCATCCTTATTTTGCAATTGTTTATTTTAGTACAATCCTCAGTATGTTGCTCCAGCTTGATTGCAGAGTGGAAATAGTGAAGGCATCTATCGCAGAAATATATGGCTCCACGATGTGCAGATACTTGGCTTGACAAAAGCCGCGAAAGATTTTTTATCCAAACATAATGATATGTAATTGATCCATCATCATCATCATCATCATCATCACCAGCATACACATCGACCGCGCCAGCATCAGCATTGTCCTCATCAACATCATCTTAATATTTGCTCTGGATCATGAGCAGGTTTATGTGGGAATCCTTTTTGTCTTTGGTCAAATAAGAGGGTAAAACAATGAACTTTCCTCTATTTTGACGTAAAATGTAGATATTGATGGACACACTGTTTTGCCGCTCAAATCTGGAGACCTGCTTCACAGTTACCGGAAATGTAATGTCAACTAAATTAAGGTGGTCACGGTATGCTGACATATAATCAGCATATCCATTCCTATCTGGGTATAGAGCAGATATAACGGCCCAAGCAAAGCATGCATTGTCATCGTTTTTAACATTAATGCATGCTTTCTTGTTATAGATCTGTGTTGGCAGCGGAATATGTGAGGATCCTAACTGTGGTGTAAATTTGTTGATGTTGACAGCCAAGTTTACAATTGCCGTCAACGCCCACCCGCTATCTCGTTCTTGAAACTCTTCCAGCTTTCTTAGGATTACATTTTGGACATGCTCCATAAACCAAACACAAATATCCGTCTCCCGATAAATAGCAGCATTTTTAGTGTTCATGAATTTCAAGTCACTGATTTCCTCATTGGATTTTATGACCCGAAATTCAGCACAAAATATCGCATTTACCTTAAGGATGATACGCTGGAAGAGCTTGGCACAATCCTCCAAGAAATACTTGGGATCTTTATGGTTGACATTGATTATAACTCCAGTACATACTCTGAAAAGGAAATTATTCAATTTAAATAATTTAATAGTTTAATTTTAGCATTTAAATTACTCTGATTTAATTAAAAAGTAACATTAATAAAAATAAATGAATTAATTACACTAACCGTCCACTGAATGTCGATTCGATTTGCTTCCATATAATGCGGGTAGAGGGCCAGTTCTTTCTATTAAGCGTTCGGGAAAGGCCCGCACCAGTGGTAGAGTTGAGTTTCTTTAGCTGGGTGCGATAACCTTGAACCAATCCAATTCCACATGTGGCACTCTGCTTCACGCTAACATTTGTTGTCCACCGTAAAATATACCGAAGGATTATTAACTGCTTGGAACACTCTTTTATGCTCCCTACGACGAGCTCGCGATTTTTTCGCGCATTTTCACATGCAATTTTTACAATTTTTACAATATATTTGGTATATATTTCTCCTCGACGTATGAATAAGAAGTGATTAAAGGGAGTAGAACTTTTAGCTTTTTATCATAATCCTACGACTTGCCAACATAATTTATCATCAACATAAATTTATATTGAAATAGTAGAAACTTTTTTTCTTTTTAAAAAAATACTAAAACCGCAAGCGCTAAACTTTCTCACGCACATTCTAAAATTTGTCATGTTTCAAAACAGAAAAAACTATTAAGATATTAATATACTGCCAATAAGAAAATTTTATAAATGCATTTAAAGTTGATTTTAAAATAGGTTGCGGACAAGTGATAAAAATTTGTATGCATAAACAAGTGTGTTGCTAAAGACTTAAGTTGCTAAGAAAATAAGTTGAGGAAATGTGATAAAATTTGTGGTCACAAACAAATTAGCGTCTCTTGCTAAAAAACTTTAAAATAAGTTGAAGAAATGTGATATATTTGTGGTCACAAACAAATGAGCGTCTGTTACTAAAAAACTTTAAAATAAATAGTGGGATAAAAATGAAAAAATTTGATGATAAACGCAAATGGTTTACTTTAAGATTCTAAAATATTGTGCTGCGGTCAAGTGCATAGGAACTGAAAATATTCCGTTCTTATATACGTAATCAGCAATTTTCACACTATTTTGCGTTAAAATGGATATAAAAGGCCTCCTGCAGCATTAGTTCGCCATCAGTCTACTTCAATCCAGTTTAATTTAAAGATGGCAGAAATTTTGATTCAAAAATTTAATAATTGTTCTAAGCGGTGTATCCTTCCTTTGAGGGATATGCCGTTTGGTGTAAAATATTTAATAAATAAAATGGAGAAAGTGGAAACCCCTTTTGGCCGAAAAATACGCTGCCTAACAAATGTTCGGCTTTATATATATTTGCCGACTATTTTTAATATGTGCATCGGGGACGCTGATATAGAGCTTGTAAATGGTGCTACGCATTACAGCATCACCAAAGAGCGAACTGGTGCTTCCGACAGCAGCTACTGCATGCGTCTTCACTCCGAAGACGAGGGTAGTAAAATGTGGTAAATATGTTTTTATTATTTTCTTTTCTTAACATATTTATCATTTATAATTTTTTTCTTTTCAGTATACTATATAATCGGAAACACATACAATATGATGGAGGTGAAGAAGCTGATGCTGATTAGACGGCGGCGGCTTAATTAACCAATTTTTTTATACATAGATTATAAAATTGTTCATTTTTAAAAATTAGAAAAAAATTATAAACCTTTTCTTTTAATTCCAAATTTGAAAGGAATATTCGGAGGTTGCCTTCATTTAATAAATAAAATGATAATAAAACATCATAATCAACTTTATTTATACTGATGTTGTTGTTGTTGTTGTTGTTGTTGTTGTTGTTGTTGTTGTTGTTGTTGTTGCTGTTATTGTTATTGTTGCTGGTGTTGTTTTGGTTCTCGATGCGGTTGTTGTTGTTGTTATTGAGGTTGTTGTTTGGATTCTTGATGTTGTTGTTGTTGTGGTTGTTGTTGTTGCGGTTGTTGCTGCTGTTGTTGTTGTTGTTGTCGTTGTTGTTGCTCTTGCTCTTGTTGTTGTTGCGGTTGTTGTTGTTGATGAGACTGTTTTACTAATAAAAATAACCAATCTAAAGTTATTAAATAAATAGCTAAACTACTTTATTAAAATATTATTTATATAAATTGTTCTTTATTTTATTTATTAGGATTTTAATAATAGGAATTTCAAACATAGATGACCACAATTTGTGGTATTAAAATTTTGAAATGTATCATAATTATAGCTAATGTTTTGACCCAAATATTTAATTATTTCTTTTGGCGGCTGCAAATTTCCAAAGCTATCGAAGTATTCAATTTGGTTATTGTTTTTCCAGTATGCTATCCAATGTGTTCCAGGTCCATTTGAAGTATCAAGATTGATTATTCCACAATCTTTTTTAAGCGGTTTCTTTGGAAGAGTGTCACACATAAACACTCCTCTGAAATTTGGAATGTTTTAGCATATTTTCTCAAATCTACGTCAGAAAGAGCTCTTTTGGGTAGCTTCATCAAAAATTTTGTTGATAAGGTTTTTAATAAAGTCCAAATCCCTTTTTATATGGTTTTAGAAACATGCCTTTACCCATTGCAATAGACTCCATTTTATTGTTATGTCGTTTTGCTTCATTCAACTGCATTGATTGCTTTTGTAACGCCAGATACTCCACCAGATAGACCACCAAGTGCACCTAAGGCAGCGAATATAGGTGCAAGTGGAAGAAAACCTCCAGATTTACGTAGTGGTATTACTCGAGGTGTTTTTATTAAAGTTTTTTAACCCTTGAAAATATTGTTTACAACTTTTCTTTAAATTTTAACGGCATCGTCCAAGTTTTTAGTTTTCTTAATTCTCATTTTAGCACTTTTCAATGCATGTCTAAATAATCGACGTAAATTTACTTGAGGAGATCTCTTAGTTTTGCTGTTAACGTTGCCCATACCAAATTTTGTTTTCATTTTCATTGCGTTAGTGACAAGCCAAGCGTTTGATTTTTCAGCAATACTACTATCACTTGCGTTAACCCCTTGCCAAGCCTTTTCAGCCAAGATTCTATCAGCAATATGACTTTTTTCCAAATCTTTGTTGTCTGCGTATACTATATCTTGTTGTCTGCAAGCGGCATCCAAAAGATTGATTCCTTGATCACCTCTAGCTAATCGCTTCTTTAATTTTGTACCAGGCCCACAAAATTGATATCCAGGTAAATGAAATTCAATCGGAAGTTTGTCTATTAAATTATGCAGGATACCTTTTCCAATGAAGGATGGGCGAAGACTGATTGTCTTTTTATAAATAATTGTCATTAGTATTTATACTTTTCTGAGCAGAGGTTGAAAGTAAAGTGATACAAAATTAATAAAATGAGCTACTTATGTATGATATCATTAAGTAGTTTACATAAGCTGTTCTTAAAGCAACATAAAATACTTGACGTTAAGAATATTGATAGCAAGTTAAATGCATCAAATAGATTGCGACATAGTTCATTACTACCGAACTCTATTCGGAGTCTTATTGTGGGACCGTCTAATTGTGGAAAAACAAATGTGATGATAAGTCTCATTGAAAGTCCCAATGGATTGAAATTTAAAAATATTTACTTATACTCAAAGTCAGCACAACAACCAAAATATCAATACTTGAAGCATTTAATGAAACCTATTAAAGAAATAAATTTTCATTATTTTCTCATAATGATGACGTTATAGATCCAGATAAAGTATAACCAAAGTCAATATTTATATTCGACGATGTAGCTTGTGAGAAGCAAAATCATATACGATCTTACTTCTGTATGGGTCGTCATAAAGACGTTGATAGCTTTTACTTATGTCAAACTTATACACGGATACCAAAACACTTGATTCGTGATAATGCTAATATGATTATGAAATGAATACAAGATGAAACAGGATGAAATGAATACAAGACATATTTACAATGACCATGTTGGTTCCGGTATGTCTTTTAAGACTTTCCATGAGTTATGTTCAAAGTGTTGGAGAGAAAAATACGGATTTTTAGTCATTAATAAAGATGATCCTATAAATGATGGTAGTTATAGAAAAGGATTTAATGTTTTTATTATCTTATAAAAGCAACAGTATAAATATTTAAATAATAGTACAATATCAACTCAATATGAATAAGAAAACAAACTTAGTTAATAATCTTATTAAAACTAGTAATATTTTGAAAAAGAAATATAAAAGTCTTCAGCTCGGAGAAGTTGCAAGTGATAAGCTTTTGGAAGAAACTTTTAAACCTATATCAAAACCATTACAGGAAATAATTCAATCAGCTAATAAGGGAAATATAGTTAAAAATAAAAAGTTTTCAGATAATTCTTTTGAGGATAATAAAGTTGCTACCAGCACACCATTTAAAAAGAGCAAGCATGATTATAATACATTATCTCCAAGCTTTGATAGCAAGGAAATCGATAAAAGCTCATCAGCATTTAAATCATTTGATGTTAATAATGACGATGATGATAATGATACTCATTATGATGATAATGCTTATAATGATATGGAAAATGATGATGTCACTATTGCAATAAATCCTTATCAAAGTATTTATCAAAAGTTATTTTAAGCAAATTCGATAAAACCTACGGCCCACACAAGGATAAAAATCAGATATGGATACTGGGTAATGAACCAATTACTTTTTATTCAACTAATATAACTATAGGTAATTCAAAATGGGCCTTCACGCCAGGTTTATATGAACTATTAGTTTACAAGGAACCAATCAGTTTTAATGAAACAGATTTAAATACTTATAAGCAAATATTAGAGATGACTAATGCCCATAAACGAAATAACAATAAAAATGAGCATATTAAAGGAAATCGATCAAAAAAACATACAACGATTATTAGAAAATTATTTAAGGAAAAAGTTCATAGAAGTAAAGGTTTAATGATGATGAAGTTGAATACCCAAAAGTCAAATTATATATATTGGGATGACCCAAACGAACTAGTAGATAGATTACGTCTTTTGTTATCGTCATCAATAGCTGGGCACTCAAATCATAATAACGAAATATACTCAATTATTGAAGAATTGAGAGAAGCAAAAATTATTATATAAATAACCTGCAAAATATATAATCATCAATATTTATAAAATGTCTGTCGACAAGTTTGGACATTATATGGGTAGCTTTGAAAGATATCAAAACCCACACACCAAGATTCATTTAGATAGCGATCGCCATTTCATCTTTAACTCACGTAGGATAAAAAATATTGCTAACCTTGTATAAGAAAACGATGCTGTTAATAAAGTTTATTTAAAAAGTTATTTTGGTGAACAAAAGAAACAATTGGATACATTATATGAGAAGGGAATGAATGAGATGACAGAACATTTTACCAAATTAATACAACAACAGAACGTATCGCATACAACAAAACTTTTAGACTTAAAAGTAGTACTAACGGATTTAACCCAAGATCAAAGTAATCTCAACAAATCATTAGAGGAGATAAAATCAACGCTTACATACAAAATTGATGTAGCTGAAGAACGACTTTTAAGAAAAATAGCAGATCATTATGAGTTTTTAGATGAGAAACTAAATCGTGTTGAAAGGAATTCACCAGCAGAAGCTCTTAAACGAGTGTGGTCTAAGGTGGCAGCTAGAGATGGAGAGGTGGAAGCTCTTAAACGAATAACAACCGCTGAAGACAATAGAAATGGACAAACAAGCAGTAGTGCAGGAGCTTCATAAGCAAGCACGCAGAAATTTCATAAGACGACGAGTGATAACCAAGGGAATAGACGATCTTTGGCAAGCAGATCTTGTTGAAATGGGTGCTTATTCATAATACAACAAAGGACATCGGGTTGTTTTAACGGTAATAGATACATTTTCAAAGTTTGCTTGGGTTCGTCCAGTAAAATCTAAAGGCAGCGAAGACATTACTAATGCAATGAAATCAATTTTTTTACAAAGGAGAATACCAAAAAACTTGCAAACAGATAATGGTAAAGAGTTTTATAATAAAACATTTCAAAATCTGATGAAAAAACACAATATTAATCACTATTCTACATATAGTATTACGAAAGCATCTATTGTAGAACGATTTAATAGAACTATAAAAGGAATGATGTGGAACAAATTTAGTTTGCAAGGAAATTATCAGTGGATAGATATATGTAAGGAGTTAATTAACCAATATAATAGTCAAAAGCATAGGACTATTGGAATGATGCCATAGTCCGTTAACGCAGGAAATGAAAAATTTATACTTAAACGTGCTTATAATCATCATAAAGTTTTTAAAAATGGTAAACTTAAAGTTAATTAAATATAAGCATATTTTTGCAAAAGGATACACCCCAAACTGGACAGCTGAAATTTTTAAAATTCGCGCTATTCAGAACACAAACCCTGTAACTTATTTATTAGACGACTATCAAGGCAATTCAATTATCGGAAGATTCTATGAGCATGAAGTATTGAAGACACATTTCCCGAATATTTACTTGATTCAGAAGGGTCTTAAAACAAAAGGACAGCAAGTTTACGTTAAATGGCTTGGATTTTCCAATCATCATAGTTCTTGGATTAATAAAGATGAACTACAGCAACAAAACAATTAAAATACTTATCTTTTCATGATTTATATATACAAACCTAAAAAAAATTAATTTTTGAATAATAATGAAAAACTTTATTGTTAACTTTTTAGTGAAATTTTATTCTAAAGAATATTTTTTTTTTTTAATTGATGTTTTAAAAGATGTTTTTGTACTACACATGAATCATCAGCTTCATCATCTTCTCCAGAACTTTCATATAAGTTGCTGTTGTTGTTATAGACTATATTTTCATTTTCCTTCTTCTTTTTTTTGATTATTAAGGAAAATACACCATGCAGGTCTTTGGTTTGCATTAGAATGTGTAATGTTTCATATCAATAATCCATCTGATTCTTAGTAATAACCAGAAATCTTCTCGGTAAATATACGAGCAGTTCCTTATTTACAAGACATCTAATACTTTCACCATATTTTGAATCAATTCTCTCGATTCTGTTAACTTCATATGGGGTGTTTACTTCCATATCCTTTATGGGTAAGTATTTAATATTAGGATTTTGAAAAAGATTTTTTTAGCTTGCTTTCATAATTTTTTTCTTTAAAATTAACTTATTAAGCAATTTTACCTTATTATTATTATCATTTACAGAGTTCTTATCAGTTGCGGTCTTGCATCCAGTTATTTATTAATTTCAAATCAATTGATGTAAAAACTGTTCATAAAAATTCATTAAAATGTCTGAGAAATTTTGTTATTCAATAATATATTTTTTATCAGTTGTGGTTTTTCATCCGGTTATTTACACATTTTTAACTAGCTACGTATGAAATATTACAAAATGTTATGAAATTATAGGATGAAAGGAATTATAGGATATATATTATATTATAAGAGAGAGAAGTTAGAAAAAGAGAAAACATGAATGATCATGTATATATGTTTTAAACTTTTAAAAGACGTGTGCAAGATATAAATAGGGAAAACTATGGTAAGAGAGAGTAAGTTGTTATATTACATTCTTCATTAAATATGTTTTGGGGACAACTTTTAAAAAGTCATGATAAATACTGTACTTGTCATGCTCAGGGGAAAACTTTACAAATAATAAATGCTATAGTTTTGGATATTATGCTGCAGGTGTTTCTAACCGCAGAAGGAGGGGTTAGAACACAAATATTTCCCTCAATAGAGGACAACAAATGCCCACAAACCTTCCAATATTCGAATTCAGTCACAATCAACACATAAAAATTGAAGTCACTGGCGGTATGATATCGCTAATTGAAACAGTCTATGAAGGTGGATATAAAGATATAAATGTATATTCATACAAACCAGAATGTGTTTTCCGAGAAATAGATGGCTCTTTTGGAGGTATAGACAGAAAATATACTAGTAAAGTGGGAATCCCTGGAAACCGACTAACACCATCAACGAATATTAGTCCACATTAACCACCCACCTCAAAAAAGAGAAATACTTTCGATGATGATAGCGAAATTATCAAAATAGGGGGTGTTGGTGGAGGTGGTGGTGATGGAGGAAGCAGCGCAGTTGATAGCTCACTTGAAGGAGAAGATTATGATGAGGATTATTAAATTAGACTATAAATATGAGTAACAATTCTTATTATGTCATTTAAAAATATACCGTTGACTAAAGAAGACATCTGTTAAGAAAAATAAAAATGAAAAATATTTTTGTATTGTACAAGTATTTTCAGCTGCAGTACCTATCGATTTGAGCGAAAATGAATTTAAAAATACAGAGTTTGATGTTAAATTGCCTAATAATGATACTGTAAGCACACAGCTGAATTTCAAGATTTTAAAATTTAGTAAAGATTTACTTGGAACCGCTGAGTCATCAACAGAAGTACAACCTCTGGCAGTTGGGGATGAAGAGTCGCATCCGCCTATAGATCAATCGTTTACAGTGGATGAAGCTATTGAAGCATTTGGGCAAGACTTAGTTAAAAAGGAACAAAATATTGCAGGAATTATTGAAAGTTTACAACCATTTTACAAGCATTTTCAACTGCAATACAAAGATAATATTAAATTGAGAATCCATATGACTACAATTACTTGAAGCGTCTATTAAATATTTCATGTTTTGAATATCGTCAAGTTGAATACGAGAGATTTTTGAGTAATGGTGAAGTTGAGGTGGTTACTCAGGATGATACTACTTTCCTCTCAGATATGACATTAATCAACATTCAAGATTATAAACATGACTTGGAAATGGAAATATCTTAAATTTTTATTAAAACAGTTATAAATTTACCGTCGTCATGTTAAGAGGTTTCAACTATAAAAAAATGAATAACGAGATTCGTGCTAAAATTTTGAAAATTTCCTAAACGAAGAAATACTTTTATGGCCTGAGCACAAGATTACTTTATAAAAATTAAAGGATCGATTCGATGAATATGCATTATATAAGATACTGATGTCAAAATTTGGTGATCATTATAACAATTGTGAGTGGTCAAGAGATGAAGCAACTTGCGTTCCTGATACTTGTGGATGCTCCTCTATCGATAGAATATGGGATGACGCATTGGATATAATAAACTTTTATTATAATATAAATTTTAAGAAATTTCCTTCAGTTAACACCGTGATAATATCGGGATAACGTTAAACAACAATGACTGACGAGAGAATTTTAGTTAAAGACGTTCAAGGTTTCTACATAATGTCATGTTTCACCCGTCCACCACTGTGGAAATGCAGTCATGTGGCAAGTTAGCCTTTGCTCTGCATACCTGCCGTCCTGCTGGCAGCACTGGTACGCTGGCGTATTGCGCGGCTAAGGCTCGCCGGAGGGGTGGTGTTCTTTGCCAGCCCTGGTCGGCAGGCAGAAACGACAAGAATAATAAAAAAAAAATCGTACCAGTTTTTTTTTTTTATTTACCGCCGTGAAAAACACAAATGCCTGAAAACCAAACGAAAAACTCAAAAAACGACAAGAAAAAAAACCACAGTACGACTTAAATCACTGTGAAAGGCCCCCCCCCCCCCTAAATCTTATCGAGTTGCGCTAGCACGCACAAAAACCTCTAGTTACCCACCGCTGTCTACGCCTGTGGTCGATGGTCGCTGTAATCTCATCGACCTAGGCTAACCCTCCCCTTCTGGTCACAAAAGACCAGCCATGGTGACCATCTCGCCTGGTTTTAAGTCACGCCTAATGCCTTACCAAAAATTATACTTACTCCACCATCCCTCGTTCCATGCCACTACTTTGGGTCTACTTAACCCATCATCTCGTGGTTATTCAAAAAAAAAATATATCGGAATTATATTCGTTATAAACAGTTTTATTTCCCTCATGTTTTTTTTTTCCTTTTCTTTTTTTTCTCTTATATTCGTATAGTAGCTAATTCACACAGAATGTAGCTAGGATAAGCAAAATATTGTGATTACTTATATTAACATTGTCACGATTAAGATTTAAATAAATATTAATACTTAGTTTAACATTATTAAAATATTTTCTTTTTTTTTCTCTAGTTATTATTGTCTTCAGTAGGCTTCGTTTTAATAAACGGGAAAATTAAATAGTGCTAATAATAGGGGTATTGAAAAGAAATGTGTACAAGTGAGTTTGTTATATAGGAGTTTATGAAAAAAAAATAAAAAAAACTCACAAACAATGGGACATTTAATACGGTATTTCGAAGTATTTGCAAATATTATGCTTTATGTTGTAGTGTAGGGTATATTAATGTTCAGATTTTATGACCGTTGTTTTTTTTCGGTTTATTTGAAAATATTATGCTTTATGTTGCACTGTAGTGTATAATAATGTTCAGATTTTATGACCGTTGTTTTTTTTTTTTGTATTTCGATTTATTTGAAAATATTATGCTTTATGTTGTAGTGTAGGGTGTATTAGGGTTCAGATTTTATGACCGGTTTTTGTTTTTTCGATTAATTTGGAAATGGTATATCTTATGCATGCATGTAAGTAGTAGATTAGTATATAACTATTTCTTAATTTAAAGGCTTTCTGTTTCATCCGACCGCTTCTATATTTTTTTTTTCAATTATAATAATTATTATTATATGTTTCTATATAGTTATATATAGCCTATTTCTTGCTAATAAGAAATTATGATTATGAGTGAATATAATTTTTTAATTTAATATATAATAATTTAATAATTAATATATATAAATAATTTAATATATACTCAAATGTGGATAAAAAAAATAGTACTGTTTGTCGCTGTATATATATAGTCTAGTCCCCTTAAAATTATTTTAATAAACGATTGCCAAATGGTTAATCAAGATCCAATTTGTGTCTATGTATCTTATATATACAATGACAATCAAAATCTTTTATTACAGAAAAATTGTATCTGTTGATAATATGTCTAAACGCCGGGCTATTACCCTAAACTAATCAGTAGATTAAAATAATATGGAGCTATAGGAAAATGTTCAGTTCTACAGCCTTTCATTCTTAGAATAGTCCTTGTTTAATAGTAAAAATTATTAAATGAGGTTTTAAGAAAACTAAACCCAGCTGTTTGTTTAATGCAACCAGAATAAAAACAAATTAATACCACCGAGCTATATTTAGTAATTAATTCACTTAATTAATTCAACTTAAGACCGTACTAAAAATTGAGTGCGGGAAATACCGATCGAACGTACGTTGTTTTTTTTTTTTTTTCGTCTGTGGTAACTAACGATATCGCGAATTGTTTATACCTGTTTGCATATAATTTATTCTTACAAGCTGACATACAATGGATATAAGAGATGTTTTTTTTTTTTAATTATTGTGAATAAAACAAAATGTATGGTTTTTTTACTATGCGTAATAGACAGGCATGTAGACGTTATGTATGTATGCTAGTTCTTTGCGGTATTAGTCTAATCTATCATGTAAGTCCCAACTGAAAGTCTAACGATGGTTTATAAGGGCAGGCAATTACCGTGGTGTGCCGAAAGTTTAGCCTGTCAATCTACCCTCAATAAACTATATTACCATATATAATTCATGACTACATACATACATAACTCTTAAAAATACAAAATCGTGCCAAAAACCTGTATCCACTTGGCCTGTTTTTTTTTTCGTTTGTTGTTTTCTTTGTTTCATTCCTGGTGTTTTATTTTCCTTCTCCTTGGCTTGTCCCTGTCGCCTGTGGATGTTGTTGTTTGAATTGCTTGTGGATGTAAGCGATGGAGTTGTTGCAGAGCCTGAGTGTGATGATGTTGTTGTTGTTGTTGCTTGCTTGTTGTTGTTGTGGGTGGTTTAGCTGACGTTGAAAATGACGCTGGCTGTAGGTTTTGCTGCTGAGGTGAGAAAAACTTTTAGCCCAACTGGGATATTGGCTAACACAGAAGCTTACCTGGCTGCTCCTTACAGACCGCTGTGGTAGCTGCTGCTACTGGGGGTTCGCTGGTACGCTTTTGGGTGTTGGTGTTGTTTGATGGGGGACCGCTAGCTGTAACGAACGCTGCAGCAATTATTGCTGTGGCAATTGTAGTTGCGGTTGCGATGGTTATAAGTGTTGACAATGTTGTTGTGTGCTCTTGCTCCAGCAGCCATTGTTGTTGAGGTAGAGGAGTTCCAGTATTATTATTAGTTTTATGACCCGAATATAACGTTGTACCGTATAAACCACGACTGATGACTACGGTTTTTGTATTCTAACGATTTGTTAAAACGATTCCATCAATATCAATACCACTTATTTTGGTAGTACGCTTTGTATTAACCTAAAAATCGTATATAAAAACATGGGACATACCGTGATTTGCTTTGTCGTTGTTGTTTTGGGTACTGCTTTTGAGGCTGTTCGACTTTGTTGTATTCGTTGTTCCTGCTGCGCTCGATGACTGTGGGTGCCGTCGTGTTATGTCGTTGTTGCTGCTGTTACCCGGGTGCGGGCGATGACTGTGACAAATCATTCGACGTAGATGTAACTATGGTCTCTTCGTCGCTTTCTGCAGCGACAGCGGAGTTTGGGATTAGATGATGATGGTTATGAGCTATTTTCTGTGTATATGGTTAGCATTACTTTTTTTTTCTTTATAGGCTGCATTTGACCAGTGAGTAGATTTTGTTTCTATAGTTTTTATTATTTTTTTTTTCGGATTTTAGATAAGTTTTCTTTTCTTTTAAGTATTTTAAGCACACAAACACACGTGAACACTTCCTTCAGAGAAGAAAAATTGGTTCAAACTTATTCTTGTATTCAAACACATTAGTTTGTAATTCCATTTCGTTTTTTATTGCCCAGAATACCTTACTCATTGTTGTTATTTTAAAATACTTCAATTGTTGACACTATTTTCTGTGCCTTCGAAACAATTTTATTTTAGCGTGGTTGCCTTTAGATTTTGGTTTTTCTTTTGTCGACACGAAATAAACCAACTCACGCAGCGTTCAGAATGTACAATTAACTCGTCAAAAAAAATCTTTTCGCTGCTGGCGCAACGTGTACTCAGGGGTGTATTTTTTTTTAAGCAATTCTGGCCAATGGTGCCAAAATTTGTACCCGTTAGTGAGCTTTTACACGGGAAATTGTTGGACGCCGTGTTTTCGTCCATAAAAACCTACAGTCACCGACAAAGCTTCGAGTCCCGCTCGAATCACGCCACGAACCAAAACTTATGATCGTTTAGAAGCTTGGTCGTGATTGGCTGAGAAATAGATACACGAGCAATCCATTTTAGAAGGTAAGCCGAGATAGGCTAAAAGGCCAAACGGTATGAATTATTCGCCGAAGCTTTTCGATGCTATATAATCTCAACTGACAGCCAGATGTCGCTGCTCGAAATTTATTTGGCTCCCGTTTGGTGTAATCTCAACCTCGGAGAATAAAAATGTACTTTTACCGTGCATGAACGGAAATAGTTACGAAGATGTAAAATCGACTCAATTTGGCATCTCATGCGACCGAACTGTCAAACTGTCAAGAATATCGTTGTATGGCAGAAAATTTAATAAAAAACATTTTCAGGAAAGCGTAAAAAGGCTATAAGGTCGGTCTACAATAAGCTGCTCTAATGTGCCCATGACAAACGCAGGGACTCTCGACAAGCTTCTCTGCTTAAGAGATACATGGGAAAAGATGGCGCTTTTCTTTCTCACACTTGAACTTGATATCGCTTTGACTTATCATTGACATACCAGGTGTCTCTCTTTACTATTTTAGGTCTTTGCCGTGAAAGATGCCTAACGCCTTACCACTCAAATCCTCTAGATCGTACAAGCTATTCCCTACTGCCCTCACAATTCGACACTTCAGAAAACGCTTTGAAAGTTTGTCGCTGATTTGTTTTGAGAAGTCACTGAGTTGAAAATTCCGTCGGTAGACTTCCTGTCCATTCTGAAATTGGATTTTACGACTTTTTAAGTTGTATCTCTTAACGTTTTGCTCGTGACTCTTGTGCAGTTGCTCGTGGATTTTATTGCGCGTCACCTCTTGCCTAACTGGCTTAGGTATCACCACCGTTTTAGGATCGCTGAGCAGACCCAGTCTTCGTGCTACCTGGTATGCGCTTGCATGAGTGATCATGTTGTGACCGAAGAGAGCAAAATAAGGTGTCATTCCTCCATCGAGGAGTGTACCGAAGAACGCAATTCAACCAAAAAAATCACGCAAATATCAGAAAATTAGAGAAGGCTTCGAGCGCCCAGATGTTCCAATTCGACAATGGAAAATTCGCGAAATCAAAAGTTTCGTCCGTTTTGGACCTGAGTAACCAGATTATAAGAAAAACGAGGAAATTTAATTTTTATGTATATATATACCGAGGGTTTGAAAGCGCCCCAGTTCACGTAACTGTTGTTAGCCCAATGTCAAAACGAAACAAAAAAAAAATTAATAAGAGCGAGATTGAGGTCCACTTTAAGACGGTGGTTGCAGAACTTAGCAAAAAAAATTTTATATAAGAATAATAATAATAATATAAGTAATGATAATAAGTGTAAGTAATAAGATATTAATATAGTAGGTGAGTAATTCAAGTATATGTTCGAGGGTTTTTTCTTTTTTTTTTATAATAAATTGGGTTATATAAAAAAAAAATATACAAAAACTTCGGGAGAGTTGTATAGACTAAGCTGTAAAAATATATATCTCCAAAACCAATAATCAAAATAATACGATAACTGATAATAATAAATCAAAAACTATATATCTCCAAAACCAATAATCAAAATAATACGATAGCTGATAATAATAAATCAAAAATATGAAGGCATAAAGTTCAGGTGGTGGCATAAAACAAACAGGAGTGGTGAAGTAAGATTGAATTCAACGAGACCAACGGAAGCAACTTTCTTTCTTGTGCCATATTTGCACCCTCCGAGTCGAGGTTTTTGACAACAACGGACCGCAATTATTTCTTATGCTGAGGTTTCTCATGCCTATTCGCTTCACCTTATGGTGTTGCGGCCGTTCATCCCGAGTTGGAGTATTTATTCAAAATCAAAAAAAACTTTATATTTACTTTTGTCCCTAAAGAAGAGTGCTACGCAACTCTTTATCCCCCCCTTTTTCTCCACAGCTCTCAACTCCGAGTCGAGGTTACTTTTTTTTTAATAGCTAGCTAGTCCCTTTTATGACCCCTCTGGTTTGGCAGCTCTTCCCGATCTGGAGCAATTTTCAAAATACAAAAACGATTTAAAGTTAATTTTTTTTCTTCCTCTCTAAGCCCGCACACAGCGAAGCATATGAGTCGTGCTGTGCGCAAATCTAAAACTGCCCGCTAATGCGTGAGAAGAAACGAGATACACTCTATATCCGCTGTTGCCCTCATAAGCAAAACGCCTTGCTCACAGACCAGCCCATATGCTTCGCTGTGGGCGCTGCCTAACAGTGTTTTTACCCCCCGGTTGTACACTTACTGTACCCTCCGAACCAAGGTTTTTCTCTCTAGCTAGCCTGCCTGAGTATTGTCAAAAACGAGATTCAAAATTATTTTCCAATGGTTACATGCAACGAATCCCCGGCATGTTAGGGTTTTTCACCTTACGGTTTGTAAAAACAGCCGCTCAATATGGGAACAGACGCTGGCCAACACGCCGCCCAATCTGGGTACAGACGCGTGTTGGGCTCGCTGGGGTACGCTGGTGCGCTACTCCCGTCATCCTACATCTTCCACGCAGGATGCCCCTGCGGGTGTGATTAAGAATAAGTAGAACTATCAAAGTATTCAAAAAAATTAAGGGTCATCGGCCTCCAATTAACTGTCGCAACTGTAGTCGCAGTGCAAAGACCTTTACGCTACAGGACTTACGGCTAACTGCAACCTCGATGTTACAAAAAAAAAAAAAATTAACGAACTTAATCTACTTGGTATTGTTAACCCTAGCAGTATAATCCTCAAACAAAACCACGTCGCAACTGCAGTCGAGGCGCTGTGGCCTAAACGCTGCAGGACTTACGAGTTCCCTTCCTAGGACCTGCTTCAGGTCTAACATACCTTAAAACTAAAAACTTACTCTACCGCCCGAAACGCAATTTCTCCTTGACCCCGCGATCGGCTCTCTTTGGAACTAACTCCGTCGCAACTGCCATCCAGGTTCAAAGACCTCAACGCTGCAGGACTTACGTAATTACGCCCCAAGAGACCAAACTCAAAGTCTACAAAAAAAATTCTACCTTAGTCAAGCCTCACGTTGGACGCCAATTCTGTCGTGTTTCGGCCCCACGTTGGGCACCAATTCTGTCATGTTTCGCCCGTCCACCACTGTGGAAATGCAGTCATGTGGCAAGTTAGCCTTTGCTCTGCATCCCTGCCGTCCTGCTGGCAGCACTGGTACGCTGGCGTATTGCGCGGCTAAGGCTCGCCGGAGGGGTGGTGTTCTTTGCCAGGCCTGGTCGGCAGGCAGAAACGAAAAGAATAATAAAAAAAAATCATACCAGTTTTTTTTTTCTTTATTTACCGCGGTGAAAAACACAAATGCCTGGAAACCAAAAGAAAAACTCAAAAAACGACAAGAAAAAAAAAACCACAGTATGACTTAAATCACTGTGAAAGTCCCCCCCCCCCCCTAAATCTTACCGAGTTGCGCTAGCACGCACAAAAATCTCTAGTTGCCCACCGCTGTCTACGCCTGTGGTCGATGGTCGGTGTAATCTCATCGACCTAGGCTAACCCTCCCCTTCTGGTCACAAAAGACCAGCCATGGTGACCATCTCGCCTGGTTTTAGGTCACCCCTAATGCCTTACCAAAAATTATACGTACTCCACCATCCCTCGTTCCATGCCACCACTTTGGGTCTACTTAACCTATCATCTCGTGGTTATTCAAAAAAAAAAAATATATCGGAATTATATTCGTTATAAACAGTTTTATTTCCCTCATTTTTTTTTTTTTTAGGATAAGCAAAATATTGTGATTACTTATATTAACATTGTCACGATTAAGATTTAAATAAATATTAATACTTAGTTTAACATTATTAAAATATTTTTTTTTCTCTAGTTATTATTGTCTTCAGTAGGATTCGTTTTAATAAACGGGAAAATTAAATAGTGCTAATAATAGGGGTATTGAAAAGAAATGTGTACAAGTGAGTTTATTATATAGGAGTTTATGAAAAAAAAATAAAAAAAACTCACAAACAATGGGACATTTAATACGGTATTTCGAAGTATTTGCAAATATTATGCTTTATGTTGTAGTGTAGGGTATATTAATGTTCAGATTTTATGACCGTTGTTTTTTTTTCGGTTTATTTGAAAATATTATGCTTTATGTTGTACTGTAGTGTATAATAATGTTCAGATTTTATGACCGTTGTTTTTTTTTTTGTATTTCGATTTATTTGAAAATATTATGCTTTATGTTGTAGTGTAGGGTGTATTAGGGTTCAGATTTTATGACCGGTTTTTGTTTTTTCGATTAATTTGGAAATGTTATATCTTATGCATGCATGTAAGTAGTAGATTAGTATATAACTATTTCTTAATTTAAAGGCTTTCAGTTTCATCCGACCGCTTATATATTTTTTTTTCAATTATTATTATTATTATTATATGTTTCTATATAGTTATATATAGCCTATTTCTTGCTAATAAGAAATTATGATTATGAGTGAATATAATTTTTATTGGACATTTGTATGTTGTGTCAAATAAATATATATACTCAAATGTGGATAAAAAAAATAGTACTGTTTGTCGCTGTATATATATAGTCTAGTCCCCTTAAAATTATTTTAATAAACGATTGCCAAATGGTTAATCAAGATCCAATTTGTGTCTATGTATCTTATATATACAATGACAATCAAAATCTTTTATTACAGAAAAATTGTATCTGTTGATAATATGTCTAAACGCCGGGCTATTACCCTAAACTAATCAGTAGATTAAAATAATATGGAGCTATAGGAAAATGTTCAGTTCTACAGCCTTTCATTCTTAGAATAGTCCTTGTTTAATAGTAAAAATTATTAAATGAAGTTTTAAGAAAAATAAAAACCCAGCTGTTTGTTTAATGCAAACAGAATAAAAAAAATTTAATACCACCGAGCTATATTTAGTAATTAATTCACTTAATTAATTCAACTTAAGACCGTACTAAAAATTGAGTGCAGGAAATACCGATCGAACGTACGTTGTTTTTTTTTTTTTTTTCGTCTGTGGTAACTAACGATATCGCGAATTGTTTATACCTGTTTGCATATAATTTATTCTTACAAGCTGACATACAATGGATATAAGAGATGTTTTTTTTTTTTAATTATTTTGAATAAAAAAATTTGTATTGCTTTTTTACTATGCGTAATAGACAGGCATGTAGACTTTATGTATGTATGCTAGTTCTTTGCGGTATTAGTCTAATCTATCATGTAAGTCCCAACTGAAAGTCTAACGATGGTTTATAAGGGAAGGCAATTACCGTGGTGTGCCGAAAGTTTAGCCTGTCAATCTACCCTCAATAAACTATATTACCATATATAATTCATGACTACATACATACATAACTCTTAAAAATACAAAATCGTGCCAAAAACCTGTATCCACTTGGCCTGTTTTTTTTTTCGTTTGTTGTTTTCTTTGTTTCATTCCTGGTGTTTTATTTTCCTTCTCCTTGGCTTGTCCCTGTCGCCTGTGGTTGTTTTTGTTTGAATTGCTTGTGGATGTAAGCGATGGAGTTGTTGCAGAGCCTGAGTGTGATGATGTTGTTGTTGTTGTTGCTTGCTTGTTGTTGTTGTGGGTGGTTTAGCTGACGTTGAAAATGACGCTGGCTGTAGGTTTTGCTGCTGAGGTGAGAAAAACTTTTAGCCCAACTGGGATATTGGCTAACACAGAAGCTTACCTGGCTGCTCCTTACAGACCGCTGTGGTAGCTGCTGCTACTGGGGGTTCGCTGGTACGCTTTTGGGTGTTGGTGTTGTTTGATGGGGGACCGCTAGCTGTAACGAACGCTGCAGCAATTATTGCTGTGGCAATTGTAGTGTCAGTTGCGATGGTTATAAGTGTTGACAATGTTGTTGTGTGCTCTTGCTCCAGCAGCCATTGTTGTTGAGGTAGAGGAGTTCCAGTATTATTATTAGTTTTATGACCCGAATATAACGTTGTACCGTATAAACCACGACTGATGACTACGGTTTTTGTATTCTAACGATTTGTTAAAACGATTCCATCAATATCGATACCACATATTTTGGTTGTACGCTTTGTATTAACCTAAAAATCGTATATAAAAACATGGGACATACCGTGATTTGCTTTGTCGTTGTTGTTTTGGGTACTGCTTTTGAGGCTGTTCGACTTTCTTATATTCGTTGTTCCTGCTGCTCTCGATGACTGTGGGTGCCGTCGTGTTATGTCGTTGTTGCTGCTGTTACCCGGGTGCGGGCGATGACTGTGACAAATCATTCGACGTAGATGTAACTATGGTCTCTTCGTCGCTTTCTGCAGCGACAGCGGAGTTTGGGATTAGATGATGATTGTTATGAGCTATTTTCTGTGTATATGGTTAGCATTACTTTTTTTTTCTTTATAGGCTGCATTTGAACAGTGAGTAGATTTTGTTTCTTTAGGTTTTTTATTTTTTTTTTCGGATTTTAGATAAGTTTTCTTCTCTTTTAAGTATTTTAAGCACACAAACACACGTGAACACTTCCTTCAGAGAAGAAAAATTGGTTCAAACTTATTCTTGTATTCAAACACATTAGTTTGTAATTCCATTTCGTTTTTTATTTGCACAGAATACCTTACTCATTGTTGTTATTTTAAAATACTTCAATTGTTGACACTATTTTCTGTGCCTTCGAAACAATTTTATTTTAGCGTGGTTGCCTTTAGATTTTGGTTTTTCTTTTGTCGACACGAAATAAACCAACTCACGCAGCGTTCAGAATGTACAATTAACTCGTAAAAAAAAATCTTTTCGCTGCTTGCGCAACGTGTACCCAGGGGTGTATATTTTTTTAAGCAATTCGGGCCAATGGTGCCAAATTTGTACCCGTTAGTGAGCTTTTACACGGGAAATTGTCGGACGCCGTGTTTTCGTCCATAAAAACCTACAGTCACCGACAAAGCCTCGAGTCCCGCTCGAATCACGCCACGAACCAAATCTTATGATCGTTTAGAAGCTTGGTCGTGATTGGCTGAGAAATACATACACGAGCATTCCATTTTAGAAGGTAAGCCGAGATAGGCTAAAAGGCCAAACGGTATGAATTATTCGCCGAAGCTTTTCGATGCTATATAATCTCAACTGACAGCCAGATGTCGCTGCTCGAAATTTATTTGGCTCCCGTTTGGTGTAATCTCAACCTCGGAGAATAAAAATGTACTTTTACCGTGCATGAACGGAAATAGTTACGAAGATGTAAAATCGACTCAATTTGGCATCTCATGCGACCGAACTGTCAAACTGTCAAGAATATCGTTGTATGGCAGAAAATTTAATAAAAAACATTATCAGGAAAGCGTAAAAAGGCTATAAAGGTCGGTCTACAATAAGCTGCTCTAAGGTGCCCATGACAATAAATAATGATTTTAATATAAAAGAATTGAGTATTGCAGTAGACAATGACTCACAAGTTCAAACATTTATAATTAAACCGCCTTTTCAATATACATCTCTGACAACAAAGGAAAAAGTTTAATATAATTGGCTTTATAGAAATCATCATGGATTAAAATGGGAAGATGGCGATTCAACTGTAACAAATATTATAGAATATTTTAAAACATATATTAGAGATAAAAATTTTTGTTATTATGTTAAAGGTTTAGAAAAAATTAAATGGCTTAAAAAATTGTTTCAAGATGAAATTATTATTTATCATAAATTAGACGATTTAAACTGTCCAAATTTAAAAACTTTATATCAAAATGATCAATCAATAAATGTTTGTAGCTACCATAAGAAACATTTTACATGTGCTGAAAAGAATATTTACTCTTGAGAAAGTTTATAAATAAAGAATTAAAATTATAAAAACAATTTAATGTTATCATTTAATTCTTAAACCAAATTAAATAAATATCGATCGTCAGTTCAAGTACTCATGTCTATAACAATCTCTTTAAGCGGAACCACCTGTTGGCTCATATGAATTTGAAGATATTAGCTTTTTCTTGAAAACGGCCGTAAGAGACATTGATAAATCAATTTTCCTAGCAATTGAATCGAACCACAACACTCTTCAAACTGAAATTGAATCCTCTATAGATATAGATTTTTCAAAACCGAACAGTATAGGACAGCTACTAGGATTCAGTAAAAGAAAATTGCTAATAAATGAGTTACCGTATGAGGACTTTATCGAAGTGATTAATATAGAGCCGTTACAAAATATAGAAAAAGGAAATATATACATGTATACCAGTCAGTTAAAAGAAAACAATTTGACTCGGATTAACTTTTAAATATTACAAATATAAACACAGTCCTTATCGAATGCAACTTATCCATAGGATCATATATTAACAACACACCAGATCATACTATTCACGAATTTCCTCTCAATGTTGCACCTGGCTATAAAATAAATGAGAAACCTCAAAATGTCATTTATTTACCTGTCAACTGTCAACAAGTAAACAACATTACTATTAGAATCTTAAATCAAGACGGTGAGCTTATAAATTTTCGAGGAGAAATAATTTCAGTAAGACTTTACTTTAAACCAGAATAAAAAAAAAATGATTATTTATAATAAAAGCATAATTCAGAAAGGATTTCTAGGTAGTCCTTCATCAACTCTCGACCGAGTCTATACAAAAAAAAATTGTTGACTGCAGCTAATATGGAATATTTAAAATCCTTGGGACTTAATCTACAATCATGAACAATCATGATATTAAATGTCCTACAAAAACCAATATATGATGAGAGCATTATTAAGAGGGAATATCATAGTTACTCTCCATATTTGAGATCCTTCAACAATAACGATGAAATTCGAATACCAATTCAAAATCAATACCTTTTTGTCTTACCAAGTGAGAGTATGATTTACATTCATGGTTCTATAGTAAACAAGGAAGGAGGAAATGACGTGGTAACAACAGGAGTCAAATTAATAAATATCTTTGTTACATATCTGTTTGATGAAATTCGATATGAAATTAATGGTTTTGAAGTTGATCGTACACAAAATCTTGGAATTTCATCCACCATGAAAAATTTTGCATCATTAAGTGTGGTTGAAAGTGATACATTAAGAAACGCTGGTTGGGTTCCTGATGAAAATTTTACGTTGGGCAAATCTCATTTTACCCAACACATCTCGTAAACTCATTATTAAACAAAAAGTGTTCGGAAAACAAACGAAACAAAAAAATAACAGATAAAAACAAACAGTCTGGCAACACTCAACAAGAAACAAAAAAATACTTAGGCATAACATATATACCAAAACTGACGGGTAACACACACATACGAAAAATAATGAGAGCGGACAACACAAAATTTGCATATAAATCAAACGCCACTTTAAACCAAATATTCACAAAAACAAAAACAAAAATTAAAAACGAAGACAAAAACAACGTTGTATACGAACTGCAATGCAAAGGCGACGAACACGATAGTTGTGACAAAACTTATATAGGAA
This sequence comes from Coremacera marginata, assembly GCA_914767935.1. Lineage (NCBI taxonomy): Eukaryota > Metazoa > Arthropoda > Insecta > Diptera > Sciomyzidae > Coremacera > Coremacera marginata. Next base: position 118,254,108 of record OU612045.1, on the reverse strand, counting down.
CAACAAAAAGAGCGCTAAAAATAAGAATGGCAGAACATAAGCTGGACATAAGAAACAAAAAAACAACAACAGCGCTAGCACAACATATATTGACTACAGGCCATACAGCTGATTTTGAGGCTGTAAGAATCTTGGACGTTGAAAACAAAACAAAAAGAAGAATGACATTAGAAAGTTTAAGAATACAACAAAAAGAGGACAGAGCAATAAATTTCAAAGAAGACACTGACAATATAAACAACAACTATGCAGTAGCAATTGACGTATAGGCTATAATAGTTTCGCTTAAATTTTGTGTTCAAATAAATTTTTCTGTTTTTTAAAAAGTTTATGTCATGTAAAATTTTTGTAATTTCAAATAATGGTTTATTGTCAAAATTAACTTAATGTATCTTTTAATGTAAAGTAAGTTTTTGGTTAATTGTTTTTTTAAAAAATTGTTCATATATGTTTCTGTAGATAAAAAATTAAAAAATCTCCCCTGAAGATGTCGCCAAGAAAGTGACGAAACGTCGGGAAAAAATTGAATTTTTATTTTTATATTTAAAAATTGCAATTAAAAAGAAATGGCCAAACAACTCCATTCAACTTAAATAAATATATCTCATTTTAGTTGCTGTGTGCCATTAAAAATGTTACTGGGTTTTGCTGAAGATTATAATAAAATAATATTAAATTCGAAGCATGAGCTTATCCTTCAACGTTCATGATCTAAAGAGGGATCATTTCATCCTAATAATGCAACAGATCAATTAAAATTTACTATATTAGATATAGTATGGAAAATGCCTCACATACAACTATCGGACTTTGCAAAATTGGAAATGTACAAAATAATTAACGACAAAAATATTATATTAATGCCATTTCGAAGTTGGGACTGTCATGTAAATCCAATGCTACCAAAGAGTACAAAGGTTTTATGGAATGTAAAACTAGCTCCGCAAAATGAAAGACCTAGATTTCTTATCATCGGTCTACAAAGAGAAAAAAGTAAAGAGGAAGGAAATATATTCGATCATTGTAATATCTCTAATTTAAAAGTATATCTAAACTCTGAATCATATCCCTATGATGATTTAAATAGTCGCTTTGAAATGGGGCAGTATGCTGTACTATATGATATGTATATGTACTATATGGATATGTACTATATGATATGTATCAACCATTGCTAGATGTCAGTACATTCAAGGCTATTGCTCCGCTAATTATTGTTGATGTAACACACCAAAATGAGGCAGTTAAAGTTGGACCTATTGAAATACGAATTTGATACCGAATCACTCGAACCAATTCCAAATAAAACATCAGCCTACTGTTTGGTAATTCACGATCGTTTAATTGAATACTCACCTCTAACCAGCGAAATCAGAAGAATAATTTAAATATGCAATTACTTATTTCACATAATTTTTAATAAAAATAAAATAAAAGTAAAAAATACAAATGAATAAATCGACTCGTTTTTGTTGTATTTATACTCGTATAAACATAGTTGAGTATGGTTATGGTTGGTATTTACAAGCTGAAGGTTATGGTAACGCTCTCGATCGCCAGCATGATTTGCTCATAATCAGCATAGTTGAGTATGGTCATGGTTTGTATTCACAAGTTCAAGGTAACGTTGACGCTCTCGATCGACAGCTCAACTTGCTCATAGCCCCCACCCCCACAGCGCCTTTGTCTACACCTAATGTAAATGCCCTGCTTAGATTTAAATAGCAATTATAAATTCATAGCCCCACGCCACCGATTTCATACTTTGACTTTCCGTTAGTCAACCCAAGCTGCTGCTGCTGCTGTTGCCGCACTTATCTTCAATTTACCAAATCGTCTGTCGAACTCACACGTCGTCCCGCCAGTCGACATACACGCTGGGACCGCCACCATCCTTATCTAAATTCCTATAGCACCAACAACACTTCATGCGGTGAGCGAAGTCGACAACAGCAACAGCAACAACATGCTTTAACCCTACTATCACTCTGGCACCCTACATCATGTGACACCGAGATACCACCGCTGAGATGCCGCCTAGCTGTGGTCACCATACCTATCTCGAAGTCGAACAATGTCGGCAGCTACACTGAGCGCTACAATAGGACGCTGCGGGCAGAGAACGCCGACTGCGCTGCTCCGCACAATTTTGTGAATTTTTAGGGCATATGTAAAACCCCATGCGATTTTTCTGCGGAACTCTCATAGCTACTCTACTGATATTGATTTCTTTATACTGTTGTACTTATATTTACATTTTTGTTTAATAGTTTTTTATATATATTTTAAAATATTTAGTTATAAAATGTAATAATATTATTATCTATCTATCTATATGTATAAAAATGGATGTATGTATGTGGGTATGTATGTATATCTCGTATAGACTCCAAAACCACCGAACCAATCTTTATGAACTTTTTAGGGCTACTGAAGCAACATTCTGAGAGTGTTCCTGTGAAGTTTGGTGTTGATTGGACAAGGGGGCCTGGTACCCCCCACACAGCCCAAGTTGGCTCTATCGCCAACAAACCAGGAAAAAATGCTATATATCAGACGGTTTTAATCGTATAAGACTAAAATTTGGCAATTTTATTCAGATGGCTACTTTCAGTGACTGCAAAAATGGGCGTAGTTTCACTATATCTACGCCCACTTTTCAGATATCATTTTAATTATTGAGAAGTTCAAGTTTTGATAGAAAATCTTAGAATGCAGGTACTATGGATCCAAGTGGCAGTCACTATGTAATTACAAATGTTGTCACGCCCACTTTTACCGCCCACAAATCAGTAAAAATGCTTTATATCAGACGGCTTTTGCTGTAGAAGACTAAGATTTGGTAATTTAGTTCATGTGGCCACTATTACATCAATTAAAAAATGGGCGTAGCCGCCCCATATCTACGCCCACTTTTTCGAAATCATAGAAAGTAACTTAGATATGCAGGTGCTCTAAATGGCAGTCAATATATATATATATAAATTTTGTCACGCCCATTTGGACCACCCTCAAATAAAAAAAAAACAAAACGAAATGGCCAATTTCAGCCCTCGAAAGGAGTTTGACCGAGCTTCTTATGATCAATTGTGTTGTGCGTGTTGTGGAATGTTTGAACACAAATGATCGAGAACTGAACCTACAAGTTTTATGCCGACTCCAAACGGCTTATGTCCTCTAGAAGCTTTTCATGCCAGTTTTTACTCTCTGAGTTTTGCCATTGTCTGCATAAAGATGACGGCCGAACGGAAAAATTAAATCAATTGAAAAAACTTTTTGTGTCAGATGGAATTCGATCCTGGGTTCTATGGAATACAAGCCTCGCACCTCAAGCAGTATGGCACGGAATGGTTTGAAATATGCTCTAAAAATCGAGTTTTTTGTAAAAATGTTTTGCTGATATGGTGGTTAAAAATAACAAACGGTCAGAAATAATAGTAATGAAAAAGTTCTTCCAATCTGCAACAATAAATTTTAAATGTTTACAGTTGAACAAGAGGTAATGCGGATTTTCATTAGTTTTTTAACATTTTTTTATATCATTTTCACTAAAATTCAAATATAAATTTTTTTGTTTTGACTTGCCGTGATACTTTTAGTAAAATAAATTATCTTTTGATGATAAAATATAGCGTAAAGTGAAGAATTATATTGAATGAAATTACAAAAAAAATTACACATTTATTAAAATTTTACAATTTGACCAAAAGTAGTATGGGAAAAAATAAATTTGAATTTCAGTGAAAATAATATGAAGAAAGTTAAAACAATCCATAAAAATCCGTATTTTTTTGGCCCAAGGGAAAAAATTTAAGATTTTTTGATGCAAAAGAATTTTTTCATTACTGTTATTTCTGACCGTTTGTTTTTTTCTTTTTAACTACCATACCAGTCAATATTATATAAACATAATATAATATATAATATTATATAAACATAAGCCATGGATTATTTTGAAGAACCGGACCGAACAACCTTTTTTCTAAGGAGCGTGAGGCGACTTAATGTATACACGTATGTGGGTATATATGTATATCACGTAAAGACTTGTAACGGCACGCTAAGTGGTGGGTTCTGGCTTTCATGTTTGAAGGTGGCATTGACTGTGAAGTTGAATCCACATTCGAACATGCAGGTCAGAATTCGCCATGGCTGTGTCGTTTGCAAACATGAGTGACATACTGCGTATGCCACGGCTGGCGCGTTCGAGGTGTGACAGCTGACATGTGACTTTGACAGCTTACACTTTGACTTTGACAGTTAACATTTTGACTTTGACAGTCAACACATTAAATGACAGTTGACGTTTTACTTTGACAGCTGACATTTTGACTTTACCATCAACACGTCGCGTGACAGATTACGTTCTTGTATTTCAAAACGGACGGTATACCATTTTTATTTCTAACATTTTATGTCCGATGAAATCTGACGTTTCTTTGACATTGAAATCCGACATTGGTATTTAATTAAATTTGACGTTTATCGTACAGCTAAATTTGACGTTTTTTTTTTGGTTATTCTCATCTGACATTTCTCATTTATTCACTCTACATTGTTGTTGTAAATTAGACAGTTTTATTTAATTCAGTTTTTCCTTAATTCAGACAGCTGTCACAAATCCTTTTCCAGCTGTCTCACTTCGAATGCGTTCGTTCTGAATAGTTCAAGTGAACATTGAGAAGTCTGAAAGGTTCGCAGTGGGTGTAAATCGTTTGCTTTAAGATCGCGACGCCAGTATGACACACACTGTGAACTTAGCACACTTCTCAAACAAATAAAGTATGTATGAGCTAGTGAACACCCCCATTGACATATTGACATATTTGCTAAGTGTCAAATAATCTTGACAAGTTTTGGAAAATGGGCAACTTCCGCCCTAAAACAATTCTTTTCATCGTTGGACAGCGGGAATGAGAGCCACCCCATAATTGGCTCCAAAAGAAGCGGCTAGCATCAACCACATCATCAACATAGGAATCATCTGAGGAAGCACAGGTAAGAGCTCTGTAGCGACTAATGTAGCTGGTGGATTAAATTTTGTTTTCCACATAGCAGCAAATCGTCAAGAAGGCAATAAATCTGCCAACGGCAACCCCACAGCCACTTGCAACCGCAATAGCGGCGCACACTCAAGCAGCCACTTGTAAGAGCAATAGCGGCGCACAATCCAGCAGCCACTTGCAACAGCAATAGCGGCGCACGACCCAGCAGCGGGCTAGTGACAGCCTCAACAGCGGCGCAACCCCCAAAAGCACTGGAAGCGCCAACAACAGCTACAGCAGTTGCAGCAGCGGCGCACACACCAACATTCCAACAGCCACTTGCAACAGCAGCGGCTCCAACATCCACCACCGTATCAGCATAAGCAGCGGCTACAGCCTCCGTGGCCCACCCAGCAACATCAGTGCTATCAGGCGGCAATAAAAGTGCACCCAACAGCCAAAGCAGGAGGACCAACAAATTAAGGGCCACAGCAGGAGCGCACCCCAAAATGGCACACAGAACCAGCCATCACAGTAAGCGCCCTAAGCACCGCACCGAGAACCGCACATCATCATCAATAAGAGCGCTTAAGAGAAGCAGGTAAGGGCTCAATTAGCATGCTAAATTTATAATTTTTGCATGCTACTAAAATTATAATTTTTCATGCACATCAGGCGCACACAGTCAATGCCAATAACAGAAGCGGCTACAGCCTCCGTGGCCCACCCAGCAACATCAGTGCAATCAGGCGCACACAGTCAACGCCAATAACAGCAGAGGCTCTCACATCAGCTGCACACGACTAGCCATCGTTAGCACCACCACACATTGGTCAACAGGTTTTTTTTGCAACTATATATTTTTTTGTTTTCTTTAAGGGAAGGGAAAGAAGAAAAAAAAAAAAAAAGAGGCAGATTTTTTTTATGTAATTTTTAGATTTGCCAACCAAACCCCGAAAAACTCAACCCTTTTAGAGTTTTAACATATCAGAAATCAAGTAAAGATTTAGTTTTATTTAACTATAAATAACATCGAAAATAAACTTTAAAATAAGGTTTTATTTTTGAAGTGAGCAGTATAAATAAAAATATACTAATAGTCTTATTCTGGTTATTGACAGCTGTAAATTCATGGACAAGTTAGCTTTTGATGTGCTATATTTTTCCAAGGATTGAAAATATTTTTTTTTAAATGTTTCGCAAATTTATTAGTTCAGAATATTTTTTTTGATGGTGCTGACATTTTTGTCATGTTATGAGCTATTGATTACATTTTAAAATAAGCGATTTTTACAGTTGTCAATGAATTTACAATTGTCAATCACCAGAATAGGGCTATAAAACCTATAAATATAAAATTAAAATAATATAAAAATTTTTATTAAATAAAATAAAATAAAAATAAACTTTTATATAAAAATTTTTATTAAATAAAATAAAATAAATTAAAAATTTTATTAAATACAATAAAAGAAAATATTTTTTTTTTTTTTAAAAATTAACTAAAATAAAATAGAAATAAAAATTAAATTAAATTAAAATTTTTATACTATAAAACCTATAAATATAAAATTAAAATAATATAAAAATTTTTATTAAATAAAATAAAATAAAAATAAACTTTTATATAAAAATTTTTATTAAATAAATTAAAAATTTTATTAAATACAATAAAATAAAAATTTTTTTTTTAAAAAATTAACTTAAATAAAATAGAAATAAAAATTAAATTAAATTAAAATTTTTATACTATAAAACCTATAAATATAAAATTAAAATAATATAAAAATTTTTATTAAATAAAATAAAATAAATTAACAATTTTATTAAATACAATAAAAGAAAATTTTTTTTTTAAAAATTAACTAAAATAAAATAGAAATAAAAATTAAATTAAATTAAAATTTTTATATCATAAAACTCATAAAATAAAATAAAATAAAATAAAAATAAACTTTTATGTAAAAATTTTTATTAAATAAAATAAAATAAATTAAAGATTTTATTAAATACAATAAAAGAATATTTTTTTTTTTATTTAAAAATTATTAACTAAAAATAAAAGAAAAAAAAATACAATAAATAAATAATAAATGTACCATGAAATAAAAATAAACAAAAATAAAGTTTTTTTTTGTGAAATAAAAAATCAAATTTATAAATTTATTGAAGTAAAAATCAAATAAAACAAAAGTTTTTATTAAGATAAAATAAAAATAAAAATAAAAAATTTTTTATTAATATAACATTAATAATAAAAGTAAAATAAAAATAACTAAAATTTTTATTAAAAATAAAATAAAATTAAATAAAATTTTATTTAAATAAAATGTAAATTATATAAAAATTTTATAAGAATAAAATTATATAAAAAGTTTATTAAAATAAAAATTAAATAAAATTTTATTTAAATGAAAAGAAAAGAAAACAGGTTTACTTCAGATACCAGGCCAGTTAAATTTAACATTATAAAAAAAAAAAAAAAAAAAAAAAAAAAAAATCGAATAAGAATAAGAAATAAGAATAAGGAAAATTATAATTGGAGAACTAAAATGTATTTTTTTTATAAGTATTATATTATAATAGTAAGAGCTTAGAAATTAAATTGTATATTAAAATGAACTTATAAGTTTTCTTATTTGGTTAGGGTGAGAATGGTCGCGGTTAGGGGAGGACCAACTACTTCGCCCCGAGGTCCTGCATGGTAGGGAGGGATGTGTGGGCAGAACCTGAACAACTGGCTCGAGTGTTGGTTGGTGGATGGATGAGCCAGGGGCTCCCAACCTTTTCCAATTTTTTTTAATTTAATTTTCTTTCTTTTCAGCTCCGGTTGTTTTGATATTTGTTGGTCCGAATCTCGACGCGATAAATTTTTTTTGTTTTTGCACGTGATTTATTTGTACGGCGAAGGTACGCGGGGTTGGCCACCACGAACCCCCCCATCACTCCCGAACTGCTAGCACATAGGCTCACCAGCACGTGCATTCGTGGCCAACTTCGTGTCCGCGGGTCACCTGACCAGGAGCGGTGGCGTCGGCTGAGGTAAGCAGGCGCCCTGACTAACTTTCTGTGCGAAAGCCACAGGGGCGCATTCACCGTGCACCCTCAAAAAAAATGAAAAGTCAGGGCTGCTGCTTCCCTGTTCGGCCTCACCGCTCAGCGTTGCCAGACGCATTCGTTTTTTTTGTTGTTAAAATATGTGACCCTTTCGCCCCGCTACAAATTGGCGCCCAACGTGGGGCCTTTTTGTTTCAGGGGTGTAAGATTCGTGCGTGACCCTAATTCGCTTCGCTACAAATTGGCGCCCAACGTGGGGCCTTTTTGTTTCAGGGGTGTAAGATTTTCACGTGACCAATTTCGCTTCGCTACAAATTGGCGCCCAACGTGGGGCCTTTTTGTTTCAGGGGTGTAAGATTCGTGCGTGACCCTAATTCGCTTCGCTACAAATTGGCGCCCAACGTGGGGCCTTTTTGTTTCAGGGGTGTAAGATTCGTGCGTGACCCTAATTTGCTTCGCTACAGACTCCGAAACGGCTAAGCCAATTTTTATATCAAAGCCTTGAGTGGGTTCTTGTAAAGTCTGGTGCCGATCGTAAAAGGCGCCTTAAATACACCTCAAATTTTCGATATCGAACAGTTTTGGAATTATAGGTCGCACAGCCTCGGAATTCAGTATTCGGCCTCAATTTACACATGCCGTTCCACTGGTAACATTTTATGGGCGTTGGACGAGGGAGTTGGACGAGGGGCGTGGTACTTTTTCAGCACCCAAAATGTTCGGTATAGCTTTCGAAAGAAGTCACACATCAATGAAACTCGGTATGAACTTACTATAAAAGCATGGCTTCACTAAAGCTACGCCCTCTGTTAGGGGATAAGCGCTGAGCGCAGCGAAGCGCGCCGGGTATAAGATAGTTATGAATACTAAAGTAATGATTTCTATAATGTTGTTCGAATTGTATGTGTTGGTGTTGCTATTATTGTTGTTATCTGCGTTCATGATAATTTCTTCTTTCATCATTTCGTTTTTTTCTTGTGGGTTAACAATCGCACCTGATGTTATGTTTATTTGTTTTTCTTGTTGAGTTTCTCTCGAATGCTGTCTGTTTCTAACGATATAGCGTTAGCAACGTCCCAGATTGGTTTTTCTTCTTCTCTTGTGATGGCTAAAAGGTACGCCAAACGTTTTCGTAGTTTAACCTTTGAACCTCCGCGTTACTTCTGATTCTTTGGGATGTTTGATATCGTTGTTGTTAATCACTCCTCAGTTCGTCGCTCTTGACATTTTTTATAGTCCTGGATTGATATCGCTTGTGGACCTATACGTAGAGGTACCTATTTATAGTTTAATTCTGTTTTATTTGTGGCCAGCTCGGCTCTTTTAAACATTTTTACAAAAGTGTTATACTAAATTATTAATCTATAGTTATTCTATGTTTGCAACTTTGGTTGCCTATATTACAATTACATATCCCAAGAAGGATTAAAATTACATCATTTTGGTCGACGAATGAAATTTGGGCGGCCATCAAAATTGAGTGAGTATTGAAAACGTACTCAATTCCAATAAGCAGCGTCTTAATCATTCGCATGCATTGAGTGCAGCGTACGCCAATAGTGTAGTGCTAGCATATCGATGACTCAATGCATTGCCGAACATTTATGATAATGAAAATGTAGAGTCAGCAGTGTGAACATGCATGAGCACACTACAGTTTCTATGGTTACTTTCGACATTTGCACCAAACTGGGTTTCCACGCCCTCTTTTACCACCCACTTATCAATTAAAATGATATATTTCAGACGATTTTGGTTGTATAAAACTGAAATTTGGTAATTCAGTTTGTATGCTCACCGTAGGCAACTGCACTAAAAATGGGCGTGGTGGCACTATAATAAACCCTGTTTTAAGAAACCAAAACTTCTTGGCCGATTGCGCTGAAATTTTGGCAGTATACTGTTTTCGAGCACGAGATGGTTTACGGAAAAAAATGTTTACCACAACCCCTTTCACCGCCCACAAATAAAAAAATGGTTGCTGGAACGTCCGTGCCAAAGCCGCGGACAACTGGGTCCTGCTAGTTTTAGAATAAGAAATTTTTACAATTGTCAATAAATTTACATTTAAAAATTTAAAAATGCATACAAAAACACATGAGCTTATGAAATATTTAATAAATAGTTTTATGTAACCATATGGCTTTGTATAGGTATGCATAAAAAAACTAGAAATTTTGGGTACTTGTACTGTGTCTTTCATTTCCTTTAATTCAAAAAAATAATATAGTTATCAGTAAAAAATTACTACAATTTCCAAGTAATAAGTAATATAATATTATTACTTTACAGAGTCGGTAACATGTAATAAATAACATTTTACTTTCCAAAGTAATATGTCACAACACTGGTCCTATAATATCTACCTAATAATAGTAAAATAATAGTAAAATTAAATATTAAGTCTGATGCAAAACCGTTCTTGAACTTTGAAAATACTAAACGCTCTACACGTTTGATTCCTATCCTTCTTATATGAAATATAGTAATGTTGAGTCCGATAATGATAAAAGTATTGTTAACCTCGTCATCTTGATAATGGGAGCTATCCCCATAATTTTCAATCTGCAGATATTTGTCTGTACTTTGTTGATACCAATACAGTTTTATGATTCATAAAAAATCTTAAAACTTCATATAAGAGCGGACCCGACAACATACCCTCATGCATATTGAAATACTGCTGCGAAGAACTAGTAGCCCCTATAGCTTGTCTATTTAATTCATCCTTAAAATATTGCTATTTTCCGGATACTTGGAAGTCCCCATTTATTAATCCGTTGCATAAATCTGGTAACAGGTCTTTAATTGATAAATATCGTGGAATTGCGAAATGAGGTGCTTTGCGCAAACTTTCTGAAGCAATATTTACATCACAATTATCACATAGTGTTAAGTCTTTGATGTCTCTAAGCCAACATGGATTCCTTTCTGAAAAATCTACTGTTCAAACCTAATTGAACTTACACCTAAAACTATAGAAAATTTTGGAAAAGGTTTTCAGACTGATGTTATCTACACGGACTTTAGCAAAGCTTTTGATGTAATCACAAACTCTTAATTTTAAAATTATCTCTTGTCGGATTTCCCACACAGTTGGTGTGGTGGATTGAATCGTATCTAAGTAATAGAATACAATCCGTTTTATTTAAACTCGTGAAAACAAACGAGTTTCCTGTTACCTCGGAAGTGCCTCAAGGAAGTCACGTCGGGCCCCCTCTTTTTCTAATTTACGTAAATCATTTGCCATCTGTACTAATACATCTAGAAAGCTTCGTTGATCATGGAGTTACCATGGACCCTTAACAACGCTTTCATATTCGTATTAATCTATATACATAAAAATAGATGTATGTATGTGAGTATGTGGGTATGTGGGTATGTGTGTATATCACGTATAGACTCCAAAACTGCCCAACCAATTTTTGTGAAATTTTTAGCAACATTCTGAGAGTGTTCCTGGGTAGTTTGGTGTTGATTAGACAAGGAGGCGTGGTGCCTCCCATACAACCAAAATTGGCTCTATCGCCAACAAACCAAAAAAAATGCTATACATCAGACGATTTTAAGCGCATAAAACTAAAATTTGGTAACTTTGTTCAGAAGGTTACTTTCGGTGACTGTACACAACATGGGCGACGTCACACTTTATCTACGCCCACATTTCAGAAATAATTTTAATTCCTGAGATGTTCAAGTTTTGATAGTGAATCTTGGCATGCAGTGCTATGGATCAACGTGGCAGTCACTATGCAAATATAAATGCTGTCACGCCCACTTTTAACGCCAACAAATCAGTAAAAATGCTTTATATCAGACGGCTTTTGCCGTAGAAGACTAAGATTTGGTAATTCAATTTATATGACTACTGTCGGCCAATGTACAAAAAATGGGCACGGCCACACTATACCTACGCCCACTTTATCGAAATCATGCTTATTCCTGAGTTGTACACGTTTTGATAGTGAATCTTGGTATGCAGGTGCTATGGGTCCAAGTCGCAGTTACTATGTATATATAAATGCTGTCACGCCCATTTTTACAGCCCACAAATAAGTAAAAATGCTTTATATCAGACGGCTTTTACCGTAGAAAACTAAGATTTGGTAATTTAGTTCATATGGTTACTGTCGGCAGCTGTTCAAAAAATGGGCGTGGTCTTAGTCTTTATACGCCTATTTTTTCGAAATCATGCTTATTCCTAAGTTGTACAAGTTTTGATAGTAGCACTTGATATGCAGGTGCTCTTAGGGGCGATCAATATATTTATATAAAGTTTGCCACCCCCCCTTGTGGTCAATACACAATCATTAGAACTTCTATAAATCAGACGATTTTCATCGCTTAATACCAAAATTTGTTAATTAAGTTCATACGCTCACTCTCGACAGCTTTGCATAAAATGGACATAGAGCACTATATCTGTGACCACTCTTCAGAAATAATTTTATTTTATTTATTTATGTATTCTATCATAGTTAATTACAATTTAAAAATTATAACTAAGTAAGCACTAGCTGCCAGAGCTACCGGTTAGAAATAATTTTAATTCCTGAGATGTGAACGTTTTGATAGTCAAACTTGGTATGTAGGTGCTAGGGTCCAAGTGGCTATTACTTTATATATACCCACTTTTACCGCCCACAAATCTGTAAAAAGGATATATATCAGACTTTTTTACAGTAGAAGACTAAAATTTGGTACATTAGTTCACATTCGCTGCGATCAGCGCTTTTGCCCTAAAAGAGGGCGTAGCTATAATGAGGCCACGCTTTTATATTAATTTCGTACCGAGTTTCATTGATAAGTGACTTTGAGAAGTTAAAATTGATAAGTGAAAGCTATACCGAAAATTTGGGGTGCTGAAAAAGTACTACGCCTCTCGTCCAACGCCAATAAGCTAATCGTTTTGCTTCCTCTATAAACTTATTTAGACGTTTGAAAATCTTGCCTGTAAGGCATCTTTATTATTAAAAAGTCCTCAAAGTGTTCTATCAAAGAAGTGGATATATGCAAAGCCCAATATCAGATACTTACAACTTAAGAATGAATTTAAGCACAGCTATATCAGTTCCTGTATTTCGCACAACTCACTATCGAAATTTCTATTCAATCTTATCCTGTAGACTGTTCAATAGACTTCCTATAGACATACGTCTTGAAAGAAAATTATCTGTTTTTCTAAGAAAAAATAAAGCAGTGGCTTCTTGATTTTGACCACATGGCAATTGAAGTTTTGTTGCGTTCTATTCTCTAAAATTTGTATTTATAATACTTAATATATATTTTATAACTTATTTTTACATTTTCTAATGTTTTCATTATTAATAATCACCCCACATCACACTTTAAAATAAACACAAAGAATTAATTTAAAATATTAAAACATTGAAGTGGCATTTAACACTATTTTTTTTTTAAAAACTATCAAATGTCTTATACTATTCTTAAAATCTTAATGGATTTAAACTATATTATCTTTGGTAAGCATTTAAAAATAAGAATAAAGAATAAATAAATAATAATAATAATAATAATAAAAATGTTACCAGTGGAATGGCATGTGTAAATTGAGGTCGAATATTGAATTCCGAGGCTGTGCGACCAATAATTCCAAAACTATTTAAGGTGCCACGCCCCCTTTTACGATCGATACCGGACTTCGCAGGAACCCTCTCAAGGCCTTGGTATAAAAATTGGATTAAGGTTTCGGAGTCTTTATGTGATATACACATATACCCACATACATATACACATTAAGTCGCCTCACGCTCCATAGAAAAAAAAAGTTGTGGGGTCAGGTTCTTCAAAATAAGCTATGGCTTATGTTATGATGATCCCCAAAATGATTTCTGAAAAGTCAGTGTAGATAAAGTGCGACACGCCCATTTTTATAAAGGTTCTGGCAGTAACCATATGAACTAATGTACCAAATTTCCTGGAACCTGGGTTCTACCACATACAAGCCACGTACCTCAACCAGTATGCCACGGAATTGTTTGAAATATACTCTAAAAATCGAGTTTTTTTTTGAAAATATTTACTGGTCAGCAAAAACAAACTGTCAGAAATAATAGTAATAAAAAAGTTCTTCCAATCTGCACCAATAAATTTTTAATTTTTGCAGTCGGACCGGAAGTAATGCGGGTTTTCACCAATTTTTTAACTTCTTTTTATATTATTTGCACTAAAATTCACATTAAAACTTTTTTGTTTTTGTTTTGCCATGTTACTTTAATAGCCTTATTCTGTTGATTGACAACTGTAAATTCATTGACAAGCTAGTCTTTTATGTGCTATTTTTTGGTCCAAGGGGTTGAAAACATTCAAAATGTTTCGCTTAGTTATTTGTTCTGAATATTTTTTTTATGTTGCTAACAGTTTTGTAATGTTATGAGCTTTTGTTTATATTTAAGAATAAGACATTTTTACAGTTGTCAACAAATTTAAAATTGTCAATCAACAGAATAGGGCTATTAGTCAAATAAATTATCTATTGAATTATATAGTGAAAAGAGAAGAATAAACCATAGATTATTTTGAATAACCGGACCGATCAACTTTTTTTTCTATGGAGCGTGAGGCGACTTAATGTATACACGTATGGGTATATGTGTATATCACGTTAAGACTTCGAAAACGCTAAGCCAATTTTTAAACGAAAGCCTTGAGAGGGTTCCTGTGAAGTCTGGTGCCGATCGTAAAAGGCACGTGAAATACACCTCAAATTTTCGATATCGAACAGTTTTAGAATTATAGATCGCCCAGCCTCGGAATACAGTATTCAACCTCAATTTACACATGCAGTTCCACTGGTAACATTTTATGGGCGTTGGACGAGGGGAGTGGTACTTTTTCTTTCGAAATAAGTTACACATCAATGCAACTCGGTACGAACTTACTTTAAAAGCATGGCCTCACTAAAGCTTCACCCTCTTTTAGGGGATAAGCGCTGAGCGCAGCGAAGCGCGCCGGGTATAAGCTATGTTGTATGTATATACATTTCCAATATTATTCTTTCACTTTGAGTAGAACACAGCGATGTGGAATGTGCTTCAACAGCACTATTCCAATCGCTTCGTAACATAATACCCTTTTTGCACAGCGACGTGGGATATGTCTGATCAGCATAATCCCGCAGCTGAAACACAAACACAAATATATACAACAACTCTCTGCTAGAGCTCAGCTAAACATATATGTAAACTAACAAATGCATAGTCTTAAGTACTTTTAAGTTCAGTTGAAATAATAAAGTCAGTTTTAGTTTCGGCACATCGATGAACAGTTGTTTTCACTTATCACATGGCGACCGTGACGAAAAACGAATGGTTATAATGTAATAAAAACTAATGGTTACGAAAAATAGCCAAGTGTGCGCGATCGAGCTATAAAACAAAGCAAATATTATAATGCTCCAATTTATAAGAAAAATACAATAAAAGAAACTTTTTTTCAATGTTAATTTATCCAACAAAGAACATGAATACATAAAAAAAAAAAAAAATGCTAAAGGCAAACTAACTAAACGACTTACATTTAAAATGATTTAAAAAAAAAAAAAAAAAACAGTGGCAATGTGAACAATTTGAATTTAATTAATTAATTCAATGTGAAAAGAATTAAGTACATCATCAACTTCCTCATCAACCGAAAAGTATTCATCAACCGCCTACATCGTCATTGTCCAGTGTGTCAACTACAACCAGGAATGCTGTCTTCTAGCTGCAACTACAACCAAAGAAGTTTAAAATGTCGCAAGTGAATTAATATTTTTAATGAAAGCATAACATTGTATATAAGTTAATTATAAAAATATATTTTGTTTACTCTCATATTCAATTATGTATTTCAAAATTATTCACCTTATTCAAATATATTGATATTCATACATTTCTATTGAAGTTACTTTTAAAAACATAAATTAAAAATAAAAATAAAAATTTGTGGACCGAAATCAGACATAGATCATCCACGAGCAAATGTTGTAAATGAAGTAATAAATACAAATAAGGGAATAGAATCGCTCCAGATCCCACTATGGATTATAGCAACTATTCTAGCTGCATATTTAATTATTAAGCTATACATGATGCACAACAAGTGCCTAAAGAAAAAAACTATTCGAACATACTCCCAAGCAAATATGGATAAAATTTAAAAACAAAAGCAAAACTAAAACAAAAAAAAAAACAATATAATGGCGATAATAATTAGGAAATATGAACTGGGAAGATATACTAGATAAAATCAGCGCATATAAAACAGAATTCGATAAGTCTTTTAAATGTCTAAATAACAATAGGCAAATTCAAAAAGAAACATTAGATAGACATATACAAATTTTAATAGATAATTTCAACGGAATTAGGAGCATTCTCAATGTTAACTACAATAAACTTACACCAAGCCATAAGGCAACAGCTAATAAAAAATTTTTGAAATTTAGGGACAATCTAATAAAAATAAGCACAAAACGACAAATAGAATTCAAAATACCAACTACGCTAGATAAGGAGGTTAAATCAGATTATATTGTAATAAATAGCTCCGACACAGATGAAGAACAAAACGAACATACAGGACTAATGACTTCAAACTCTTCAGACTATTCTCAACGAACCACTACAATAAATTCAACAATAATGACTCAAACAGCAGTAGAATTTCTGCGTATAGCGTCACAAATTCTACCAGAGTTTGATGGTAGATCTGAAAATCTACAAACTTTTATCGATGCTCTTAACCTCGTTAATAGGTTAATTAACTCGTTAATTAACCTTGTTGCAGTGAACTTGGTCAAAACTAAGCTGAAAGGCAACGCCAGGAATTTAATAGCCGGGGAATCAGTAGAGCTCATAACGGCAAAATTAAATAATACAAAACAAAATGGTAAAACAGCTACAACATATGTAAAAGAAATAGAAGAATTAACTAAAACTCTTCAATCGGCATACATTGCAGATGGTCTACAAAATCCCCTAGCGGCTAAATACGCAACAAATGCTGAGGTTAAAGCGATGACCAAAAACTCCACAAGCCCAAAAGTTAAGCTTATAATGGAATCGGGCCAGTTCACCGATATGAACGAGGCCGTTTCCAAATTCATCAACAGTTGAACTGAAGCAACTGCAAATGAACATTCGGTACTATATTATAATAGGAACCGGAATAATTTCCATAGATATGAAAACAATTTCAATGGACGCGGTCGTGGCCGTGGCCCATCCAGAGGGGCAAGACAGAATTTTTACAACGGAAATTATAATAATAATAGAGGTCGAGGCTATCGTACATATCGGGGAAATAATAACAAAATTTCTAACAGAAACGTTAGAATTGTAGAAAATTATCAGGAAAACGGTACAAACTCCCAGTAAAAGAGGCTACTTGGAGCCAAAACAATAATAGTGGTCCTAAAAATATTAATAATGTATCGATTAGTCAAAATCAGACTGAACAAAATACCGGTGTGAATCAACGTTATAAAACAATTTTTAATTTCAATCTCAATTTAAATAGTTACGTAAAACTTAAAACATCAATTAGTAACGGTGTGTGTGTTTTTCTTGTAGATACTGGTGCGGAAGTTTCACTTATTAAGGAAAATAGCATAAAGGCTCATTTGCCTGTAAACAAAACAATAAGAACAAATTTAACTGGAATAGGAACCGGAGTGATACAATCTTTAGGAGTGATAGAATCTGACCTTTTAGTTCAAAATTATTTTGTACCAATTGACTTTCATATAGTAAACGAAGATTTCCCAATAAGCTGTGACGGTATTATTGGTCTTGACTTTATAAAGAAATACAATTGCATCCTCAGTTACCAAAACAGTTACCAAGTGGGCAACGAAGATTTACTCACTATCAGGCCCAATAACTTTGCCCATGAAATCTCAATAAATTTATTAGATAACGCTTCTACAAATATATTTTCTATACCCGCGCGTTCCGAGGTAATAAGACGAATTATAATAAAAAATAGAGAAGATCTTTTTGTTCCAAATCAACTTATAACAGACGGAATATTTGTTGCTAACACGATCGTGTCGTACAATAGCAATTTTATTCGAGTGATAAATACTACATTAAACAACAAATTTTTGTCAAATGTTGAAACTAAAACAGAAAAATTATCCGACTACAATAAAGTGCAAACTAGCACCCAACCTATAAAACGTGATACAGACATTTTAAATAGATTATCTAAAAACTTTCCATCCTTTGTTAAAACCAAATTAATGCAATTATGTGAAGATTACTTTTCACTTATCACAGCTAGTTAAATAATAAATAGAGCAAATAGTACCCTAGGATTTATTTAACGATGGGCAAAAGAGTTTAACGATAATTTTCTAACGAAAAGTTTGTTCATTTCTCTAGTGCGGCCTATCTTAGAATATGCTGCAATTATGTGGTACCCACGATACGGTTGTTACGTTGACGACATTGAATCGGTTCAGAAATATTTCTTTTGTTTTTAAGCAATTTTTATTGCAGAACTTAATTTTATCTACAACCCTATGCAGTGGCGGGGCAGGACTTCAATTTTTTTTTGGGAAAGGTGCATTTTGGCCTCCTGTGAGCCAAAAATGGATTTTGTAAAATAAAGAACAGTTGCCAATTTCCACATTTTATTTATAAAAATTCAAACAATACGCGACAAAAATAAAAGAAAATAATTAAAAAAAAAACAAAAACTTCCTACTTTGAGCATTACTCAATTCCTTAATTATAGTATAGTAATTCAGACTAGATGCTTTATCTGCTTCAATAGATAAAACTGCCAGTGCTGAAAGGGTTCTCTGACACATTGTACTCCTTAAATAACACTGGCTTAAAAATTAAGCAACTTTGTTTGTGCAATGAATGCATAATTCATTTCTCATGTAAAATCGGTCGCTAATTCCGAAAATATTTTTTTTGTTTTTCTGTCACTCCATTTTCGAGATATTGCTCACTGTAGTTTTTTCTACCAAAAACAAAAGTTGGTTCCATTTAATTGTCTGATCTCCAGAACCAACACCAGTAGTAAAGCAAGTGATATATTAAATTAAAGCTGATCAAATTTCCTACAAACAATGCTTGCTTTATTTTTTGAATTATCTGTTAGTTTTGGCGGAATAACGATCATTTTTGAGGATTTTTCTTGTTTTCAGAAAAATTTAAAAAAATGCCAATTTTGTTAAGAAACCGAAATATTTATTTTAATTTGATATTTTTCGCTCAAAATCTGCATTTTTCCAAAAAAAAAAAATAAGCTGTTGCTTAAGAAAATCTATTGATAAATGAAAGGTTGCGTTTAAATGAACGAAAGCACCCAAATTGTGTGATTGTCTATTTTAAGTCAGTTCAAATCAACTGATGCAACACTGTTTGCTCGACCATTTTTAAAAAAGTTAATATTTTTACTTACAGTTGCCCAGTATATTAGAATCTCAGAACTGCTTTCAAAAAATGTTATCTTCTTCTTCTTTCAAAATTGCTGCCATATTTTCTTTGCTACCTATAGCGATATATGCATTTGTGTTGACTTATATATCTCAGCTCCTATTATACATACAATGGTGGACTGAAAACCATAATACTAGGCACACTTTGGCCTTTAATCTATCTAAATATATATAAAACAAAGTGGAAAAGCGTTTGTTTTTGCAGTCCGTAATTTTCAACCAATTTAGTTGATTTATTTTTTAAAATGTAGATAATTAAGGCCTGTGTCCAGCTCTCAAGTAAAGCATATTTTCATATAAAAAACTGAAAAGTAATCAAAAATTAATTTTCTTTTGAAAAAATAACTTGACTGTGAATCCAGCTCGTAAGTAAATATTTTTTATATTTACTACTTTTTTTCAATGAAAAGTGACGCCGGTAGCACTGTAAAGAAATATATGCTAGTCTCATTATTACTGCAAGTAAATTTTGACAAGCAACAAACAAGAGGTAAGTCATTTTTAATATGATTGATAAATTTATTGAAAATTAATAAATAACAATTGTAGAATTCGAAATGAAGAACTCCGAACGCGGAGAAGAAGCAGCACAGGCTGAAGGGCAGATAAAGATGAAGAGGAAGAAGCGGTCTGCCAACTTTTACGAGGTGGAAAAACACCAGTTGGCAAAGGAAGTGAAGGAGTGGCCAACCACCTAGGATATATCGAGCTCCCGCCACAGCAACAAAAATGCTGTAGACCGGACTTGGCGAATCATAGCTGGAACTAGGGATAAATCAGGTAAATTTACCTAATCTAGGTAAAAGACCTTAACTATTAACTAATATGCTTTGATTTAGAAAGTGCATGCAATTCAGAATGGACCGCGGAAAAGCTACCGCTACCACGCTAAGGTAGCCAACAAAAACAAAAGTGGTAGCGCAGGTGGCCAAGCGCTGGAAGAGCCGGCTTTTGATGACAGCGTCGACTTGGAGTTTGGAGAAGACCTGCCGTTTTTACTCAGCTCTGCTAAAAAAAGAAAGTAAGTACAATTTATCCAAGTTTAAAAGTTTGAAATAATGTTATTTTTTACAGGTCTTGTACGACTCCTGTAGCAGCAAGTGATGAGCCAGCATCGTCAGGAAGTACCAGCTGCTGGGTATATAACTATGTAAGTGTGGTTGAACTTAGCTCGATGCCTTGGCTGCCAAACCTTGCAATAGTAACATAGCTGCCACACTGGGGTAATTCGTCACCACATTGATAAAAATGGTTTTCGCCGAATTAATATTTGGTTGAAATATCTTTATATCTCTGTTTTTTTAATGAGTTTGTGGATGTGTAAACGTATAACCCTAGTGCGGCAGCTAAGGACTAAGACATTAATTTTTATAATAATAATATTTGTAATAAAATCTGATTATTTTATGCTTAGGAGACCATATCCCAGACGCCTTTGTCATCGGAAGATAGCCGATCAAGCACTTCCACACGGACGGACATGTGGAAAAAATTCGATAGCCTCTTGGAAAAGCAAGAGAACATCCTGAACACTCGAGAAGGAAGAGTACCTGAGAGTCCTTTCAAAGAGGCATTATCCAGCTTTGATTGGATGCGTAAGCAGCTCCCAAAGAGTGTAGCTGATGACGCGTGCATTGAATTTTCTGCATCGCTAATAGCAAAAATTGCACAACAAACAAAAAAAGAAAAACACAATATAATAAAAAAAAAAGTTTAGTTTGTTTTTAAACTAGCTTTGCAAAGAATAAAAAAAAATTAAATAGTTAATTGTGAGTCATTCGGGTTTGTGGTAAAACCAAGAGATCTTGGAATCAGAATTGAAACCGACAAATATTTCGCTTACATGACATCGGATAAAATAGGTTTCTGTGACATCTAAAAGAGACACCAAATCCGATATGAATATAATACCACCAAATCAGAATCCATGACACTTAGCGAAATATTTTTCGGTTTCATTTCTGATTCCAACAGCTCTTGATTTCTATAACAACCCCGATTATTTTCATTTTATAACTAGTTGCTATAATTTAAATAAATGGTAAGTTTTTGTCGTGGTTGCTGTTCGTATTGTATCGTCACCGTCGCACAGTGATGCGAAAGGGCATGCTAGACGGAAAAAATTCCAAATTGAATTTTTACATTCTGAACATGTAGAACTATTCTCACTGATCTCAGGTATATTTTTTACTTTCTACAAAAAATACAAATATTCTTAAGTTGACCTAAAAGGTAATATTTTTGAGATTTTTAATGATGAATCTTGTTAAAGATCACTTACTAGTTGTTTACCGATAGTTCTATTAGCGTTGCTGTTAGCATACGTTTAAGATACAGCGGAAAATGTGTTTAAGTGTGTGTGTTTTTCCGTCTTACTGTGCGTCGGACAGTGTCTTGGGTGCGGACAAAAGTCAAAAAATATTTTTTGTTGGACTTTAAAGGCAATAAACATACAGAATTCCAGACAGGAATATTATTATTTAGGATTTCAAAGGATTTTACGATTTATTTTCAGGTGCAGACTTGCCACGCCCTCTTAAGAGGCTCTGAAATGTCATGCAATTTAATTTTTCACAGTTTATTTCACATGATAAAGCATAAATGTTTTTATTAAAAGTCGTAGAGAAAAAATCTGTTATATCAAAAAAGATTATATAACCTAAAAATCCACAAAAATAAGTTTCTTAAAAAAATAAAATAACATGTATTTACTCTATTTAATTCTTTAGTACTTTTAAAACAATGTTTTGTTTGTATTTTTTTTTTTTCCTAAATTTGGTTTGGAAAAACTCAAATACAGAAGTTTTGGGCAATTTTCTATAAGATGTTTTTGCCGAAATGCAAGAATTTGTATGTGAAAAATACAATAATTTCCATAAGTTTAAAACGCAATTAAAACAAATGGATTTTAAATGTTTTTTTTTATTTCAATATGATTTCAATGGAAGCTTTCTTAGCATTTTCCCGAAAAGATTGGCTAAATTATAAAACCAATTTATAGAAAAAAATAAGGCTTTTTTCAAATCCGTTTCAAATTTTTTGGGAAATATACCAGATTACCGATTTCGGTTATATGGTACTTAGGTGGGCTTTTCATTTATCCCATTTCAACGAAATTTTGTGTGAGCCGCTACACTGTCTATCCATGTGAACTTAACTACCAAGTTTATCCAACTAAATCCTATCAAATCTATTGCCAACATTTCAATCGGCCCAGTAGTTTTGGAGTCTGTAGCACTCATACTTTTGCTTTTTGTATACATGAATAGATTATTAAATAAAAATAATTCAAATTATTAAAAAAACTGTAAATGTATTTTATTTATGAAGTCTTATTTGTTTGTTTTATAAATTTTCTTTTAAGTATTACAGAAACGCTGCTTTATTTTGCAAAGGAACAGACCTTTGCAGAATTTATATAATCTGATAATGTTTTTTGAATATATTTTACGTAACCGGAAGATCTGCCATGGTAGGCAGCCAAGTCAGTTTGCATCAGGGAACCTACTTGATGCTCGTTAACTTGCCATTCTTCGTCCACCCAATTTCCATCGGTTTATTCAAATCCCGAGAACGTTCTTGGGAAATAATTTCTGAGATTTTTATTGAGCAAGAAATTGTGGAGTAAACAACACGCTGAAACAATTTTTTGTGCTCGAACCAATATCAAGTCATTCGTCGCGGTCGGACGTGTTTTTGCAACATCTCGATAAAGATTAAGATCAGTTCATTTAAATAATAGCAATTAGTGAGTCAAGTGTAAAAATAAAAAAAAAAAACAAAAACACACGAAAAAACTTAACTCTCGACCAAAAAATAAGCTTATAAAAAAGTGCTCTATATATATAAACAATTTAAAAAAGAGTTTTGCGATTTACATATATTTATAAAACTCTCAAATAAAAACAAAAATTTTAACAACCAACTATACACAAAGTAATTAATACAAAACTAGAAAGAAAATAGACAAACTATCAACAACAATGAATACAGGAACAAAACTAGCACATAGACCGGTTTCTTCACCTAGTACATCTCAACAACTGCATTCCATCTCTCCATGCTCTGAGTCATCGATTCTTCACATCTTACAGCAATCGCAAAAAGAGTTGGAGATAAAAATGGAGAAGCAGAAGGAGACCATCACATCTGAATTCAGGTCTGCAATTACAATTTCCGAAGATCGTGTCATGCAGAAATTGAGTGAAACTTCAGCGGAGATTATGAATCTGAAAACATCTCTGCACTCATTTGAAAAACGTATCGCAGCAGTTGAGAAGATGTGTTCTAAGTTGAGCACTCTTCCCCAGAGAGTAAAAGAAATTGAAGACGCTTAGATGGCTACAGTGGACAGCAAGCTCAGCTCAATGATATTAAAGCCCAGCTGTAAAAACAAGAAAACATTGCCGTAGCATCAGATTTACGAATAAATGGTATTCCATTTAGTGAACAAGAAAACTTATCGGATATATTCAATAAGATATGCGTTGCAATTAATTTTTCGGCGCCAATATTAAAAAACATCTTTCGCGTTCGTCGTCCCCACGGATTGTCTAAACTGGACTCTACTATTATTGCTAGACTGGACTCTCCATCTAACAAAAACAATTTTTTAAAGGCTATCTCAAGGTTAAAAAAAAAAAAAATGACCTGCTTCGTTTAAATAATGCAGGGGATTCAAATGTGCCAATTTACATAAACGAAATCCTTACCAAAACTAATTCCCACATTCTGCGGACTGCTTTGGGACTTAAAAAACAGCGATGGATATCTGCAGCCTTCTCGATGCGTGGTGTTATTTACGTTAGGAGAGAACCAAATGATACAGCTATACGTATTTCTTCTTTAAACGAATTGAAGCAGTTTAACAGTATTCAACAGCCTGGACGTAACCACTTATAACTAAAAATAATTTTTTTCATAGTAGGAATTACAAACCAGCTACTTAACAAATTTATACTTATATATGCTACTTATAGACTCATCTTATATTTCTTTTATTGTTTTCTTAGTTATAATACTTTTATATTTGCACCTATGACACTTTATTCATCACCTTGTCTCATATATTTTGTTTGAATGTATGCATTGCCAGATTTTGTCTAATTTCTGTTTTAAATGTTTTCTCAACCTAGAACTTGGGGAAGTTCCAAAGATCACTCCTTTGAAATGATTCGAATTTTGTCCGGTCAAAAAACTGGAGTTAAAATTTGCCACATTAATGCTCCGAGTCTCGTAAATAAAATAGATGAGTTGAGGTATTTGTTTGAAGATTCCGGTATAGATGTTTTGTGTGTTTCCGAAACGTGGTTCCTTCCATGCATGTCAAATGGCCTTTTTAATATGCGCGGCTACAATCTTTACAGGACCGATAGAAACACTCATTCTGGTGGCATTGCCAATTACGTGAAATCCTGCTTTTGCTTTAACATGGTAATTTATGTGAATATATTTTTTTAAACCTTACAGTGGGTGTTATTAATATATACAGACCAAATCAGAAATGGGTCCCTTAGTTGACGTTATTGAACAATTTTGTTTGCCACATAAGAACATTATTATTGCAGGTGATTTTAACAGCGACTTACTTACTGACACTCACTTACTTCAAAGCATGCAATCCCTTGGTCTATTTCCTGCTAATCAAGATAGTCCTACCCATTTTACAAAAGGAAGTAATACGTTGCTCGATTTATTTTTTGTCAATGATGTATCAAATATTCTCTTATATGATCAAATCAATGCTTGCGCTTTTTCTAAACACGATCTAATATTTCTTACCTTCGATCTGGTGCTATCTCAGCACCAGAAACTTTTTATATCGTGATTTCAAAGGCATAGACTACAACCTTCTTCAAACAGATTTAGATGGAATAAATTGTAGTCTCATTTATTGCATGACTAGTGTCAATGAACAATTATAATTTTTAAACCGTATGTTTGAAAATTTGGGCTTTTATATGACAAATTCATAATTGTAAAATCTAAAACTTTCTCGGTAAAGAAGAGACCGTGGTTAATTCGCGAAATAGAAGCTTTGATTTTAAATCGTAATATTGCATATAATCGTTTTAAACGTTTTAAAACTCCGGAAATGTATAAACATTTCCAGATAATCAGGAAATCTGTTAACTCAATGATAAAAAAAGCAAAAATGAAATTCTATAAATCTAAATTCGACTACGCGTTAAACTCAAAGTAAAAATGGAAACTCATAAGAGATATTGGTACTAATAATGAAAAACGTGCAACTATAGATAGTTCAGTAAGCGAAATAAATGAAATAAACAAGAAATTTATTAATATTAACATGCCTACAGTTGATAATTCTGACTACATGAATAACAACTTCCCGGTAAGTGCACAATCTTTCAGTTTTAGTTGTGTTGACCACATAGAGGTACTACGATGTGTTTTGCAAATTAAATCTAATGCCATTGGGTTTGATGAAATGCATCCAGTGTTCTTGAAGGCAATTCTTCCTACTTTGTTGCCTTACATTACCCACATTTAAAATTTTCAATTACCAGCTCAATTTTCGCTGACTGTTGGAAACTTTCCAAAATAATCCCATTGCCTAAGAGTTCTTCTGAATATCGCCCAATCGCTATCTAAATCTATCTATCTAAATCTATCTTATCTAAAGTTCTTCAACGAATTCCTTACACTCAAGTAATTAGATATTTAAATAAAAATTCTTTGATTACGGAAAAACAATCGGGTTTTAGACCTAAAAGAAACTGCGTTACTGCTCTAATACAAGTGTCAGAAGAAATTCGCGAAGCTCTAGACAAAAACAACGTCACCTTTTTAACTCTCCTGAACCATTCCAAGGCGTTCGATACTGTGGACCACGGTCTTTTATGCTTAAAACTTGCAACTCTTTTCAATTTTTCCAGCACTGCTGTGAAATTCATGGAATCGTATTTGTTTAACAGAAAACAGGCTGTCTGTGTTAAAAATATATTTTCAAACTTTTTGTGCATACCAAGAGGTGTTCCTCAAGGATCAATACTAAGACCTTCATTATTTTCTATGTACATCAACGACATAGTTGTAATACCAAAATACTGCAATATTCATTTGTACGCTGATGACATCCAATTGCACGTTAGCTCTAAATTTTCAGAAATTGCAGAGGGAATAGAAAAACTATGCTTCGACCTTAAGATTATTCATAATTGGGCAACAAAAAATGGACTATGCCTCAATTCAGCTAAGTCCAAAACCTTAGTTATTTATAAAAAACGTATTGATCTTAACTCAATTCCAAGCATTAAAATTAACGAGACAGAAATAAAATACGTCGAATGTGCAAAAAACTTAGGAATTACGTTTAATCGGTCTCTAACCTGAAATAATCATATAAATATATATAAGTATGTTGCGTAGCTTGTGGACAGTGCAATTTTTCACTCCTGTAAAAATTAGATTACTATTGGCAAAAACTTACTTAATTCCAACTTTGCTGTATGGTTGTTAATTTTTTGCAAACGGTGATAGTGTTAGTAAAGCGAAACTAAACGTTGTTTATAATAACATCGCTCTTTATATTTTCCGACTTTGACGTTGGGATCACGTCTCAGAATATGCTAAAAAAATCTTTGATTTGAGTTTTAATTCACTTTTAAATTTTAGAACACTATCAACATTACACAAAATTATAACTGCACAATCACCGCTGGAACTGTTTCAAATGATAAATTTTTCACGATCCGTTCGAAATAAAAATATAGTACCAACTCGTCATACGTGTCTAACATCTGAACGACAGTTTTTTGTTCATGCAACACGGCTTTGGAACTCACTCCCCAGAGACAAACAAAATACTGGCAATGCATCTAAATTTAAAACCAAGCTTTTTTATTACCTTCTTGAAATATGTGATTTTTTACTAGTAGCTTTCCCATTTTTTTTTTCTTTTCTTGTTTTCCTTTCTATATACAACGTGAAGTGTCCTATTAAACTGAATAATTCAATAACAGCGACTCTTTGCTATTTTAATTACTCAAATATTTAATTGTTATTTTTTTAATTTTTTAAGCTTCTTTCTTTTTAATATATTTTATATATTATTGTCTTTTTGCTTAATAAAATACAAATGTTTGTTAATTATTAAAAATAGGATAAATAAGAAATAAGAAACAAATACATTCTAGATTTACAATACTGTACGGATAGTGATCTAACTATAAGATACTTATCTTGTTGTACTAGCATATCTTAAATAAATAAATACAAATAAATACAAATAAATTTGGACTACAAAATAATTTCTTCCTTAGACAAAGCCATTTCATACTTAATATGCCGAAAGCCTATAGTCTAATAATCTATAAGTCTATTTTAAGTCAGTAATTAAAAATTCTTTGTGCTGGCAAAAATGGTTTGGAACTAAATGATTTGATCATCCGCTTGCTTAAAGGAAAAGCGTCATCTGCAACTGCATCTGAGGAAGTTTTTCCATCCACGTAAGCATCTGGAGGAAAAGGGCAGGTATCATTTACCACGCTGACTCCAAACTTTGAGTTTTTAAAAATATTGCAATCACCCTCGCTAGCATACGCGCCGATGTCCAAATACGTAAACTTATAATAGGCATCGCAAGTGGCTAACACTACTATGAAATTAAATCCCTGAAATAAAGTTGTATATGATTCAGTTCAGTTGTTCAAGCACTCAAATTTTGCATTCAACACACTTTGTAATTATAAAAATGCTACAACTATTTGCAGGAGCTATTCACACCGAGGTATTCACACACGCTATCAATAATTCTTCCAAAATGTTGCCTGCTTATCCTGTAGCAGGAAGCAAGATGACGTTGTAAGTCGCCAGATGCTAAATATCTAAAAATCGTATTTATGTATTCATATGTGCAAATAGAAAGCTATTAAAAATCTTATTCTAAAACAATGGCGACTTTTGCCTTAGTTGGGATAAAATCCTTTGGCCTAGTGTTCCGTTTTGGAGCCAAGTGTGCAAGCAGTAACTCATATAATTCATCGAAAATTGCAGGCGACATGTGTACCGTTGTGGTTCTCTTCGCATGTTTTCAAAATCAGTAAAGAACCTTCCCTTCTGGTTAAGCTCTTTGAGGTATGGGCTCGCCCAATACCTGGGGCTTTGCCGAATCTTTCGTTTTTCCTCCTCCTCCGACTTCTCCATGCCTGCCAGGAAAATCTCACAATTCATAAGTGAAACTAAATCAACCCTAGAAATATATATGCACGCCAATAAGTTATAAAAGCCAACCTTACATACCTTTGCAATTCATTCATCGTTGAATTTATGAATTTTTTCAATATTTATTGCAATTTTTATTATAATATTTTAATTAGTCCGATAAAAAAATTAATAAATCAATCGCAATACGAACTGTCAAAACTTTTCAAATTACTTTGCCGTCAAAATTTCTTAACTACTACTATTTCACACACAAGAAATATAAGTAACATTTTGCTTGAGTAATTACTTGAGAGCTGGATACAGGCCTTTATGATGCGAAGGCTGTAGGTTAAAAAAAATTATGGTTGCCACCTAGATTTCTTTATTTTTACGAATTCGGTTTGTCGGTATTCTTTGACCCAGTCACAAAATGTACGCAAATGTTGGAGAGCAATGCTTAAATGGGCATGTACCACTTTTAAGTTTATTAGAGGACCCCTGCCAAATTAAGGCTTAATTGCTCTGTGTCCAAGATGTTGGAGTTATAGTTCATGAATGAACATAAAGTATTAAAAAATGCACATCCAAAAAGGATGTGCAACTGAAATACTAAATATAATACACAGACCTGTATTATACAAGTGACACCTAGAAAAGCAACCACGTACTAGATGTCACATTCACAAACTTAAAAGCATTACCCTATGCCCTATTATGTAAAAGCAGCATGCAATAAAAATTCCATACTGCCCTTAATAGTACCAGTTTGGCTACTGGTAGATGGCGTACCTTCATTACCATCTACTGGTCAAGACGAGACCTATCCAATCTCTTGCATACTAAGCAGGTATGCCAGCCCGGTCGTACTACTGCGCGACCCTGCCAGTCAATCTAGACCTGTGCAAGCGATGTGTACAAACCACAGCCAGCACGAGTCTCCGCGAAGCGCCAACCCATGATAGTCACCTGTGGTGCGTTTATGTAACTCTTCTCTACTAGTTTTTTCTCAACTGGTTGAGATTGTGACGTCATAATGACGACATTCTCAACTAGAGTGTTCATAGAACTGTGGTGAGTTGAGTATTATATTTTCTACTAGTTGAAAAGTTCTGGTCAGCATTATACTTGTAGAGTCTGTCAATTTGCGATTGAGAATGGATGGTGTTGTGAGTATGATTTTTATTTCGTTTAAATTTGTTAAAATTTTTTATTTATTTCGGGTGACTGAAATCCAAAAACAAAAATTAAAACATTCTCTCAAAATTATTGCTGAAATTCAACAATAACGATTGCTAATTTTTTTTTGGTTTTAAGAATTAATTTTTCTTCAATTTGATTGATGAAAACCACGCCTACTTCCCATGTGACTTTATTTTAACCGCAAAATGTTATTAAAATTCACAAAAATTAAAGAAATGCCTTGAAATTTGGCCGTAAGCTTTGATCTTCAATCTTAATCTTGGCTATGAAATTTGGAAAAATAGGATGAAAACCACGCCTACCTTCGATACAAAGTGACGTCATCAAAATTGAAAATCTTTCGTAAATATATAAAACTGAATGACATTGTGTCTGTATGTACCCAAGTTCCGCCCACGTCTTTATACTAGAAAAGTGGGTGCGGCATTTTACTTTGTTTACAAATTACTCTATGTGGCAGCTGCGGGTAAAATTAAATTATGCGTATGACACAAATATTTTTGCAGATTATATATTAAAATTTTATAGATGTCTAAAAACTTCGTATATACTTCAGTACGGCCGCGGGAGGGGGGGGGTATTTTAGCTTCGATACCCTGCCGAAGCTCCATTCGTTACTAGTTTGATATTTTTTTTAATTTTTTTGACATTTAATTTTTAATATAAATTTGAAATTTTTCGCTTTTATTCGCTTTTTCTATTTTTTCGAGTTTTTTTCGAGTATTTTTCGATATTTATCAATAAAAAGTTCGAAAAATCTTCGGAAAAATATAAAATGCTATATATCTCGAAGAGGATATTGAGATATGAAGTAATTTCTTAATTTTTTGTTTGGGGCCATATTTTAAGTGCCACATCTCGAAGAAGAGAGAAAGTGGACATTAAACTTAAAAAAAAAAAACAGTAAAATTTTCCCTGTATCGGGTATTTCCTAACGTCAGATCTCGGTGAACGTACTATTTTATTTGTCCCCAGCCCCGATTGCAGTGTGCTGGTGATCGGTGCTAGCATGTGGGTGCTCGGCAATTTCTGTTTGAGCTTTTTACATGTGTTTGCTGTTGAGAGTGCAGCACTATGTATAGAGCTCCGGTGCTAGGGCTTTTGGGTGCGCACCATTCCGAATCCCGCTGGACAGCATCAACTACATAAGTGACAGTATAGCGCGATCAAGCATTTCAATACAAAAAATTAAAGTCAAGTTTCCAAGGCTGAAATTCACGCAAAAAAAAAACAATCAATACAAACAATTTTCAAATTAAAATTATACAGTTTTTACCCTATATATTGATCTAGATGAAGTTGAGATTAAAAATTTATTTTTATATTTACGTGATTGGCACTAATTTTTCTCAAACAATTCAAAGAATACAATTCTCAATCACAAATGTTAAATTGTCAACCCACCATGAATATCTCAATTGGTGAGTTTCATGATATACATTAAAACTTGTTTTCTATTAGTAGAGTATAGCAGATTGATTGAGCATGACGTCACTACCAGTAAAGAATTTCTCAATTAAGTTACATGAACGCACCACTGGGCAACTCGGTCCCGTCGAAATGAGGGTCTACAACATCCCAACAAAGAGACAAAAAATTCACATATCCATATATATAGAATTTTTGTTTTTGGCTGTGCACATAGCACTGTTTCGTATTTGACTGGCACCTCAATCCAAGGCATGGTAAGATTACCATACCCTGAACAAAGTGCCTACGATGTTTTGACCAGCTGATTCGCAGAACGTCCACACAAGGTCTTGTTTAGAGACCTTGCCATTTTTGCCCGTGTCCTAAGACACAAATTTATCCTTTTATTGGCCATATAGACCATGTCTCCTTGCCGTGGATAGATAAGGTCACCTCATTCGACGGGTTTGACTAACCCCGTGCTAACAAGTTATATAGACCATTGCTATTCCATCGCAGGCTTTGTTCACAATAATTTACATAGTGACCTGTTATCAAGATGGGCGCCACCCCGAGCTATTGGTTGGCTCTAACCTTTTACGGTATGGGACGTTTCCCATTACCAACCCTCCTCCTTATCCTGGCTTGGGCAGGCAGGCGCAACTGAGGTGCTAACCTGGCGGAGTTATGGACATGTACCGATTGCCATAATTCTGTTACTTACTTACTTACTTAGGTGGCCGTAACAACCCGTGTTTGGGTTTCGGCCGACCTCATCAGCTCTCGACAGGTGCCTCTGCTTTACGCACGCCTTCTCCAATCGGATACACCAAGTGTGGTTAGGGCGCCCTCGGCCTGGTCCATCCATCGGAGGCATGGTCTCTCTCGTCGCCGTTGATCAGCGATCCTCGCATCGAGCACCTTTTTTGCTGGAGCTTCGTCGTCCATACGATGGACATGACCCAGCCAGCGTAGTCGCTGCACAGTCGAACTACGTCAATGCCTTTGTAGAGCTCATAAAGCTCGTGATTCATTCGGATGCGATAGTCATCGTCGACTCGAACAGGACCGAAGATCTTGCGAAGAACTTTTCTCTCGAACACCCCCAGAGCAGCTGCGTCAGTTTGCGAAACAACCAATGCCTCAGCGCCATAAAGCAGCACAGGTAGAACGAGCGTCTTGTATAGTGTTAGTTTTGTCGATCGAGAGAGTGCTCTGGAACTTAGTTGCTTACTGAGCCCGTAGTAACACCTATTAGCAATTATTGTTATTCCCCTTATCTCCAGGCTGAGGGGATCAGGGGGCGAACCTTCACATGGGAACGTGCCTGACTGCCTCAAGTCGACTCAAACCTCCTCGTGGGGTTCCTTGGGCAACGGCAAACTGGCATCCGTTAGTTTGACGACTAATTTGAGCGGCGGGTTGCTCCGTGGACCTTAAACATGGAATGTGTACAGGGCTTGGGTCCCGCCACATTATTACTGCCCAATGAAAACTAAACCAGCCTCGGATTGCCATAATTTACTTATAATATTAACTCGCCACATGCGTTGATATGATAAGCAAAAATGCAACAAAAATTACAGGTTTTCCCAACACTAATACAAGACCAAATTAATAAAATAATATCGTATATTTATAAAAATAAAACTAATGTAATTGTAAGTAAATTGCAATGAAATAAAAAACACTTTATTGTTTTCAGTCACGACTTTTAGGTGCCTAAAGCATAAGCCTTTGATGGGCGAGACTGCTTGGGCTGCGAGACCGTAGGCGGTGGACCGCGCCTTACACCTTCTCTGACCCTTTGAATAACAGTTAAAGCTCTTGAATCTTCCAACTTTAAAAAATTGCAGAGTTATGCTTAATATGAGTTGGATTGTTAAGCTTTTGCATGGAGTTGTAGACAGTCCATATATATTGAGTAAAATTTACATTAATATTCCTCTCCGTCCTAAAGATCTTTTGACTTACATGAACTTAACATGAACTTTTGTAAAACAAATTACTTTCAAATTGAACCACTAGAAGCGCTTGTGGTGGCTTTAATTTTATTTCAGTTGTAATTTCTCAATTCAATGTGCTCCATGTTCTCAATTAAATATAATATTCTAGATTATCTCCAGTGCTTCTACTGATTTAATCATGCTCTCACATGGATATTTCGTTTTTTTCAGGCTGTCAAGCACTATCAAGCTGAATTTCCAGTAACGCTGCTGATTTGAATCATGCTCTGCCAAGCATACTTCGTTTTACCAGGCTGTCAAGCACTATCAAGCTGAATCTAATTAAACATGTTATCCAGAGCGAGACAACGCCTGTCTTGCATGGCATATGCCGGAGTTAAACCACGCCCGTCTCATCCTGCATATGTGAGCTTTGTTTTAATCAATGTTTTAGAAAGCTACACACAATAAAATAGAACCTGATTATCTAAAGCAAGACCTCGTTCGTCTTGTCTGGCATATGTGGGAGCTCGATCCAGCCCGTCTAGCCCTTTATATGCGAGCACTGCTCTAATCAATTAAACTATTTTCTTTTAAGATAAGATCTGGAATATACGCACAACTTTCAACATTTACCTGGCAATTTGTGTTTATTTTTATAAATTTAATTGTAAACTAAATTAAATAATTAACTCTTGTATCAAAAAATGGTTTAAATGAATATTTAATATGATCAGTGTTGTGACATATTGCTTTGGAAAGTTATATGTTACTTAGTACATATTACTCTTTAAAGTAATAACATTATATTATTTATTACTTGAAAATGAGAAAAATTTGTTACTAACAACTATGTTACTTTTTTGCTAAAAATTAAAAGAAATGAAATACAGAGCACAAAAACCCAAAACTTCTCTTTTCTTTATGCATACCTATACAAAGTCATACAGTTACATAGAAGTATTTATTAAATATTTCATAAGCACATATGGTTTTGTATACATTTTTACTTTTTTAAAAAAAAACTATTATCCTTATTCTGGTGATTGACAATTGTAGATTTATTGACAACTGTAAAAATTTCTTATTCTAAGATGTTATCAATAGCTCATAACATGACAAAACTGTCAACACCATAAAAACAATATTCAGAACAAATAAATTTGCGAAATATTTTGAAAGTTTCCTACTCTGTGAACCAAAAAATAGCACATAAAAGACTAACTTGTCACCAGAATAAAGCTATAAAAGCTTGACTGTGTGTCACCAAAAAGCACACCAACGATAGACAAGACACGATAAGTTATATTATTTTCCATAGAAAAATCTATTTCTTCTTGTGTCTTGCTCATCGTTAGAGTGCCTTTTTCGTGGTACGAAATGAAGGGGTTGATTTAATTAAAGATATGTTATTATAGGTCTGTTTCCCTACTAACTTCAAGTAACTTGAAGTTACTCCAACGTGTTTCTTTACACATTTTTCCACCACGAGAGAGAAATGCCACTCTATACTACTCGAACTTTACTTGAAAAATTTCTTCAAACACGAATCTCGAGCTTCAAACAGCTGATTGTTAATGTAAAAAAAATTAATTGTTGTGCTGTGTTGTGGAAAAAATTAATCGAATTGGTTAGCAAATAATAAAACAACGTTAAAACATGTAAAATGAACGGAAATGGAAGTGTTGACCTTTTAAATATACTGCTACCAGATGCTTCCAGCTCATCTGAAAGTATTTTAATTTTGCATTTTTTAAATATGCCAACCAGCCAATTAAATTTTTATTTACTTTCAAATTTCAGCTGTTGTGCTTGGAACTTACTTGAAGTCGTTTCCGTATTTTTAAACAAATTTTCTCATTTTGACAGATAATCAAAATCAAGTTTACTTGAAGTGAGTACGGAAACATACCTTATACGAGTATCTTAAATGTTACAGGTTTTCAAGCAAGCCATCACTCAATTTATTTCTTTGTTTACGAACAACGTAAAAACGATGATAAGAATTTGTAATTTGAATTAATCGCAAATTATGAAATTAACATAATATCACCTGCTCAAGTTAATTTGTTTGTTTTTTAACATACGAAGCAAAAGTGATAAATAAACTAAACCATAAACGACACAGAATAGATTTTGAAAAGCATAAGGTTATCATGAGGAACAAAAGATCAATTTTAAGATTTTATTGAGTGAAAAATTATAACAAAGTATT
The DNA here is from genome assembly GCA_914767935.1 of Coremacera marginata. Classification (NCBI taxonomy): domain Eukaryota; kingdom Metazoa; phylum Arthropoda; class Insecta; order Diptera; family Sciomyzidae; genus Coremacera; species Coremacera marginata. Next base: position 118,218,669 of record OU612045.1, on the reverse strand, counting down.
ATGTCATAAGTAACTACCAAAAAAGTAATAATATTACTGGATGTTAATACTGACTCTGTGAGCAATAAGTTACTTAACCGATTTAGGGAACAGTAATATATTAATTACTTTTATAATATAATATTATAATACAATAAAAAAGTAATAATATATTATATTACTAATATACTACATCACAACACTGAATATGATATAACTAATTGTAAATTAAGTTAATGAGCTGTAATGTATTATAATGAATTGTGGAATTCTTAAAATGCTGTAAAGTCTTAGGCCAGTATTATACTTAATTGTTTTTTGTCCAATTTTTTAAATCTGAAAACAAGTGGCACGTGGGCAGGACAGACATATTTTGTAAGAAAAGGATAATAGTAGTAACTATTTAATTTCTGGTGTTTTTAAGATCAGCTGCATTTAATAAATTAATATTAGCTACACTCATCACTTCCAATTCAGCATCCATTTTTCTTTAATAGTTTTGTTTATTCTAAAAATGTTAAATAAATTATTAACAGCAAAATATTTCACAGTAAATATTTGATCGAAACTTAACGACGAACGAATTGAGAGAAACGTCAAAAACAATTCGTACTATATGTGTACTCACTCACACCAAACCTATGCATTCGTACTATATGAACTGCTGTAGTTTAATTTTCAATGACAAAAAATGAGCAATTTATTGAAGTTTCATAGAGGATTTAGAGCTTAGCATTCAATAAATAAATAGAAATTGTTATCTTTGATGATAGGTTAATTTTTGTTAAGGGTACCTTTATGTAATATAACGCGATTCTGAAGGCACTTTTTTAAAAAAAGAATACTACAAAAAAATGATCAGAGCTATTGATAAAAAGTTTTTTATATTGATTTTAATAATTATTAAAGTAAAGTTTTTTTGTGTACGTGACGTGTACGTGACGTTGTCATGAAGCGATGCGAGAAAAGTAGGCCCAGTTTCGCTTGCAGAATAATAATATAATAACATTTAATAAATAATCTGTAATCATCTAAAAAAATATACATTTATAAGGTAAATACTTACGTCGAGGTGATGACTTCTAGTTTTTTAAAAATTTTTACTTGTAAAAAAATAACACGTCTTGAAAGTTGATTGTTTAAAAGATGGGTATAAATTTGAGTACACAAATAGCTGTAAATTTATTTTCATTCAAATTACTGTTCAGACTTCTTGTGTACGGACAATTGTTTGAGACAGTGTATATAAAAATGGACGTATGTATGTGGGTATATCACGAATAGACTACAAAACCGCCGAACCAATCTTTATAAAATTTTTAGGCAACTGTTTAAAAAATGGGCGTGGCCTTAGCATTTATACGCCTATTTTTCGAAATCATGGTTATTCCATATATAAAATATGCCACCCCCACTTGTACCACCCACAAATCAATAGAACATCAATAAATCAGACGATTTTCATCGCTATATACTAAAATTTGTTAATTAACTTCATACGCGCAATCTCGACAGCAATGTATTATAGTAAATTACAATTTAAAAATTATAACTAAGTAAGCACTAGCTGCCAGAGCTATCGGTTAGAAATAATTTTAATTCCTGAGATGTTAACGTTTTGATAGTCAAACTTGGTATGTAGGTTCTATGGTCCAAGTAGCGAACACTTAATATATAAATGTTTCCACGCCCACGTTTACCACCCACAAATCTGTAAAAAGGATATATATCCGACTTTTTTACAATAGAAGACTAAAATTTGTTACATTAGTTCATATGGTAACTACCAGAACCTTTATAAAAATGGGCGTGTCGCACTTTATCTACACTGACTTTTCAGAAATCATTGTAATTTCTGAGCTGTACAAGTTTTAATATTGAAATTTGGTATGTGGGTGCAATGTGACCAAGTGGCGGTCACTATATATATATGAACTAGCTTATACCCGGCGCGATTCGCTGCGCTCAGCGCTATTGCTCTAAAGGTCACGCTTTTATATTAATTTCGTACCAATTTTATTGATAAGTGTCTTTGATAAGTTAAAATTGATAAGTGAAAGCTATACCGAAAATTTGGGGTGCTGAAAAAGTACCACCCTCCTAGTTCAACCCCAATAAAATGTTACCAGTGGAACGGCATGTGTAACTTGAGGTCGAATATTGACTTCCGAGGCTGTGCGACCAATAATTCCAAAACTGTTTAAAGCCCCCTTCACAGGAACACTCTCAAGACTTTGATATAATAATTGGTTAAGCGGTTTCGGAGTCTTTACGTGATATACACATATACCCACATACATATATACATTAAGTCTCCTCACGCTCCATAGAAAAAAAAAGTTGTTCGGTCAGGTTCTTCAGAATAATCCATGTCTTATGTATGATGATCCCCAAAATATTTCGATTAAAATATTGGCTGGTAAGGTGGTTAAAAAAAAATAAACGGTCAAAAATAATAGTAATGAAAAAGTTCTTCTAAAATTATGCGGATTTTTATGGATTGTTTTAACTTTTTTCATATTATTTTCACTAAAATTCAATTAATTTTTTTCCACACTACTTTTTGACAAGGAACTGTAAAATGTAAACTGTAAAAAATGAGTATTTTTTTGCAAATTCATTAAATTTAATTCATCTCTTTTCACTATATAATTCAATAGATAATTTATTTGTCTAAAAGTGACATGGCAAAACAAAAAACAAAAAGTTTTAATGTGAATTTTAGTGAAAATCTTTTATAAAAAAAAATTAAAAAATTTATAAAAATCCGCATTACCTCCGGTCCGACTGCAAAAAATTAAAATGTATTGGTGCAGATTGGAAGAACTTTTTTATTTCTATTATTTCCGACCGTTTGTTTTTGTTGACCTGTTAATATTTTCACAAAAAACTCGATTTTTAGAGTATATTTCAAACAATTCCGTGGCATACTGGTTGAGGTGCGTGGCTTGTATGCGATAGAACCCAGGTTCCAGGAAATTTGGTGCATTAGCTTATAGGGTTATTGCCAGAACCTTTTTAAAAATGGGCGTGTCTCACTTTACCTACACTGACTTTTCAGAAATCATTGTAATTTCTGAGTATACGTTTTAATTCTGGAATTTGGTGTGTAGGTGCAATGGGATCAATTGGCGGTCACTATATATATACAAATAAATGTTGCCACGTCTGTAAAAACTGCATGTATGGATACTAAGGCTTTCGCGAAAAAAAGTTGTTCGGGTCGGTTCCTCTTTAGAATGCTTGCTTTATGTTATGATGATTCCCCAAATATTTCGACTCTAGCGATAGCCATCCGTGAGCTGGTATGGTTTGAAATAAAAAAAGAAAAACAAAAACGAAATGGCCATTTCAGCCCTTGAAATACTTTGACCGAGCTTCTTATGATTAATTGTGTTGTGCGTGTTGTGAAATGCTTGAACACAAATGATCGAGAACTGGACCAACAAGTTTTATGCCAACATCGAACGGCTTATGTTCTCAAGAAGCCGTTCATGGCAGTTTTTACTCTCTGAGGTTTGCCATTGTCTGCATATATATGACTGCCGAACAGAAACATTAATTCAATTCAAAAAACTTTCTGTGTCAGAAGCGATTCGAACCTGGGTTCTTCCACCGCATAGAAGCCACGCACCTAAACCAGAATGCTACGGAATTGTTTGAAATATACTCTAAAAATCGAGTTTTTTGTAAAAATATTGACTGGTCAACAAAAACAAACGGTCGGAAATAATAGTAATAAAAAGTTTCTTCCAATCTGAACCAATAAATTTTAAATTTTTGCAGTCGGACCGGGGGTAATGCGGATTTTCATAAATTTTTTTTAACTTTCTTTTATATTATTTTCTCTAAAATTCACATTAAAACTCTTTTTTCGTTTTGTTTTGCCATGTTACTTTTAGTCAAATCATTTATCTATTGAATTATATAATGAAAAGAGAAGAATTAAATTGAATGAAATTCCCAAATAATGTATACATTTTTTACAATTTACTTACTTACTTACTTACTTAGGTGGCCGTAACAACCCGTGTCCGGGTTTCGGCCGACCTCATCAGCTCTCGCCAGGCGCCTCTGCTTTGCACGCGCCTTCTCCAATCGGATACACCACGTGCGGTTATGGCTTCTTCAGCCTGGTCCATCCATCGGAGGCATGGTCTCCCTGGTTGTCGTTATTATAGCTGCCCTCGCCTTGAGCACCTTTTCGCTGGAGCTTCGTCGTCCATACGATGGACATGACCCAGCCAGCGTAGTCGCTGCACAGTTATACGCCGAACTACGTCAATGTCTTCGTAGAGCTCATACAGCTCGTGGTTCATTCGGATGCGATAGTTATCGCCGACTCGAATAGGACCGAAGATTTTACTAAGAACTTTTCTCTCGAACACCCCCAGAGCGGCTGCGTCAGTTTGCGAAACTACCCATGCCTCAGCGCCATACAGCAGCACAGGTAGAACGAACTTCTTGTAGAGTGTTAGTTTTGCCGATCGAGAGAGTGCTCTGGAACTTAGTTGCTTACTGAGCCCGTTGTAGCACCTATTAGCAATTATTGTTCTTCGGTTTATCTCCAGGATGATTTCGTTGTTGGTATTAATGGCGGTGCCAAGGTATACAAACTCCTTGACTACTTCAAAGTTATAGCTGCCGGATGAAACGTGGGAGTCTAAACGCCGCGCTCCCTTGTTTGTAGACAGCATATACTTTGTTTTACCCTCATTTATCGTCAAACCCACTTTGGCTGATTCCTTTTCGATAGCGGCGAAAGCAGCGGTAACATCTCTCTTGGTTTTGCCGACAATATCAATATCATCAGCGTACGCAAGGAGCTGGACACCTTTATAGAAATGGTGCCATTACGATGCACACCGGCCTTTCGTACGATCCCCTCCATGATGATGTTGAAGAGATCGCAAGGTTTCGGAGAGGTCATTTCCTACCTTGACGGAGATGCGTGTGTTGCTCAACGTCATTCTGCAAAGTCTAATCAGCTTTGCAGGTATACCAAACTCAGACATTGTTGCGTATAGGCAATCCCTTCTCGGGCTATCGAACGCAGCCTTAAAATCGACAAAGAGATGGCGTGTGTCAATTTGATTTTCGTGGGTTTTCTCCAGAATTTGTCGTAGCGTGAAAATCTGGTCTATGGTGGACTTACCAGGTCGAAAGCCACACTGATAAGGTCCAATCAGTGTTTTTGTAATCGGCTTTAATCTTTCACACAGTACGCTTCAGAGAACCTTATATGCGATGGAAATAAGTCTGATACCTCTATTACTTGCGCAGATTGTTGGGTCTCCTTTCTTAAGTATAGGGCACAGTACGCTGAAGTTCCAATCGTCGAGCATGCTTTCTGCTAGCCATATTTTGCTGATGAGCTGATGCATGCGCCTTATCAATTCATCGCCGCCGGTTTTAAACAATTCAGCTTACAGGCCGTCAGCACCCGCTGCTTTATTGTTTTTGAGTCGTTGGATAGCAACTCGAACCTCTTATGGCTACGTGGTGATACTTCCACTCCGTCATCGTCGATTGGTGGCACTGAACTGCGCTCTCCATGGGCGGCATTGGTGGAATCGTCGCCAGTAAGTAAATTGAAGAAGTGCCGTCTCCACAATCTCAGCACACACTGTGTATCCGTATTCAGATCTTCATTTTCGTCTCTACAAGTGGATGCTTCGGGCTTTAAACTTTGGGTTAGACCCTTAACCTGTTGATAGAATTTTCGTGCATCCTTCTTGCCCTGGTATAGCTCTAGTTCCTCACGCTCACGCTTTTCCTACTCTCTTTTCTGGCGTCTCTTCCAATAAGTGGAAATTATGTATCAACTCTACCCAATCAAATCATTACATGTCATACATTATATTTACATACGTATAACAGTCATTTACATCTTACTTCCCCCTTAGCGGTATGCTATCACGTACGTCTTACATGTTGCGTAGCTGCAGGCATTGCACTTTGCGAGCAGCGCAGCAACAAGGGTAGGTAAATGATCGCTATTATGCTGACCGTGCAAGCTGATGCCGATACACCCAAACAGTCACTCGCCTTGCTTTGTTTTGTTGCTGAAGACGTTATAGTAGGAAACGCTTAACAACCACAAAGCAAAGCGCTGTTTGGTAGTTTGAGCGTATGTGCTCAAATTAGGTCATTTTCTGTGGTATCGTAACGATTAAGAATTTTTATTAACAAAACTTACTTTTCATGAACGCCAGCAATTCGAGTCACCGCACTTGAATTGGGTCTTGGTCGTTCATGGAAATAATAGCAATATTGAAATTTAATTTATTGATTGGTTCGTAGGAATCGATTGAGGGTCTTGGCTTTGTGTGAGGTCGAGCTGTACAAAGTGTACAGTGTTATGCGTATGATGGGATTGTACAAAGAGTACAGGGTAATGTTGTGCGGGTCACAACATCCCTCCCCCCTAATAAAAGAAAATTGTTTTTTTTGAAGATTTTATAAAAATTTTCTGACCGGTGAGCAGAAATGAGCATAGAGTATTTACATTTTGTATGTGTTAATTTAGTAATAGTGAGAATAATCTTATAACAAAAACTTTAAATAAATATAAACTATATAATATTTATATATAATTTTATAATATATAATGTATGTAATTAATAATTTTTCTCATATAAATTTTTTTTTTTTAATCAATTTATTCATTATATTTTTTTTCTATTCTGTTGATTATTTATATACACACTATTTTTTTGTAGTAATAAGTATTGTTATTTTCTTAGGTTGAAAACTCTGGTCTTTTATTAAAATGAGTGAAATTGTTTTTTTTTTTTAATATTCTTAGTATTATTTTTTTTTATATATATATACATAGCAACAAATTCTTTTTTTTTATAAATACCTGTTGAAAGCTTTTTGTGAAAACTAGAAATCTCTTTTTTTCTTAAATTTGCTCATTTTTATAAAAAAAAACTCTTTCTTTTAAGTTTTTATAAATCGCTTGGGCAATATTTGTATCGTCTTCCAAAATTTGAGAGGGAACGGGGGGGAAAAAAAATTGTGGAAAATCGTTATGGAAATATGTTTTTTTTTCTAAGCTGTAAAAAATGGCTAGTCAAAAGCAACCTAAGTAGAAACCTAAAAATACATTTTTGTTGTGTGTCTCCCTTTTTATTTTAGTAAAGACTTGTTTTATTTTTATTTTCTTTTGTTTTTATTTATTATATTTGGTTTTTTTTTCTTATATTTACATTACAAATGAAACCAGAAAATAAATTGCTATTCTAAATATTGTTTATTTAGCCTGTCCAGCCATTTTTTGTCGTGCCTTGAGTACCTTTTGATACTCTTCTATAGTGTCCTCGTCATCTCTAAGAATGGGATCCCTCTTGAAGGCTTTGTAAGCCTACATGATCTGCAGCTCCTTCGTTGCCTGGATCAATGCTAGAGTTTCCTCCTCAATCCAGGTGTCCAGGTTATCTTAGTCGTTGGCAGTGGGCTCCCGGTCTCGACGTCCTATGTAGGATCAGACCATCTTCATTGCACGGACTTCCGATTCGTTGGACGGGTTCATCTTATAAGTGATTGTTCTAGTTTTAATGTATAGTGGCAGACAGGCTGCAGTTTGAATTTATGGATATTTTTATATGAAAAATTTTTTGCATTGCTACGCAGAACTAAAGGCTTTTGTTTTCGTTTTTTTTTTTTGAAAATTTTTTTTTTTTTAATGACTTGACAAAAGAAACGTTTTATTTTTTTATTCTTTTTATTACTTGTGTTGTGCTTATGTAGGAAAACAAACCTTGGCTTGGAGTAGTTACCTTCCGTTAGCTCTGTTGTTATGGGTTTTTTATTTTTCCCATGTGTGCAACGTATGTATATTTTGTAACTAGCAAAAAGGGTTATTACGATCAAGAACGTAGATCAGGCCGTAATGATGCACATCATGCACGCTTACTCGGTTAAGGTCAATATTTTCTGCAGATTTCTCATCTGCTATCAGAGTGGAGAGTTAATTTAATTCCTCCTGCTGAGTTGCAGTGTTAAGGAAAACCGTTTGTTTTGGAACATTTGTAAGTAGAAAATTTTTTTGCTGCGGCTGTGGAATGAATTTAGTTATGTTTAACGGCGGAAGGTAGTGGTTGTTAACTTTTGATGTTTTAATGCTTGAGCTTCTTAGAGTAAGGTCTCTTGATTTTATGTAACAGTTTTCGTCGAGGTCAAGTATAGCTGAGCTCGTCAAGGTTATCGGTGTAATTTTATCTTCACATATGACATTTATTTGGTATTCTCCAATTGTTGAGTATATCCATCGGTTTGCCTGAGCGAGTTGTATCCAGATTATACCTACGTCTGTTTTCCTGATATCGCAGTTCTTTGGCAGGGTTTGCTCGTTTGTGAGTAGATTGACTACACAGTTTGTGTTTTGGCCGTTTACTGTATACACGGGATGTTCTGCGTGGCATTAGTATTGTTTATCTTCAATTTTTATGCAATTTGTTAGTTCTCCCCTAGTAATTTCATAGTAGTGTTCTCTCGTAATGGATGGCAATTTGTTTGATTTCGGAGTATATAAAAATGAGTTTATTAGAGTGTGCCGTCGGAAAAGGAATAAGTTTGTATATTTGATATGTTGTACTAAATGGCAAAGGTATTGTGATTTTGTAAATTATTTTGTTGCCTATTATTTTTGAGTGCATTGTTGATATCTGGTAAAGTGTTCTATGTTATTATTGAGAGTGGAAGGCGTTGAAGGAATTTTCTTATTGTGGTGAGTATTATGATTAATTGTTCTGGTGTTATTATTGATGGATGTGGCTTCCCATGTTTTGCTCTTGACATTAGGTCAAGAAGGTTGTCCACAACATTTTGGTAACGCATTAACATTAGAGTTGTAAATAAAGTGAGAGCCTCCATTTGGAGTGGTGCTCTAGCATCATGGTTTGATTCCAAAATATACTTCATTTGTTGTTGTATATTATTTATCCTACTGTCCATTGCTATTATTTGATTATCTAAGTTTATTTTTGATTTATTAAATATATTGTTAGTTGTGTCGATAATCAGAGCTTGGTTTTTTATTAGGTCGAGTAAGTGGTGTTCATTTTGCCCCAACATATCTATTTGAGTATTGTAATGTTCTCCATCTTCCTCGCTGAGTGTTCCAAATAAGGTTTTTTCTATCGTCCCAATTGCATTAAATAGAGCTCTTTTGGATCTGGAGTTTGGTTGTAGTACATCCATTTTTCGACGAAGCTCTGTAGTTATATGATTAATTTTTAAAGCAGGGCTACTGCATGTAGTTGAAAGTTCATTGTCTGCAGTTATCTGATTACAGATTTGTTTTATACTTTCAATAGTTGTAGTAGTTGCATTCCTGTGGTTATTAAAAGTTTGTAAAAAATTATCATAGGTGTATTGATGTAAGGTGTTTGCTGTGTGTTTAAGTTATGCAAAATTGTTTTATGTGTGTGTGTTGTGCATTTGTTTTTTTTTTTTTTTTTTTTAAATTTAGGAAAATGATTTCAGGTTATTATTGTGTAAAACTTTAATTTTGTTGCGAATTTTTAGGGCAGTGTTTTCCGGTGATATTATATTTATAACATCAAATGGACCTTCCCATAGTGATGAAACTTGTGACTTGTTTTTCCTAGTTTGGTTCCTAATTAGGATTTTTTCACCGACATTAAATGTTTTTGGTTTTGCACCTTTGTCATAGTATTCCTTTGGTTTTTCCTTTTTTTCTTTTAAGGTTTGTCCAGCTATTTTAAATCCATGCTGTAGTCTAGCCTTCAATTCATTGGTGTAATTTTCGTAATTGTAACTTATCGATGGATCCTTTTGCAGGGTGGAAGGAATTTTGGTCGGAAATCCGTAAAGCAATTCATGAGGGCTGTAGTTAGTGCTGCTATGAGGTGTATTATTAAAAACAAATATCCCATATGATATCCAGTCGTTCCAAGTTAAAGGGTCATAATTTTCATAATGCCGAAAATATTCTGCTAAAGTGCGATGGCTTCGCTCAAGTGCTCCATTTGATTGTGGATAGTATGGTGTAGTTTGTAATTTTTTTATCTTTAACAATTTGCATATTTCTTTAAATAATTCACTGAGAAAATTTGTACCTTGGTCGGTTAATAGTGAATCTGGAAATCCAAATCGACAAAGAATTTGTTCTACAAAAACTCTTGCGACTGTGGTCGCTTCTGCATTCTCCAAAGGTATAGCTTCAGTAAATTTAGTTAAATGATCTTGAAACGTTAAAATGTATTTGTTGCTTTTATATGTCACTGGGAGTGGGCCTGCTATGTCTAGTGCTATTCTTTCAAATGGTACGGAACTTGTCGTTGTAATTTTCATTGGAATTTTTTGAGATTTATATAGCTTGTTTTTCTGGCAGAATTCACATTTCTTTATGTAGTTTTTTTATGTCATTTTTCATCGTTGGCCAGTAGTACTTTTTCTTAATTATTTTCATCGTTTTTTTATATCTTGGTGTCTTCCGAATGAAGATTCATGATACTCCTTTAATATTTTGCTTATAAAATAAAAAGGTATAAAATAAATCATTTTGTTTGAAAATACGGCTTTAAGTATAGTTTTAAAATTTTCATTAAATTGGGAGTTAAAGTTGGGGATTGTTATTGCGATTGGTTCTTGGTCCTGTTTACAACTCTCGTTTTTAATTTTTTGTAAACGTTTCCGTGCTACTTCTAGATCTTTTGAGGTCCTAAATGGGATGGGTAAGGTGGTTGTTAATAACCTAGCATTATCATGAGTGTAGACTTCCGTTTCCCCTATTATTGGTTTTATAAAATGTGGGATTATTTTCATTACAAGTTTTTCCTCTATTCTGTGATTGGTAATATACGTATTTTTATTTTTGATACTTTATTTGAGACAATCGGCTCCTGGGTTTCTATGATGTTGTATTTCCCAGTTTTTTGAACTTCCTGATGATTTGCTGTTGATATTTCTTCCATTTGATCTTTCTGTAGCATTTGCCTTGTCATAACAAGTGCTTTATTTTCTTTTTCTATTCTACTATGTGCATCAGCGTTTGTGTTATTTTTTCCTGCTTTATATTTGATGGTATATTCATATTCCGATAGCAGAATTCCCCATCTTGCCAGTCTTGACATAGGATCTTTCAACTTCATTAACCATTCAAGTGGTTTGTGGTCTGTGAAGATGGTGAATTTCCTTCCATACACGTGTGGTCGAAATTGTTTTACAGCGAGAAAACAATCGCCAACAATTCTTTTTCGGTAGTACTGTATCTTGTTTCAGCGTCATTTAGAGTTTGGCTGACAAAGCAGATTGGTTTGCCTTTACTAACGGGTCCTTGTGACAATACTGCTCCAAGTCCTGCATCACTTGCATCTGTTGTAATTGTAAATTCTTCACTGAAATTTGGATAAACTAAAATAGGGGGAATTATTAATTTTTGCTTTAATTTTGAGAATGCTTCATCGCAGAATGCATCCCAATTAAATTTTGTATCCTTTTTTATCAATTTAGTGAGTGGTTTGGCTATACTGGAGAAATTTTCTATGAATCTTCTGTAATAGCCTGCGAATCCAAGGAATGATTTAATTCCATTCGCATTTTTCGGAGTTGGATATGTTTTTACCGCCTTAATCTTCTCATTGTCAGGTTTTATGCTGTTTTCAGAAATAATATGCCCCAAGTAAGTGAGTAATTGCTTTAGAAAATTGCATTTATCGGGCTGCAGTTTAAGATTATGGTGACGCAATCGGTCAAATATTTTCATAAATTTTTGGTTGTGGTCTTTCAAATCGTAGCCATACACAACAATGTCATCTACATAAACAAAGCATTCAAAGCCTTGTAAGACCATGAGTACGTTATTTATAAGCCTTTGGAACGTAGCGGGGGCGTTTTTCAACCCAAATGGCTTCGGTTGTACTCATAATGTCCGAACGGTGTACTGAATGCAGTTTTGCACTTGTCAGATTCTTTGACGGGAATCTAGTGAAAGCCTTTTACAAGATCTAGTGTACTAAAGTATTTAGCCCTACCTAACTGGTCCAGTATGTCAGTGATGTTGGGCAAAGGGTATGCATCTCCAACGGTTAGGTCGTTTAATTTTCTAAAGTCAACTACGACTCTCCACCGCTTGTTACCTTCAGAATCTGCCTTTTTGTGGCACTAACAACAAGGGTGAGTTCCATGGACTAGAACTTGGTCGGATGATGTCGTCGTCAAGCATTTCATTAACTTTCTTGTGAGTAGGTACGATATGGGGGTTCTGGACCAGGGAGCAGGGAGATTGATGACGTCAGCACGTGTACATATACGTTTTGTGTGTATGCATGTGTGTTTAAGCAAGTGTAGATACATAATTTTTGTGTATTTATGTGTGTTTAAGCAAGTGGACGTACATAATTTCTGTATGTGTGTGTGTGTTGTCACTGGATTTATATATTAATTTTAGTGTAAAACTGAGACAACTTTTGCTTAATGTTATATGAAAGGCAGCAAAAATGCTATTACTACATCCAAACCTGTTCATATATTCTAACCCTTAAACCTTCACCGTACCTAAATTTATATAGCCATCATAAATATAGATTTTCATATTGAAACACTCATATTGTCAAAGTCGTCACGTAGAATTTGATGAATTGTTGCTAAGCATTTGAGGGTTAAGAAACAAATGCATGCAAACATGTTAAGCATATACTATATTTATTTATTTATTTTTGTGAACTTGTTTAACAAAAATAAACCATATGTTGATCATGCTTCTATGCTTGCTTAACGTTGATAAGATCTACATATGTATGCATGTATGCATGTATATCATCTTATCTTAGCTAAGCTTAGAGTTCTGCTTTAAGAATATCTAAACAAAAAAAAAAAACCTGCAACATCAGCATTTTTATAGATACACACACCGAGTGATAATGTAAACAATTATTTAAATTAGGGTGAAAGTATCAGTGGGGGTCCCTCTGGGTTATTAGTCTCCCTACTAAATCATACCAGCTCAAATTAATAATACCCCCTAAATCTCCGCCGCTGAATACACTTTGATAAGTTTTTCGTATATTTGTATGTATATGTAGTGAACTTGCTTAACAACTAACATAAACACTCATATACACAAAATATGCACGTCCACTGCTGTAAACAATGGCTGCATTCCGCCAAGGCGAGCGCTCAAGAAAATTCGGGTGAATGGCTACACTTTTGACAGCGCTGGCAGCTGTCTATGCTCGAGCGATGTGGATTTTACGTAGCGAAATAAATTACGCTACTTCTACTCAACAGTTGCAAGTTATGTCATTTAACAGCTGTTTGCCCTCCAATTTGCATGAATTTGCAAACACTCAAATGAAACCCTTAAAATAAATGCAAATTTTCGTGGCTTGTGCTATTTTTAATGTTTTAAACTATCCTTTGCTCCTTGCAATGGTTGAATGAGGTCCGAAATGTGCTCCTTAATAGCCATATCAAGAACATCATCCATTAGTATCTCTGGCACTACGTTTTGCATTAAGTAAACCTCTTAGCAGAAAGAAATAAGGTTTTAAATTCAACAAAGCAAAACAATCGAACAAACTACGTCAAACGTCAGTTGTCAACAGATCTGACTTTCGACGTAGCAACGCATTCAGAGAAATCCATCGTAAAATGATCCATCGCTACAATAGCGCTCGCCTTGGCGGAATGCAGCCAATAATAACACATATACAAAATATGCTCGTGCAATTACTTAAACACACAAACATATATATAAAATATGTACGTCCACTTGCTTAAACACATATACATACACACAAATTGTATATGTACACTTGCCTAAACAATAACAACACGCACACACATACACAAATTATGTACGTCCACTTCCCTATAGGAACAAACTAACTTGTTTTGAAAAACAACTAATTAAAAAACTAATTTAAAATAAACCAGTATATAAACTACTTTGAATTATATTACGGCGGCATCCACTTCAATTCTAAATAGTTTTCTTTGCATTATATATCAAATAATTGACATACTACTTAAAAACAAGTGATTGATAAACTACTTTGAGTTATAATAAGGCGGCAACTACTCCGATTTTGACATGTTTTAATTGCAAATTTTTATTAGATTACAAGTTTATATATATTTAACCATGTTATTATGTTATTATTATTAACTGTGAGGTGATCTCCCTCAAAATAAAAGAGGTCATTATATTGTCTACAAATTTCTAAGAAAAATTTTTTTTCTTCTTCATTGCAATGTTTAAGCTCTATGGCTGTTTCTATTTTTTTTAACCTGTTTTTGACCATATCTTTTTTCATTTAGCTGAATTTTATTAAAATATTCTAATTTTTCCCATTCGTAGTGTATTTTATTTAGATTGATTTCCTTGATATCTTCTGTAGTGTTCATGATGGGAACTTTTATTTTATTCTTAACTGGGCGTACCAGGCACAGTCCAACATTTTTGAACACATAATTTTAGGACTCAATTCTGATAATTGCAAGTGAAAGTAGGCCCAAAATTAAGAACTTCTGCATCATTCGTTTTGTCTTCTTGCCTGCCAAAATATTTTTAATATCGATTTGAAGTTAGTAACTCGTATAGGGGAATTTTTCACGTTTTAGGCTTTTTTGTTTGACATAACTCGAGAACCACTAGTCCGATTTAGCTGAAACAAATTTAGAAAAATTAAGAATTACAATTCCTCTAATATGTTTTTATACCGTTTTCCTATGTGTGCAATACTTTCGAAGTTAAAAATTAATGTATGAAGGGAAAGAAGTATTTTTTGTCTAAAAATAAAATTTTTTTTTTAAAATTCATAAAAAATCCAAAATGGAAAAAAGTGTCAAATCTAATTACTTTCACGTAAAGTCACATAACATTTGAGCAACATAAGGCATAGATCATGAAAATCGATGCTCGCGTTTCTCATTTATTCACAATTAAGTGAAAGAATATATAAAGCCACGTAACCTGTGAGTAAAGTGAGACATTTTTTGAGAAAATCGATGAATAAATTTATTTCAATTCCAATAATGTTATGAATGAATATACACAAAACTTAAAATAAAAATTCCGATTTGTTTTGCAGCTATTCTTACACAGAAAATATGGAATTTATGGAATCTATGCATAAAAACAAAATTTAGAACATTTTCAATTATAATTATAATTATTGTCAATATCCATTCTCGTTGAAGTTGACGCTTGTGGTTCTGATGATCTTCTTTTCTTCGTAGGTTGTTGATATTCGTGGTCTGAGCTTGGACGTCATCCGAGGAATCCATAATATTCAAGGGCTCGTTTTTTCCCATGGGTCCACCAATTTCAGTGTCATCTTCTTCTTCGGTGCTTTCATCTTCATACTGCATAATTTTCGAAGTCCACCAACAAATCTCCGCCAGCATCGCATCTAATTTTTTGTCTTTGAATCGCTCTTCCATTGGCATGGTCACCTGGTGGGACCTCTCTCATTGTTCGCCTGATTCCTAAAGTAATTGTGCCAAAATAATACAGCAACTTGTCCACTCGTTTCTGTATGTCATCTCGCTGTACTCGGTTCTTTCTTAAAACGCCTTCGATGACATCTTTCAGTGCGTTCCATGCATGTAGGTGGTTACTATGGTTCGAAAGCACATTTTTGAAAGATTCGCTTTTCATTAATTTCCTTATATCTGGTCCATTGAGAATACGTTTTAAATAAAAAAAAAACAAAAAAATTATTGGTAATGCGAATATATCGAAATGAAAAAATTTATATATGACAATATATAAATACAGACAAACATACTTACCTTTTTTAATTTTAGCGTCACTGAGTTTTGGAAAGATGGATTTTAAACAGTCATAGGCGTCCACAATATCCTTGACTACCACTGCAACGAATTTGCCAGCTATTCCTAATTTTATGTGGCACGGTGGCAACAAAATATCATCCAGGTCCTTCATCATAGGTTCATTGCGTAATTGTAATTGTTTGTTGAGCTCGGGAGTTCTTGCTTCCCAATCTTTAGGTTGATATTAATTCCCTGTGTATCGTGAATTCCAATTACAAAGGAAGCAGAAGTATTTTGGATAGCCGCCCTTTTCTATAATGCCTTGTAGTATGTTGACCACCTTCAGATCGCAACAAATCTTCCATTTGTGTTCATCGTATTTGATTTCCTTCAAAATGTTGGCCAATGATTTATACGTTTCCTCCTTGTTTGTGCTGAATCCCAATGGAATGGACGATTTTTTGTTTGTTTTGTGTAACAGCACAGCCTTCAAACTGGAAACTGAACCATCGATGAATAATCGCCAGTCGCCAGCGATATAATCCATTTCCAATTTTTTCACTAAACCTGGGATATCATGGCAGTACGTGAACGTATCAGCTTGGCGTTGTCTGTATGATGTTGCGCTCACATTTTGCTGTGTGAGTTTTCTACTCTTCAAAAATGATGTCAACCATTCGGAGTTTTGTTGTGATAGTCCCAGCTTGGCCACAACATAATCCATTTCGATTTCTGTTATCGGTTGTGGTGCATTATTTTCAATATTGGGTGTCCAATCTGCATCATTCACATTGGTCAGATTGGTGAAAACGGTTTCGGCTTGCAGGGACACAGTATCCATACTCGGAGGTTTAGGTGCATCGATATCAGCAGGGCGGTTAACTGGAAGTGTGGCAATAAATGCAGCAGTGTATACTTTTGTTTTCAATTGTTGTCTGTTTAATCCAGGACGAAAATGTATGCATGCGTAGCACCTGGATTCATCATGTCCAGTTGTGTCTTCCACCCAAATTACTGGCTTCATTAAAGACACCGTTGCACCTCTTCCATGTATCCAATTTACAAGGGTATTATAACACATTTTGCACACAGTGTTCGGCGTAAAATTTGAACCACTTAAATCTGCTTCATCAAAAAAATCTTTGCTTTTTTGAGTTTCTCAGTAAACAAATTTTTCGATAGTGTTTGTTTTTTTTAGGACGATATGACCACAAACGTAACAAAAATTACCCAATTTTGGGCACTTGTTATTTTCCATATTTATATATTTTATGTTTTGTTGTTATTCACTTTTAAAAAACTGGAGAAAAATCACTTTTACTGTTCGCGTTCGTCGGCACTGGCTGAATGACAAAAAATCGATCAGTGCACACATATAAATACTACGTATTTTTCAATATTTTACTGGCAAGTACTTATAAATGGGCGCATATTTTAAGGGTGCCTGGCTATATACCTGATTCACCACTTGTACGTTTCAAATTGTGCAAAACTTTCCAAATAATGACCACCCTTAAATGTGGGTGCAATTTCTGTAAAAAAATCATACAGGTAGTTATCATACATTTATTAGCGTTTATTGCTTCGCAATCATAAAAATCAAATAACCTTTTGTTCATTCCTTTTTTTTTAATTCTCAGAATCATTAGTGTTTATTGCTTCGCAATCATATTAATCAAATAACCTTTTGTTTATTACTTTTTTTTTAATTCTCAGAATCATTAGCGTTTATTGCTTCGCAATCATAAGAATCAAAAAACCTTTTGTTTATTCCTTTTTTTTTTAATTCTCAGAATCATAAAAAAGGTGTCAATGTTTTCTCCAAATAATTGTGAATAAATGAGAAACGCGTGCATTGATTTTCATGATTTATGCCTTATAATGCTCATAGGTTATGTGACTTTACGTGAAAGAAATTCGATTTGACACTTTTTTCCATTTTGGATTTTTTATGAATTTAAAAAAAAAATTTTAATATTTAGGCAAAAAATACTTTTTTCCCTTCATACATTAACTTGTAACTTCGAAAGTGTTGCACACATAGGAAAACGGTATGAAAACAGATTAGAGGAATTGTAATTCTTAATTTTTCTAAATTTGTTTCAGCTTAATCGGACTAGTGGTTCTGGAGTTATGTCAAACAAAAGAGCCTAAAACGTGAAAAATTCCCTATACGATAGTTACTAACTTCAAATCGATATTAAAAATATTTTGGCAGACAAGAAGACAAAACGAATGATGCACAAGTTCTTCATTTTGGGCCTACTTTCACGTCCAATTGTCAGAAGTGAATCCTAAAATTATGTGTTGTACTGTGAGGGTTTCCGCCAAATATACTCCTGGGTTTATTTCTTTCTTGTGGACCACTGCATCTTTCGTGTATTTGAAAGGGATCTCTGCAAGCTGTTTGCATCGAGGTTGCAAGATAATGGATTGTAGCCCGTAGACACCAGGTTGAGTTTACTCAGTCCTGTTTTTACAAATCCTTTCGTTATCCTTGGATAACGCATTATGTGTTTGTTTTGTTGCCTTCACATTATTTATAATAAAATTTTTACTTTTGGGTGACGGGGTGATGGACTGTGGCCCGTAGACATTAGGTTGTTCAGGAATCTCAGTATGACTTATGCCATTCGATGCATACTCCTGTTCCTCTTCCCTATTTTCACGAATCCCTTTGTTACCCGTAGGTAACACCTTGTTTTCCATATATGTAATTTTATTATCATCTACAATAAGTGGTTTTTATATTGTTGTACCTACCGCCGCTTTAAAGCAGTCTACTGGTATTTCTAATTGTTTATTTTTTCAATAATTCAAAATAATAAAAATAAAAAATAATTTATTTGTAAATTAATTACTACCTTTTTTCATAAGTTTTTAAGTTATGTGCTTATATAACTCCAATAATTTTTCAATTATTAAAGGTTATATTTTATCGAGCTCAAGGTCAATGTTGCTTTCCGAAGAAAACAACTGAAGGAACAACAACCAACAGCAACAATACTTTATAGAGTATCAATCACATAGCAGACTAGACAGCTGTTTCGTTGGCCGCTACACCAACTCATCAGTAGCCTTTTATCGTGATTCTTGCTGTGATCCACTAAGCTCTTAATTTTCTACTTGTTTCACGAATGCAATTAGTAAATTACCCTGAATTGCGGTACGAGAACACAAATGATATGAAAGCAGCTTAAAGTTCTTCTAATTTGTGAAGCAAAAACCTTTGAGTATTTAGAAAAGCTTTGATCTATCTTCGAATAATAGAACTTACTTTCCCTGAAAGTATGCTTCACAAATTAGAAGATCTTTAGCTGCTTTCATATCATTTGTACTCTCGTACATGCAATTCAGGGTAATTTACTAACTGCATTCGTGAAACAAGTAGAAAATAAAGAGCTTAGTGGATCACAGCAAGAATCACGAAAAAAAGTCCTACTGATGAGTTAGTGTAGCGGCCAACGAAACAGCTGTCTAGTCTGCTATGTTATTGATACTCCATATAGGGTATTGTTGTTGTTAGTTGTTTTTCCTTCAGTTGTTTTCTTCGGAAAGCAACATTGACCTTGAGCTCGATAAAATATAACCTTTAATAATTGAAAAATTATTGGAGTTATATAAGCACATAACTTAAAAACTTATGAAAGAAGGTCGTAATTAATTTACAAATAAATTATTATAAAATTTTTTCCTGTTCGTTCCTGGCGTGTGTTGAAGTCGTTCTCGTTGATTTTGTCGAGTTATTTCTGCTTGATGTTGTTGATTTTGTTGATCTTGTTGAATTCGTTCCTGATGTGGTTGATCTTGTTGTTGCCAGGAGGCTTTAAGCTCTATAGCTGGTTACCCTGGTTTTCGTTTAAAGTTGGGCCAGGAGACTTCACGTCTTTGCTGGTTTACTTGGCCTTTTTGATGATGCCCAAGTTTGGCCAAATGCTTACGCTCTATAGCTAGCAATGTCTTATTTTGATGGGTCTTCTGATTTTTGTTTTTTTTTAACAATTATTTTTTTATTGAGTGCAGCTGTTTTAGCCTCGGCACGCTTCACCTTTTTTTTTTTTTTCTTTTCACTTTGAAACTTTTATTTTGCCACTTTGCCGCTGTTTTAGCCTCGCCACGCTTATATTTACTTTATATTTCTATAATTTTCCTGTTGAATAGACTTAGGCTCTTTTTTCAGGCTTTCCTTGACAGCCACAGGTTCTTCAGGCTTGGTGTAAGGGGGATTAGAGCGATCCCTCCCAATACCACCAAATGTTGTATTTAGCGTCCGCTGGTTCGCGTGCTTTCCGCAGAGAAGAAGAACCAGAGACGGAGAGATCTTGCTCGTTCAAAGAAGAAGGGTGGGTTTTTCTTTTTGGATATTACCTTTTTATTTACTGACTTTAGTTCTTAGTTTTAAACTCTGTTCAATATCTGAACAGTCACTATTACACACTTGTCAGTCTCTGTGTCTACTGATCTCTGCCGTTTTCTACTCCGGTCAGTGGTATTTAAAACAAAGTCTCACTTTCCAAAAAAGTTCCTACTTTCCCATAATTTCCAATAAGTGGAAATTATGTATCAACTTTACCCAATCAAATCGTTACATGTCATACATTATATTTACCTAACTGACTGACTTTTGAACTTTTTGAAGTTGAATCAGTTGCTTCATGGTAAACTTAATGCAATTTTAGAATATATAAATGGAAATTGCCTTGATGACTCCATACATTTTTTTTATATGGAACTCTTTGCTGTGTTTTCTCAATCCGTACCTTACAGTCTCAAATTTGCGAGCAATTCTTCGTACCCTTGGTATACAAAAGATTTAAAGACTCTTCGCAACAACGGGAATAGGGCATGGAAGAAATACGTCTGTAGCTTAGGCTCAAACGACCTAGAAACTTACAAACGTTTGTTTCTGGAATTTGAAAATCGCTCAGCTACATTATATCACGAATATTTAGATAATGTTAAGCTGAGAATATTGACAGGTCCAAAGAAATTTTGGGGATTCGTAAACACAAAGAAGAAATCTGATGGATTCCTTCTTCATTTAGAACTCCTGAGGGATTTACTGACAATTCCGTCAAAATTTGTGGCCTATTCGCCAATCTTTTTAAGAAATCATTCTGTTCAGATTCTTTTAATCCTGATGGAGAGTACTTTGAATATATGAAGTCCGAACCCAGAGTATCTTTGGAACATATATCCTTCACTCCAGAGGATATTTTAATGTATATTAGATCGATCGATGAGGAGTTTGGTGCTGGACCTGACGGTGTTCCTGCCGCAGTGTTAACACAATGCGGTTCCGTTTTAAGTCAACCACTTTCTTTATTATTCAATAAATCTATTAACGAAAGTTATTTTCCACTTTTTTGGAAAAAATCATTTATAAGTCCTATTTTTAAAAATGGTTGCAGGAACGATGTCCGTAACTATAGGCCTTTCGCAAAGCTCTCATCGATTCCAAAACTTTTTGAACGGACGGTGTATGATCGGGTGAAAATTCACTGCGGGGAAGTCAGAACAACTCGTCAGCATGGTTTTGTGAATGGCAGATCCACTGTGTGTAATCTTCTCGATTTTACAACATTTTGCTTAAATTCTATTGATTCTGGTAACCAGGTCGATTGAGTTTACACTGACTTTAGTAAGGCATTTGATAAGCTACCACACAATCTAATCTTATTTAAACTTAAGTTAATGGGATTTCCACAATATTTTGTGAACTGGATTAAATCGTATTTGGTGGAGCGATCTTATCAAATACGTTTCCGAGGCGCATTGTCTTCTGAATTTATTGCTGGATCAGGTGTTCCTCAGGGTAGTCACCTTGGTCCTCTTCTGTTTATTTTAGCTATCAATGATGTAACTCACGTCATTGAACACTCTCATCTGCTTATTTATGCCGATGATATGAAAATACACAGAACGATTAATTCCAGAGATAATTCAGATTTGCTTCAGTCTGATCCAAAATCCTTTGAAGTTTGGTGTTCTAAAAATAATATGTTTTTAAATCCAAATAAATGCCAAACTATGACCTTCTCGCGAAAAAGGAATAATTTTATTTTTGATTATAAGATTAAAGATACTGCCTTGAGTCGCGTAGACACCGTCAAAGACCTAGGTATATGCATGGATTCTAAGCTGTCGTTTAACATTCATATCGATAATATTTGTAAAAAAGCATCTTCAATGCTTGGTTTTATAAAACATTCATATTGATAATATTTGTAAAAAAGCATTTTCAATGCTTGGTTTTATAAAACGCTGGGCCAAAGATCTTAATAGCATGATTACAACTACAACGTTGTATACGTATTATGCAATCGTGCGTCCTCACTTAGAGTATGCAAGTCAAGTTTGGTCACCAAGTTACAATGTGCAAGTTGATCGAATAGAAAGAATCCAAAAACGTTTTGTTCAGTTTGCTCTAAGGGGCTTTAGTGGAACTGACATATTAGACCTTCCTCCTTATGAGGATCGTGTAAAACTATTAAAAATGCAGTCTTTAGGTGATTGAAGGAAATCGGCAGATATCGTATATTTACACCAGCTCATAACAGGTGTATTCGATTCTCCAGAACTTCTTTCTCACATAAATTTTAACACTAACCGTAGAAGCAGTAGAAACGCTAACAACTTAATTTATTTGCCATTTAGTAGAACAAATTATATGGCTACTGCTCCTTTAAGTCGCATGAGTTCCTTTGTTAACAATTGTAGCGTTTTTGATGTTAATTTGTCAAAAGGTCAATTCAAAAGTAGTTTACAATTAGTTGTGTAATTAGATCTATGTATACGCATGGTTAGTTGTTACGTGTTGTGTTGTCCCTGAGCCCAACCCATTTATTGGTGGGTAAAATTTTCCCACATTAACTTGTTTGTGGTCACGTGTATCCATAACATTGATATTTTTCAATGATTAATGGGTAGTGGCTTTAGATGGGTTAATGCTGAGGAAGTGCGATAAAGCTGTAGTAGCTGAACTCTATTGTTATTGCATGATGTACATAACAGTCATTTCATATTATTTCCCCTTTAGCGGTACGCTATCACGTACGCCTTACATGTTGCGTAGCTGCAGGCATTGCACTTTGCGAGCAGCGCAGCAACTAGGGTAGGTAAATTATCGCTATTATGCTGACCGTGCAAGCTGACGCCGATGCACCCAAACAGTCACACTCGCCTTGCTTTGTTTTGTTTTGTTGCTGACAGCGTTATAGAAGGAAACGCTTAACACCCACAAAGCAAAGCGCCTTGCTTTGTTTTGTTTTGTTGCTGACGGCGTTATAGTAGGAAACGCTTAACAACCACAAAGCAAAGCGCTGTTTGGTATTTTGGTATGGAAACGATTAAGAATTTTTATTAACAAAACTTACTTTTCATGAACGCCTGCAATTTGAGTCACCGCACTTGAATTGGGTCTTGGTCGTTTATGGAAATAATAGCAATAGCAATATTGAATTTTAATTTATTGATTGGTTTGTAGGAATCGATTGAGGGTTTTGGCTTTGTGTGAGGTCGAGCTGTACAAAGTGTACAGTGTATGCATATGATGGGGTTGTGCAAAGAGTACAGGGTAATGTTGTGCGGTTCACAACAGGGGCGTGCGCGCAAATAAGGCTGATGGAGAAAAATTTTGCCTTGATGCGGATCGTAGCCAATCTTTCGTTCACAGGTGTGAACCGGAAAACAAGGTGGCGTAGTTTCCGGCTAACAACGCATCCACATCCAAATTCGCGCCTCTCCGCATGGCAGCTGTAGTAGATATCACAGTGTGCTTGTTTAGAGCAGCCTTGCCTTTCCATCGCATTTCCTGGATAATAGCACCTTCCCTATAAAGGGTCCGGACATTCCAGGTGCATATCCGTAAATCATTGTCCGTTTTTCATTTGCAGTGGTCGTCAATGTAATTGGGGTTCTTAGCCGAGGCTGGTTTAGTTTTCATTGGGCATTAGTAATGTGGCGGGACCCAAACCGAGCACATACCTTGTTTAAGGTCTATGGAGCGACCCGCCGCTCAAATTAGCCGTCAAACTGACGGATGCCAGTTTGCCGTTGCCCTGGAAGCACCACGTGGAGGTTTGAGTCGACCTGAGACGATTTCGACATGGATAATGCTGGCCTCGCCAGGTTGAGTCTGTCAGACTCGTTGCCATGTGAAGGTTCGCCCCCTGTTCCCCTGTTTTTCAATTTACATTTTGGAATTCATTGACAAAAAGTAGTGTGGAAAAAAAAAGAATTTTAGTGAAAATAATATGAGAAAAAATAAAACAATCCATTAAATACCGCATTTTTTTTGGTCCAACGGTAATAATTTACGATTTTTTTATGCAGAAGAACTTTTTCATTACTATTATTTTTAACCGTTGGTTATTTTTTTAACCACCATACCAACCAATATTTTTAATCAAAATATTTTGGGGATCATCATAACATAAGCCATGGATTATTTTGAAGAACCTGGCCGACCAACTTTTTTTTCTATGGAGCGTGAGGCGACTTAATGTATATATGTATGTGGGTATATGTTTATATCACGTTAAGACTCCGAAACCGCTAAGCCAATTTTTAAACCAAAGCCTTGAGAGTGTTCCTGTGAAGTTTGGTGCCGATCGTAAAAGGCACCTTAAGTACACCTGAAATTATCGATATCAAACAATTTTGGAAGTATAGGCCGCCCAGCCT
This sequence comes from Coremacera marginata, assembly GCA_914767935.1. Lineage (NCBI taxonomy): Eukaryota > Metazoa > Arthropoda > Insecta > Diptera > Sciomyzidae > Coremacera > Coremacera marginata. The sequence continues at coordinate 118,194,255 of OU612045.1, read as the reverse complement.
CGGAATACAGTTTTCGACCTCAATTTACACATGCCGTTCCACTGGTACATTTTATGGACGTTGGACATTTTATGGGAAAAAAGAATCAATTTCAGTGAAGTAATATGAAAAAAAGTTAAAAAATCCATAAAAATCCGCATTATATTTGGTCCAACGGCAAGAATTAAAGATTTTTTGATGCAGATTGGATTTGTTTTTTTTTAACTAACATACCAGCCAATATTTTTAGTCGAAATATTTTGGAAAACATCATAACATAAGCCATGGATTCTCTTGAGGAACCAAACCCAACAACTTTTTTTTCTATGGAGCGCGAGGCGCCTTAAAAATATACGTATGTGGGTATATGTGTATATCACGTAAAGACTCCGAAACCGCTAATCCAATTTTTATACCAAAGCCTTGAGAGGGTTCCTGTAAAGTCTTGTGCCGACCGTAAAAGGGGGCGTGGCACATTAAACAGTTTTGTAATTATTGGTCGCACAGCCTCGGAATTCAAAATTCGACCTCAATTAACATATGCCGTTCCACTGGTATCATTTTATTGGCGTTGGACGAGGTGCGGGGTACTTTTTCAGCACACCAAATTTTTGGAATAGCTTTCACTTATCAAAGACACTTATCAATGAAACTCATTACGAAATTAATATAAAAGCGTGGCCTCACTATACCTACGTCCTTTTTTAGGACAAAAGCGCTGAGCGCAGCTATATTAGCCGGGTATAAGCTAGTATTTTGTAAAAACAAGAAATTTTTCTAGATAATGAAGGTAGTTGATAGTTGATAGTTGTTTGGCAGAGTGCAATCAAAATCACTTTTTCTATAATTTGGTCGCATGAAACTCCAACAAATTTTATTGTATTCCCTTATGAATCCCTTTTTACTAATGGAAAAAACATTGTTATCTTGCAAACGGTATACAATATGCGCAAGCTGATTAAAATTTGATGAAGATATGGATAACTTACTGATAAAACTGAAAAAAAACTATTTTTTATGTATTGAAAACTTCAGTACGTATTCGATCTTTTTTTTGTTTTTTTTATATCAGTCGGAAACTAAAATATTAGTGTAGCTTTAGACCCTTTTTATTACACGCTGGTAAATAAAAGGCCTTCCCAAACATAATTTGCAGGAAGTATAATATGTATGTAGGAATAATAGCAGTTTATTTCTTTATTTTGTTACCGTTTTGGCACAAAGCAGTCGAATGCAGTTATCGCTAGTCGAAAAGAGAACGTCAAGAGGTTAAGTCGTGTCGAAAGCAAAGAGATTTTAAGCCGGTCGTATTTTTTTATAAAACATAAACTAATTAATATTTCTTTCATTGTTATGTAAATCAACATATAACTTTTTTTTAAAATTGGCAAATACTGAACTTAAATATAATAAACTTAATATTGAATAAAACTGAATAAAATTGAAATGTAATATTGATCTGATTATTCAATTCCACATGTATCTGCATGTTTCTTCGAAACAAGTAATCATAATTGGCTCCACATATAATATGATTAATTAATGCAATTTTTCCTTATATATATATTTGCATATTAACATAATTTAATTGTACCTTAGCACTTGTTGTTTGAATTTTAAAACAATATAATTTGTTTTAAAGAAAATATGTTTTCATATAAATACATTGTAATTATAAATGGACTGAGAACACTTAGTCTATTACTATTTGTTTGCTTGGAAATATAATTTAGTCAAGAATAACATTAAATATTCACGGAGAAATATATATTAATTGGAGAATACATAATTTAATAGCAGTCAAGCAATTATTTTCAAAACGATAATTAAGAACAACATAATATATTTACCGATGATTACACTATATTTACTTGGAAACATATTTTATTAAGTAAAATGATGCCAGCAGCTTTGCTAGCGGAGCACCCACTTTGCCAGAGAAGCACCCACTTTATCAGCAAAGTTGCTTTAAAACTCACCTATTTTTGCTGCTGAACCGCCTTATTTTTCTTTTAGTTTGTTTTTTATTTTATTAATTTGAAAACACAAACACTATTAATTTAAACAAACATTTTCAGAAACACTTTTTACAAGAGCTAAACTTTTCAACACGTTTGGCGCGACTGCTTGAAACTTAAAATGACGCCAAGACTTGGCAACTGTTAAAAGCAATCGCATAAAGCAACAAGGCTTCCGCTATTTGTCGTGCAAAAGCAAAAGAAACAGATATATGTATGTCTAGGCGAAACACATAAAAGAAAAAAGTTCAGTTTGTTTTAAATTTGCAGGGTTCTGTTCTTTTTGAGCTTAACAGTGATGCAAATATATTTTTATTGGGTAGAAACACACAACTCTATTTTGCCACAAGCATATTAATGTAGACGTTATCTTCTGATGTCGAAAAATAATGCTATTGAAGGAAAGTTCTTAATCCTAAGGTATTTGTTTTGACTTGTTAATATTTAATATTAATATATATGGTTAATATTTTGTTTTTGAAACCAAACATATATAAACATTAGGGATATGACTTTTTTGCAACCTAGTATGCCTGTATCGTAATTGGATGTACTTTTATGTGAAAAGAATGGATTGATGTTTCATTTGAGCATATTTTGAAAAAAGGTCACCCCCAAACCAAAAAAGCGAATTTTTAATATGTGGAGTAAATGTTTCTCAATATGAAGGGCCGAAGATGTTGTAAAATAGTTGTACTCCTATTCTTATTTTATTTATTTATGAAACATGTGATGTGATATAACAAAAAATATTATGTGATAAATAATTATAAATTTATTACAAAATTAACACAAAGCCTCCAGGGGTCACATGATGCTCTTTTCTGATAAAGAGTCTAGCGCTTATTACTTACAATGAATCGAAGTTGCAGCTTGTCTTTCATTCTGCAAGAAGCATACAGGTCTTGCATCACCTTGATTGCACGTTCAGCTATCTGATTACTTCGTGGTATGTCCATGACGGATGGCTCTTTCTTCCAGTGATTTTTGAATGACTGCAATGCCTTTTTGTAAGGCTTCAATACATCTGATAAATTCTTGAAGTAATTCTTATTGTACTTCTGACTACAAAACCAATGTTCTGCCCACTCATATGAAATGAACCTGCAAACCTTCTCCAAATTCCTTCTCGCTTCAGGTATAAGAATGAATGCCAGAATGGCGAGAATGGCTCTTGAATTCCATCTAGCATTGCTCATGTTAGGAATGTTCTGAAAGTGAATCAGAGGGAAGTTCCTTTGTTCTTCATAGAATCTGAACACTCTTGTTAAATGGTACAAAAACTTCATATCGTCTCTCCACCCTGATTTATCAAGAATTTCTTCAGTTCCATTCACAAACTTACCTTTCAGTTCATCATACTTATTCAACAGTTCAGACACAAATGGGTATTCAATGTTTGGAGATTTGGTATCACCAAATTCTTCGTCCATCACCAGACGGAGAATCCTGTCTAGTACATGATGCTGACAACCGATAAATTGTGGTATTGTGGCACCCTTTAATTCAAACATACGTTGCAACTTTACAACAACTCCATTTCTTTTCCCAGTATTGACGTTTGTTGTATCAGTAATGATCATCTTAATAGAATTCCATAAATTGTATTCATCAATAACTTTGGTAATTTCTTCAAAAATAGTTTCCGCTTTACCATCTTTCAAAAGCAGTGCATCAAGTTTCACGTCAGTTCTTTCATTCTGAAGTACAACTACCTGATATTCGTTACCATCTATTCGTTTGCAGTCAAAGTGTAAGGACCACTGTTCCATTTGAAGTTGTTCCAGCATTTCTTTTTTTATTTTAGCTGCTTCTTTAAATGTGGACTTGTAAATTCCTGATTGACTTGGAGTTGGAATATCAATACCTTGTTGTGATAATTCATTGCATATTTTAGCAGCTTTCTTTGTGGAAACTCCACTTGATATAACCATATTTACAGCAAATTTACTTTTGTAGTGCTTTCTAGTTTGTATCTGAGTGTCCAAATCATCGTCTTTATCACTGTCGTCTTTTTCATTATCTTCACTCTTACTTTTGCTGTTTTCAGATTTAGTACCACTGTCTGTGGGAGACATGACTTGTGATGTTGAGGGTATTGCTGTTCCAGACTGGAATTTTCTTCTCTTGGAAGGGTGAATGGTGTCTTTACTTGCCACTTGTCCAGTTGAGTACCCCACCTGTCCTTTACTTTCTTTTTGTAGGTGGTATAGACGTTTATCTTCCGAGGATAACCACTGGCCATTCACTTTCGTAATGTCAAATAATTCATTAAGAACATCATAGTTTCCACGCTTGACACATTCATCATAGACCTTTAGCACCTTCATAAGCTTTGCTCTTATCACTTGATCAGACACATGTGGAAAATTCAGTTTATTTTCCCACAATTTTATAATTTCCGTAGAAATTTGAACTATTCTTTCTTTTCTTCCTTTAACACATGCTCCAAGAAACTGGTATCTGCCTACGATCTGCAATTGAAGTGGTATTCTAGATTTTGTATCGAGTGAATGTTCTTCTACAGCCACGTTTCCTCTTTTTCTGTGTGAATCCTGAAATCTCACCAAATTTTTAGTCCAAGTCTCCTTGTTGTTTGTTACGGTGGTATGACTTTTTTTGTGAGACATCGTATAATATGATAAAATAATAGAAATAAATTTGCACAAGCACAAAACACTGGCACTGATGATAGAATGTAATGTGGTATATAATATGGTAGTGTAGTTTATTTATTTCTAAGGCAAAAAAATAAAATTAGTGAACTTAAAAATATCACTTAATTATTTCACTTCTTACCGCAATCTTTATTCCCAGCAAACTGATTGCAAAAATCAACCATAAAAACTGCCTAAACTCTGCTTGCATGGAAGTGTAACAGTTTTTTTTCTAATTGTTTTTGTTCTCAGTACGTGGCACTGTCAAGTGGTGTGTGAGGGGTAAGGTTGTAAGTTGTAAGCAAATAGTAAGAGAAAGAGAAATAGGAAATCAAATTATCATTTACGGGCCATCAAAACAAACAACAGAGATTAATGATCTTAACGCCGCGTAAATGATCATTTGATTTTCAAATCAAATTTTTATTTTGGGGGTGACCTTTTTTGCTTCCAGAAAGGTATTTTGGCCTTTTTTAATTAATTTAGGTAAAAGTTCATCACTTTATGATACAGGAAACATTTTATTTGAAAAAAAGTCAAAAAGTCATATCCCTAATAAACATATTCTTTCTCAGATTTCAGATTGAAAATTATACGAACTTCAAAAATCTTCTAACTCAGCTTTAAAATTAATTCTTTGAAGAAATCTTTGTATTTTTTATTTAAAATCTCTTAAAAAGTCGGTTTTTGGGAAAACCGGTGTTTTTCTTCGGTTTTTAGTTTCGGTGAAAAACCAAAATTCGTTTCGAAAAACGAAACGGAGGTTTTTTAAAAATGTGCCCATCCCTGTTTCAGATGTAATTGGTTTCAGAATCAGTTCGCTTTTGCAATTATCTAACGTTCTAGTTATATTCGGGAAATCACTGTGAGTGGTCGCTATTTACAACCGAACGCAACAGTCAATATTCCCTTTTCGATAACTTTAAATCACAAAGGCTAAGTGCTTGAATCGTTGTAAGACACTAACTAGCTGTTGGTTCAGCAATTTTTCTTTTTGCTATTTTTTGTTGATACGGGCTCAAGGTCACTTTATTAATACAAAAAACAATGTATTTTTTGTTTATATTATTATTTATTTCGTCCAATATTTCGAACTCCGCCGGAGTTCATCATCAGGGACACTGTTTTGAGCAAAAGATATTTACATAACAATTTTAAACAACATTTTTGAACACAAACTGAAATCTTACATATTAAATATTAAACATATAGCTTAACACTTAACAATTCTGGTAGACACACAGTACTTTGTCTCATAGGAATAAATCAAGGTTTTTTGTTGTGGCAGATCCTAATAAAATTGGTACCGTTTTTTTGGAAATACTTCCACTAAGAAGAATCCAAATTTTTTTGGCAATTGAACAATTTGTGTAGACTCTACAGCTCCTTAAAGTCAACCATTTTTATGCATTTTGATTGTTGTGGAATATTTGATTTTGGACATCCTGCAAAGAAAAAATTGCTGTAAACGCAATTTTTGCCCGATTCTTTTATTTTTTGATTTTATTTCAAGATTAATATTGTAAAAATAAATCAATTTTAATATATTTTAAATTAAGCTAAAACTATAAATATGAAAATTGTCCAAAAATAAAAGTTTTTTTTAAATATTTTTCAAAAATTTGCAATTTTTGAGAGAAAAATAAAAAAAAAACATCTAAAAACATCTCTTTAATTTTTTAATATATTTTAATATACATATTTATCTTTCAAATTCCAAAATTTGATATTCGTCTGCGTCCGCCCTTCGGAGTTATCACGTTTTGAAGAATAGTCTAAAAATCATATTTTCTTTTAATTAATGGAAATTAATAATTTGCACATCTTACAAAGAAAAAATTGCAAAAAATTGAAAATAAAAACATCGCTTTTATTTTCAAATATATTGTTATATATGTATTTTTCTTTCAAAATTCCAAAACATATTAACATTTTTTATCCGACTTTTAGAGTTATCGTATTTTGAAAAATGGTCTAAAAATCATATTTTCCTCTAATAAACGTAGCATGTAGTGAGGAGTTTACTCCTTTGAAATGTAAACAAACATATTTATGGGTGACTAATTTCGAAAATGACCTAAGTCCATTTTTTTTAATAATCGTTTTCATTAGGTAAAAAAATAGAATGTTTATTTCTATTAAATCATTAAATGTTTACTTTTAAAAAAATTAAGACTTAGATCATTTTTAAAGTAATCTGTATGAATTGTACTCTACGCTCAAAAGTAAGACGTATCAGTTTGCAGAAAATTGTTTTTTTTAAGAGGTACTTTAAATAGTGATTTTAACTTATTATGTTTGTAAAAGTAATTGGAGTATGAAATATTCTTTTGTAATTGGTTGTTAAAATGCTGCTATTAAATACAGGTTAAAAATAAATAATGACTATTTAAGTTAAAATGTAGAGCATTCTCATGCTCTACATTTCCGTTTCTCATGCTCATGCCGTATTTTTCTCAGCGAAAACATTACAAAGATTTTTAATTTAAAATGCCAATAATTATTACTAATAACAATTTATTTAATTGTTGGATTTCTGCCGGTCCACGCGATAAATATTTGTTTTTAAAGTCATTTGTTAAAGATATAATTTGTAAAATCCCATACAGTGAAGAAATAATTGATGAAAATATTAAGTTTTTTATATTGCAATTGGAAACGAAGTGGAAGCAGTGCGGATATAGTAAAAGCAAGCTTATTAAAAAGTATTCCAATTGGTTAAGTGCCGAAGCAATTGTTATTTCTGATCCAAATAATGTACGCAAGTAAAAATAAAATTTAATATTAGCGCAGTTAAAAATAAAGTTTACATTTCAGCAACCAAGCACAAGTCGCGGAAGGCCTGAAAAGGAGTTCCATTTGTTATCAGAACAAATGAAAAAAAGGAAAGTGGCTCACTTATTATCTGATTATTCTGAAGATGAATTACAATATGCATCAGAACTTGCTTCAAGAAAAAATAATCATGGTTCGAATATTAACAGTCAAAATTGTCTATCAGTAGAAATGGCTTTGTCACTGTACTTAGATTTGGATCTCTCGGAAAAAAAATATAATATTCTGCGCAACACTGTCAACGTCTATCATAAAAATTTATTTCCGAGTTTGTCTGCGATACAAAATTTTAAGAAACGATTAGTACCATCTATTGAAGCTTCGGAAAGTACTGCAGAAGTTCGCTTACAACCACTTTTGCGGTTTACAGCTAAAAGTGTACTAGAGCTCTGTAAAGATGCAACAGATAAAATGACTCTTATTTGCAAATGGGGTATGGATGGCAGTTCAGGTCACAGTCGATACAAACAAAAATTTTCTTCAGAGGAACTTAGCGATGAATTTTTATTTTTTATTGCATTCGTCCCAATCAAGTGAGTAAAAAATTCGATATTTATATAATTCTGTATAACAAACGACCATTTTTATATTAAGGTTAATTGATTCCGTATCCAAAGAGGAAATTTGGGTTAACAGTAAGCCCTCCTCTACTTTATTCTGTCGACCCATCAAAATATTATTGGCAAAAGAAAACCGGACATTAGTTGTGAAAGAAAATTAAGATATCAATAGACAAATAAGCCATTTAGAGTGTGATATTTTTGAACTAACTGAAAAATCTGTTGAGGTGACATATGAAATGCACTGCACAATGATCGATGGATCCGTTGCAAATACGCTAACGGAAACAAATTCTGCAAGCAGATGCTTCATTTGCAATGCTAGTCCGGTTGAAATGAATAAAACGGATTTATATAAGCCTCCAAATATAAATACCTATAAATATGGACTGTCAACGCTTCACTACTGGATTCGGTTTTTCGAATGTTTAATACACATAGCATATCGTTTGCCATTTAAAATATGGCAAGTAAGAGAAGAGAACAAAGCTATTTTCTCTGAAAACAAAATCCGCATCCAACGAAATTTTTGAGAAAAAATGGGCTTGTTAATAGACGTTGTTAAGCAGGGTTCTGGAACCACTAATGACGGAAACACCGCACGGAAGTTTTTTGTTAATTACGAAGTATCAGCGGAAATAACTGGCATTAACAAAGATCTAATTTATAACTTCTCATTAATATTGAGGATTTTGTCGTGTGGAAAAAACATTAAAATTGATGAGTTTAGTAAGCTCCTTCTTGATACCAGGAATTTGTACCTAGATCTTTACCCTTGGTATTATATGCCTAGTTCTGTCCACAAAGTTTTAATGCATGCATGTGAAGTTTTAAAATTCTTCGATTTACCTATAGGTAATATTTAACTTTAATAATATTAAGAAATAAATAACATTTTTTTTTTAATTTTTGTAGGAAATTTATCAAAAGAAGCATTGGAGGCTTCCCACAAACACATTCGATATGCTCGTCTTAGCCATACGAGGAAAAGCTCACGGGAAAATACAAATAGAGATCTGATGACATACCTGCTGATTTCATCATATCCTTTCTTATCATCTCAAAGAAAAATCAAATACAAGAACAAGTTATATGAGGAAGATACGTATATGCTTTATTATATTGAAACGGAAAGAACCGAGGGTACTTAGGTTTATATTACTTAAATACCTTTATTTTTGGCATACATTTTTTATTTTGTTTTTAGTTTTTATTCTTTTAATCAATTAAACAAAAAAATATTTAATTTAATAATTCAAAGTGAATTTAGAATTACAAAAAATATTTTTTTTTGCAAAAACATATTTTTTTACATGAAAAGTAACATTTTCGTGAAAAAAGTGCATATCAAACTATAAGCATAAAATTTACAAGTTTTAACTTAACTTGTTAACCTTAAACTTTTCAAAAACATATTTTTATTTTTTTTTTAAAGTTTTTATAATTTTAATATTTAAATGAAAATAGGGAAATTTCAGTTTTTTTAATTTCTCCTAAAAACCTCATTTATGGCGTAAATACTTAATGTACATAAAATCTGATTCGATTTTTAAAATCAGCAGCCAAAAGTCAATATACATTACAAATTTCGTAAAGATCGAACAACTCCTTGTATTTATTCCTCACTTTTGTATGGGCTCAAAGTACTGTGAGACGTCACAAAAATACAAGTAAGCGGGTATTGCCTTAAACTTACTTACTTTACTTACTTACTTAGTTGGTCGTAACAACCTGTGTCCGGGTTTCAACCGACCTCATCAGCTCTCGCCAGGCGCCTCTGCTTTGCGCGCGCCTTCTCCAATCGGATACACCAAGTGCGGTTAGGGCTTCCTCAGCCTGGTCCATCCATCGGAGGCATGGTCTCCCTCGTCGTCGTTGACCAGCGACCCTCGCTTCGAGCACCTTTTTCGCTGGAGCTTCGTCGTTCATACGATGGACATGACCTAGCCAGCGTAGTCGCTGCACAGTTATACGCCGGACTACGTCAATGTCATCGTAGAGCTCATACAGCTCGTGGTTCATTCGGATGCGATAGTCATCGCCGACTCGAACAGGACCGAAGATTTTGCGAAGAACTTTTCTCTCGAACACCCCCAGAGCGGCTGCGTCAGTTTGCGAAACTACCCATGCCTCAGCGCCATAAAGCAGCACAGGTAGAACGAGCGTCTTGTAGAGTGTTAGTTTTGTCGATCGAGAGAGGGCTCTGGAACTTAGTTGCTTACTGAGCCCGTAGTAGCACCTATTAGCAATTATTGTTCTTCGCTTTATCTCCAGGCTGATTTCGTTTTTGGTATTAATGGCGGTGCCAAGGTAAACGAACTCCTTGACTATTGCCTTAAACTTAATTTTATTTAATTTATCTGCTGCACCCGCGCTTTCGTCGTATCATTGTCTACTGTTTTTATGTTGTGATTTGTTTTGTTATCAGGTGTCGGTAGCTTTGAGCGCATCTTTCTGTGTCCGTTTTGAAATTTATTCTTTGTTTTGGTGGTATGTTTATTATATGCAGCATTTCCAACATATATTGTCTAGCGTAATTCGTCTCTTGTTGCAAAATTTGTACATTGTCAAAGTCAGGACAGTGGTCAAGTGTTGTTCAGTGGGCCGCCAATGCTGTTTTTTGCTCTAATGGTTTGGTGCGAGATTTATGTTCTGATTTATGCGCAGATATTCTTGTCCGTAATTTCGTCTTTGTAGTTCCCACATATACTTTGTTGCATATTCCTGCGCTGTCTCCTTTGCGTGTTTTTTATTACGTTTGAAGAGAACGCGCATTGACATCCTCCCCTCATGAGTTTTCAAATCATACTCAAAGCTATAGCAGCGTACGTGTGCTTAAATACGTGTGACTGCAGAGAAAGCTCTTTGCCCGCGCTGCCGGCAGTTGATTAGCTCTGCTCTAAATACGCAGCGCTTTTTATTCTTGTGAGCGCTCATTATTTTCATAGTTAAAATTAGTTTATTTTATATGTTTTGTTTTTAGTTATACGCGGCCACATATATGCCATTCTATTTAATATGTATACATAATGAGGGTATTCACAAGGTGTTCTAAGCTTGTATGTATGTTGTAAGTGAAAGGTTTTTCTCATTTTCTCCTTCATTAGTAAAGGGATTTTGTTTGAAATTTAGCTTGTATGTTTTGCTAATAGTTTTTGTATGCTGTGTATAAAATGGACGTGATCGGACCGAAACTACGCCCACCTTCCATACAATTTTTTTTTACATCACATTGTATGGGGGGTGGGCGTAGTTCCGGTCCGATCACACCTATTTTATACACATCATGCAAGAACTATTAGCAAAACATCCCTTTACTTATAAAGTAAAGAAAATAAGAAAAATCATTCACTAACAACATGCAACAAACAACTTTAGCACACCTTGTGAATACCCTCAATATAGATAATAAATATAATAGTATACTCAATAGTAGCATATAATAAAATATATTTATAATCTATTCTAATGTTATTTTATCCATTTTCTATTCGCGTCTTTTTGTTATTATTTTTGTACATAAGGCTTTCAGAAAGCTTTCAAAATGCTTTAACGTTCCATTTCTTTCAGTGGGAAGCTTTAAACATTTCACATACATGCAAGCAATTTAAGTTGTGTGCATGTGGTCATCACTGATATAAAAGTATATAAAGGTATTTTTCGATCAATGAATTTTTGTGAAAAAACAGATGTCGTTAATTGAACTTTTTTTTATTAAAATCGATAGAAACAGCATTTTTTTTTTATTTAAACTAAAGAAAAAAACACGAGTTTACGTTGCTACACGCTTCATTTTGTATTATATTAGATGTAAAAATAACATAGCCTATTCTACATGATATTCTAAAGCAGTGGTGAGCACTACATGTTTTTCCATAACACGCTGGCGTCGTGTGCTTTTGTGAACGAAGTAGCAATCTGCTCGCTGTGTTCGTTCACTGCGTAAAAGTGTTTTTTTTGCTGCGCTTTTAATTTGAAGTCAGAATGCTTTGAGCGTTCATGCGATTAGGATGTTGGTCGCTGTTTTATTTATGAATTAAATATTTTGCAATGTTAAGGGAAAGTTGGTGTGCACAATTTTTACTTTCGGAAAGATTTTATTGTGAGTTACAATGCATGGCTTCCATTCGTACAGTAACTACAGTACTACAGTAAACAGAAAAACCAACGAATTTGAGAACCTCTTCCTTTTTGAAGTCGGTTAAAAAAACATCAATACATTCTATTCATCACTTCTATCTTTTTTTGATGTTTTATATGGTAAAAAAGCAAAAAGCAAATACAAAAGTAAAAAATAAAACTTTTTATTAAAAATACACCACTCGACAATATCTTCTTGCACCAAATGTTGTGAGAGCTTTAAAAATAAATTAAAAAAGATTGTGACTACATTGAGAAGTCAAAACAGATGCGATGAACTCGTAACATATCTATAAGATTTTCTATAAAACTTGGTTTTGCTTTAATTAATTAATCAATTTTTATTTTATTGAAAGTGAATTAAAAAATTTATTTATGAATCAATTATGCATTCATTGGATGGAATCTTTTGTCGTTATTCAGTTTTACTTAAAATTCTTAATATGAATGCAGATTTCTACGTCTCTGTATATGTGTCTATAGTATACTGTACGAAAAATGTTTAAGCTTCAACACACAGGTTGAAATTTTTATCTTAATACTGACAACTTAATGTCTCGAAAAGAAACTAGCATCGCGAAAAATGTTTCAAATAAAAGTTGCACGGTTTCGAAGGGGTCAAATAATGGCTACATTTTGTTCGTGTTTTTTTCTGGAGAATACGAATATGCAATAAAAAATCCACATAAAAGACCACATATTTTTTTAAAAATAATCAAATTGTGCAATGATTTGGCCTTGAAAGTTTGGTTTAAGGTCAATTGCAAGGTCATGATAATTTCATCCCCTCGAAACCCTACAAATTTTATTGGGAAATTTATGCGCTATGTTCCCTACTTTTCGAGATATTTGGAAGTCTCAATGTGAAAAAATCACCCCGTAAATATTTTACTTCCAACACATGTTTTATAAAATGATTGGTTAATAGAAAAACTTGGTTCGCTCAAAAAAGAAAGCATGCTGTTTTCCAGATAATTATAATAAATTTTATAGTACCTATATTTTTATAATAAAATATAATGAAAAATTTTAATAATTTCTGCATTTATAGCCAGGTCATGTGGACAGCCATCAGACCCAGCATTTGGATGGCATGCTGGAGAGTGCTACTCTTTTGGCTGTAAAATTACATACAATTGCGGAAATAGCTACGAGCTTGTTGGAAAACATGACAGATTATGTCAATCTGATGGATCTTGGACTCCAAAAGAGCTTCCGACATGCGTTCGTAAGTAAACATTAAATAAAACATACCTTAAAAACTTTATATTAGTGATGTGGCGGATCTTTGCAATCGCAGCCGCAACAATTTGACAGCCGTATGTGCACAATCCAATTAGATATATTAATATCCGCATCAACATTCATATCTGCAACGCCACATCCTCATTTTTAAAATTAAAAGAAAATGTATTTTATTTATATTTTTACTTTCGTTTCTTCAAAATATTCTATATTAGTTGCATCATGACATACTAAAACTTATAAAAAAAAATCATAGTAATAAATTGATTCGTTTAGTTTTGAATGGTTTTTTAACATCCTTGTTCTCTACCAAATTCGCGGTTTTGAAGTTTTCGATGTCCCCATCCATATCTGCATCCTTAAGTAAGGCTTCTTAAAGATCCGTTAGTGAAGTAAGTGTTCATTCAGCATAGTATTTGATTGTATGCAATGCATATGTTAATGCTTATGAATTTAATATATCAATAAAATTCGAAATTTTCATATTTATATTTTTAAAATATCAACATAACAAGAATTCGTATCAATGTTTTTGATCCCTTATAACTGTGCAACAACAAACACATACATTGACTTCTTGTAGAGTATGGACCAGAAATTTTACGAATTTATTGAATATATTAATTTAGTTTTTTAAAGAAAATAAGTTTTCTTTAAACAAATTCGATTAAAATAAAAAACGCTTAAAAAAATAAAAAATATCTTTTTGAAATAATTTGCTAATTTGAATTGGTCATTCATAAAAAATAATGCATAGATTTTTTCCAATAAAACATTATAATTTAAGAAAAAAAAATTAGATAAGTACGAAAAATAAAGGAAATATTTTTTAGTTGTCTGGGTTACTTACTGACTTAGGTAAGGTAGCGCCTACAACCGTAAGTCGGTTTTCGCCTGGTGTAAGAAATTGCGCCAGCCATTCCTATTTAGCGCTTGCTGGCGCCAGTTGGAAGCCGCAGCTGGGTACCAAATCTAATATTTTCTTCGCTGGAGCGTCGTCTTCCATCCGCTCAACATGACATTGCCAGCGAAACCGCTCGATTTTTATGCGCTTTACTATGTCGATGTCGGCGTATAGCTCATACAGCTCATCGTTCCATCGATGATTTAGATTATAGATTTTACGAAGTATCTTTTTCTCGAACGCTTCCAAAATTTGTTCATCAGAGTTGCCCAACGTCCATTTTAGTGCTGCATATAACAGGACGGGCATGATTAGTGACTTATAAAGCGTGACTTTTGTTCGTCGAGAGAGGGCTCTGCTTCTCAATTGTCTACTGAGCCCAAAGTAACACCTGTTGGCAAGAGTTATCCTTCGTTTTATCTCTAATAAAATATATAAAATGCTGTCAATGCATTTTGTTCCTGGTGCAGAAGACACAACGGTGTCAGTTTATTTCTCACAGCAACAACAACATACTGGAGATATTGCTTGCTAATAAAGCTGCTCGCTTGCTACCGTTAAATTATGGCACGCGTCATAGCTTGAACGGCTTTGTGCCTTAATGCTGATACTGCATTTTCATGCAGTTCCACTTACACTTGGCATTGACCTTGAATTCATAAATTCAATAAGTTTAAGCCATAAGTTTTTGTATGGCACAAAAGGTAGTGCCTACAAGTATGCATTGGTTTAGGTTGTGATTGATTCACAGCATTCCTCCGCCCTTCGGAAAACGAAAAAATTATTGTTAAAAACCTAAAAATAATTTTTTTCGTGTTTAGCTGTATTTCTTTGTTTATTTCTTATATTTTTTGCTTCGCTATTTATTCTTCAACTTATTCATTATTAATTATTACTTCAACTTTATTCATTATTTCATTATAGGTTCTAATTTTTTCTTGTTTTCTTATTTAACTCAATGTTACATTATTTCTACATACTATTTTTCTACAATATCTCTTTGTTTATATTTTCTTTTACTTTATTTGTTGCATACTAACTACATATTTTTTTTGCTCATTTGTTTCTAGTGTTTCTTTATTATTTATATCTTATTTTTATAATCCATAAATACATTACACCTTAATATTATTTATTTCCATCTCCTTTTACTTTATTATTTATTTATTATCTATTTATTATCTAGTTTTTGTCTAGTATTTATTTTCTATTCCTATAACATATTAGTTCCTAACTTTTGTGGATTTTCGTGGGGGATGTTGATAGTAGTTGTTAACTTTCATCTGACTTCTGATTTTCCCTTTTGTCGATCGGTGCTTTCAATGTGTGTTTTTCTTGCTGCCCTAAGTGTGTGTGATGTGATGATATATGGATGTTTCGCGGCTTCAGCTTTACTTATGTTGTCTTCTTCTTTGGCAGTTCATCAATTATTGATTAATTTCCTTAATCACTGCTTTCCAAATAGTTTTTCGTTCTTAATCCTTTAATCATTGACATTGAGTGGTTGGTTTCGATTTTATTTAATTTATTTTAGAATTTTGCTTTAGTGTTCCTTAGAAAGGGCTTTCTTCTTGTTAAATTTGGTATAAAAAATTAAACCAAATGAAGCTGAACCGCAGACTCACGAACAAGACCGGAGATGAACGAAGTAATTTCGAAGGAGAACGAAGATGCACAGAAGGCTATACACCAAAAATTAAAATTAACTTGACCGAAAATTAAATATGCTGTAACTATTTTCCCTACGAATGAAATTAAGAAGTTTCTTTACAAAAGCTTAATGATTTTTTATGAACTTTTATTTTCTATTTAAAAAAGGAATTAAAGTTTTAGGGGTAGTGAGGAGATAAGACGAAAAGTTAAAATATATAGTCAAAGATGGAGTCGGAGCAAAAAGAGTTGTAAGAACGAATTGTTGACCTTATTGAGACATATCCAACGACATACTTTCTTTTTGATCGGCTAACAAATGGTGAAGTTATTTAAAGAAAACCATTTTGACCCCGTTTTGCGTCCACCTAAAAAATACATTTTTATATAACAAAAACCCTCTTTCAAATGAGGGGTGGGTCTTTTTAACTTTTTTTTCATAAGGGGTGACCCACCTTAATATGTACATATCTTAAACACTCATAGCTAGTCAATCAAATTGACATTTAATTTTAAAAAAAGTTAAACTGAATACCTTTCCAACAAGACTAATTTCACGATAATCCAATAAAAAATGTGTTTTTTACATCCTTTTCAACAAAATGTGTTTTTAAAAATAGCATAAAATTCGATTTTTGAAGGTCAATAAGAGTTATAATAATACGAAATTTAAAAAAAAAATGTATGCTAAAATGTTGGTATGGGTAAGAAGTTTATCTTTTTAGCATATTTGGGTATGCGTTCTGTGAAAAATAAAAAGTTATAGGTAAAAAAAAGTTTTTTTTACCAAAAAGGACATTCAGGAGAATCAAAAACTTTCCGTGGCATTTTCTCAGATTTGAAAAAAAAGTATGCAGAAATCATTGTTATGAAATCCTATAACTTTTGATACGGTGAACGGCAGAATCCAAATTTTGATCCTGTCTACTGTACCTGAATAAAAATGAAATCAAAATTTTTGTAAAATTAAAATTTTCTCAAAATCAATATTATATCTTTCTCAAGCTGTGAAATTATTATAATAATTTTTTTTCTTTTATCTCTAAATTTCGGCTTACAATTCAATATGTTATTTTAATTGATGTATTATTACATTTTCTCTTAATTTTTCACAAATTTATTTTCTTCTTCACATTTTAATGCTAAATTGCATTTACCCATTTTTATATTCAACATATATATATTTTATAATAGCTTATACCCGGCGCGCTTCGCTGCGCTCCCCTAAAAGAGGACGTAGCTTTAGTAAAGCCATGATTTTATAGTAAGTTCGTACCGAGTTTCATTGATGAGTGACTTATTTCGAAAGCTATACCGGAAATTTTGGGTGCTGAAAAAGTACCACGCTCCTCGGCAAACGCCTATAAAATGTTACCAGTGTAACGGCATGTGTTAGTTGAGGTCGAATACTGATTAAATTTATTGGTGCAGGTTGGAAGAACTGTTTCATTACTATTATTTCTGGCCGTTTGTTATTTCTAACAACCACACCAGTAAATATTTTTAAAAAAAACTCGATTTTTAGAGCATATTTCAAACCATTCCGTGGCATACTGGTTGAGGTGCGTGGCTTGTATGCCATAGAACCCAGGTTCAAACTCGTTCTAACACAGACAGTTTTTTCAATTGAAGTAATTTTTCTGTTCGGCCATTATCTCTATGCAGACAATGGCAAACCTCAGAGAGTAAAAACTGCAATGAAAAGTTTCTTGAAAACATAAGCCGTTCGGAGTCGGCATAAATCAGTTCTCGATCATTTGTGTTCAAACATTTCACAACACGCACAACACAAATGATCATTAGAAGCTCGATCAGTCTTTTCAAGGGCCATTTCGTTTTTGTTTTTTTTTTTTTTATTTCGAACTATTCCAGCTCACGGATGGCTGTCGCTACAGTCGAACTATTTGGGAATCATCATACCACAAACCATTATTTTGAGGAACCGACCCGAACAACTTTTTTTCGTGAGGAGCCTTAGTATACATACTTACATTTTTTACAGATAGATAGATGAGCAGAAAAAGTAGGCATGGCAACATTTATATATATTGTGACCGCCACTTGGTCCCATTGCACCTACATACCAAGTTTCACTATCAAAACGTGTACAGGTCAGATTTTACAATGATTTCTGAAAAGTCGGAGTAGAATAAAGTACGACACGCCCATTTTCTTAATGGTTCTGGGAGTAACCACATGAACAAATCTACCAAATTTTAGTCTTTTAATGTAGACAAAGTCTGATATATACCCTTTTTACAGATTTGTGGGCGGTAAAAGCGGGCGAGGCAACATTAATATATAAAGTGACCGCCACTTGGACTCATAGCACCTACATACCAAGTTTGACTATCAAAACGTTTACATCTCAGGAATTAAAATTATTTCTAACCGACAGCCCTGGCAGCTAGTGCTCACTAAGTTATAATTTTTTAATTGTAATTAACTATAATACATAAATAAATAAAATAAAATTATTTCTAAAGAGTGGGCACAGATCTAGGGCTACCATCAACATTTTTTGTAAAGCTATCGAGAGTAAGCGTATGAACTTAATTACCAAATATAAGTATTTAATGATGAGAATCGTCGGATTTATAGAAGTTCTATTGATTTGTGGGTACAAAAAAAAAGTGTTGGTAGTGGCGTAGTGGGTAGAGTGAGTGGCCCATACGCGAGAAAACCCTGGTTCGAACCCCAGCTGACACAGAAAGTTTTTTCAATTGAATTAAATTTTCTGTTCGGCTGTCACCTCTCTGCAGACAATGACAAACCTCAAAGAGTAAAAACTGTTATGAAAAGCTTCTTGAAAACATAAGGCGTTCGGAGTCGGCATAAAACTTGTAGGTCCAGTTCTCGATAATTTGTGTTCAAACATTCCACAACACGCACAATTGATCATAAGAAGCTCGGCCAAAGTCCTTTCCAGGGCTGAAATTAGCCATTTCGTTTTGTTTATTTTTTTATTTGTGGGTGGTACAAGTGGGCGTGGCAAATTTTATACATATATATATTGACTGTCACTTAGAGCACCTGCATATCAAGTGCTACTATCAAAACGTGTTCAACTCAGGAATAAGCATGATTTACAAGTGGGCGTGGCAAATTTTATATATATATATTGACTGTCACTTAGAGCACCTGCATATCAAGTGCTACTATTAAGACGTGTTCAACTCAGGAATAAGCATGATTTCAAAAAAGTGGGCGAAGATATAGTGCGGCCATGCCAATTTTTTGTACATTGGCCGACAGTAACCATACGAACTAAATTACCAAATCATAGTCTCCTACGGCAAAAGCCGTCTGACATAATGCATTTTTGCTGATTTGTTAGCTGTAAAAGTCGGCGTGACATCATTTATATATAAATAGTGACTGCCGCTTGGATCCATAGCAACTGCATGCTAAGATTCACTATCAAAACGTGTACAACTCAGTAATAAGCTTAATTTCGATAAAGTGGGCGTAGATATAGTGCTGCCATGCCCATTTTTTGTACATTGGCCGACAGTTATCATATAAACTAAATTACCAAATCTTTGTCCTCTACGGCAAAAGCCGTCTGATATAAACGATTTTTACTGATTTGTGGGCGGTAAAAGTGGGCGTGACAACATTTATATTTACATAGTGACTGCCACTTGGATCCATAGTACCTGCATGCTAAGAGTCACTTTCAAAACTTGAACATTTCAGGAATTATAATGATATCTGAAAAGTGGACGTAGATATAGCGAGACAAAAACAGAATTACCAAATTTTAATTTTTTACGATTAAAACCGTCTGATATAGAGCATTTGTTTAGGTTTGTGGACGATAGGGCCAATTTGTGTTGTTTTTAAGGTACCACGCCCCCTTGTCCAATCAACACCAAACTTCATAGGAACACTCTCAGAATGTTGTTTCAGTATCCTTAAAAATTTCACAAAGATTAGTTCGGTGGTTTTGGAGTCTATACGTGATATACACACATACCCATATACCCAGATCCATTTTTATATATAGATTACTAATTTATACCCGGCGCGCTTCGCTGCGCTCAGCGCTTTTGCCCTAAAATAGGGCGTAGCTATAGTGAGGCCACGCTTTTATATTAATTTCGTACCGAGTTTCATTGATAAGTGACTTTGATAAGTGAAAGCTATACCGAAAATTTGGGCTGCTGAATAAGTACCACGCCCCTTGTCCAACGCCAATAAAATCTTACCAGTGGAACGGCATATGTTAATTGAGGTCGAATTTTGAATTCCGAGGCTGTGCGACCAATAATTCCAAAACCGTTTCAGGTGCCACGCCCCCTTATACGATCGGCACCAGACTTCACAGGAACCCTCTCAAGGCTTTGGTATAAAATTCGATTAGCGGATTCGGAGTCCTTACGTGATATACACATATATCACG
Organism: Coremacera marginata; assembly: GCA_914767935.1. Classification (NCBI taxonomy): domain Eukaryota; kingdom Metazoa; phylum Arthropoda; class Insecta; order Diptera; family Sciomyzidae; genus Coremacera; species Coremacera marginata. The sequence goes on along the minus strand of OU612045.1, from coordinate 118,173,862 downwards.
ATTCAGGTGCCACGCCCCCTTATACGATCGGCACCAGACTTCACAGGAACCCTCTCAAGGCGTTGGTATAAAATTGGATTAGCGGATTCGGAGTCCTTACGTGATATACACATATACCCACATACCAGTACATATAGGTATACATAAAGTCGCCTCATGCTCCATAGCAAAAAAAAGTTGTTCGGTCCGGTTCTTCAAAATATTTCGACTAAAAATGTTGGCTGGTATGGTGGTTAGAAAAAAAAACAAGTGGTCAGAAATAATAGTAACGAAAAGCATCAAAAAATCTTAAATTATTGCCGTTGGACCAAAAATTATGCGGATTTTTATGGATTGTATTTACTTTTTTGATATTATTTTCACTAAAATTCAATTAATTTTTTTCCACACTAATTTTTATCGATGAATTGTAAAATGTAAACTGTAAAAAATGAATAGATTTTTTTGTAATTTCATTCAATTTAATTCTTCTCTATTCACTATATAATTTAATAAAAAATTTGATTAAAATTAACATGGCAAAACAAAAAAAAAAAAGTTTTAATGTGAATTTTAGTGAAAATAATATTAAGAAATTGATGAAAATCCGCATTACCTCCAGTCCGACTGCAAAAATTTAAATTTTATTGGTGCAGATTGGAAGAACTTTTTATTACTATTATTTCTGACCATTTGTTTTTGATTTTTAGAGTATATTTCAAACAATTCCGTGGCATACTGGTTGAGGTGCGAGGCTTGTATGCGATAGGGTATAAGCTAGTTAACTATAATACATACATAAATAAATAAAATAAAATTATTTCTGAAGATTGGGCACATATGTAATGCTACTATGTCCATTTTGTGCAAGACTGTTTTTGCAAACACAAACAAATTTTAGTATTTTGCGATGTAAGTCGTCTGATTTATTTAAGTTCTATTGATTTGTGTGTATTGACCACAAGTGGGGGTGGCAAACTTTATATATATATATTGACAGCCCCTTAGAGCACCTGCATATCAAGTGCTACTATCAAAACGTGTACAATTCAGGAATAAGCATGATTTCGAAAAAATAGGCGTATAAATGCTAAGACCACGCCCATTTTTTGAACAGTTGCCGACAGTAACCATATGAACTAAATTAACTAATCTTAGTTTTCTACGGCAAAAGCCGTCTGATATAAAGCATGTTTGCTGATTTGTGGGCGGGAAAAGTGGGCGTGACAGCATTTATATATACATAGTGACTGCCACTTGAACCCATAGCCCCTGCATACCAACATTCACTATCAAAACGTGTCCAACTCAGGAATAAGCATGATTTCGATAAAGTAGGCGTAGATATGATGCAACCATGCCCATTTTTTGCACATTGACCTATAGTAACCATATAATCTAAATTACCAAATCTTAGTCTTCTACGGCAAAAGCCGTCTAATATAAAACATTTTAACTGATTTGTGGGCGGTAAAACTAGGCGTGACAAAGATTATCTATCAAAACTTGAACATCTCAGGAATTAAAATAGCTTTTTAAAAGTGGGTGTAGACATAGTATAGCCACGCCCATTTTTTGTACAGTCACCGACAGTAACCATCTGAACAAAATGACCAAATTTAAGTGTTATACGATTAAAAATATCTGATATATGGCATTTTTTTTTTGGTTTCTGGGCGATAGAGCTATTTTGGGTTGTATGGGAGGTACCACGCCCCCTTGTCCAATCAACAGCAACGTTCAGAGGAACACTCTCAAAATGTTGTTTCAGGCTCCCTAAATATTTTATAAAAATTGGTTTGGCGGTTTTGGAGTCTGTACGTGATATACACACATACCCACATACATGCATCCATTTTTTTCGCTGCGCTAAGCGCTTATCCCCTAAAAGAGGGTGTAGCTTTAGTGAGGCCATGCTTTTATAGTAAGTTCGTACCGAGTTTCATTGATGTCTAACTTATTTCAAAAGAAAAAGCATCACGCCACTCGTCCAATGCCAATGCCGTTTTTTTTTTTTTTTTGTATATAACACGATTTTTAAAGTATATTTCAAACAATTCCGTGGCATACTGGTTGAGGTGCGTGGCTTGTATGCGGTAAAACTGGTAAATCGGGCGTAGATATGGTGCGACCATGCCCATTTTTTTACATTGACCGACAGTTACCATATAAACTAAATTACCAAATCTAAGTCCTCTACGGCAAAATCCGTCTGATATAAAGCATTTTTACTGTTTTGTGGGCGGTTAAAGTGGGCGTGACAACATTTTTATATAGGGTGTCCCGCAATTGAGTGAAACTATTTACGGAGCTGAAAGGTTATGTCGAGCTGAGCAAAAAATCGTATGGGAGTGGGGGTCTATTTTCACATTCTTAGGAGCTACATAGTTAATTAATATTTCACGACTTTAATTCACGTTAATGTTTCTAGCAGAAAAAAAAAATTTACAAGGCAATGAAATCACCTTTCTTAAGGTATATCAACAAACCCCACCAACGTAACCGTTACCGAGCTGTGATCGTGTGAAGAAGAAATCAATCGGTTGAAATTTTCAAATTTAAACTTTGAGTGCAAATTTCTCAGAATTTTGCGTAAGAAATTAAATTTTTTTTTATCAGTTTTGTAATTTATTCAATTTGCTTTTCATTGGCACCAAAAACATAAACATATATTTAAAAATAAAAAAGTTTGCTGAACTAAAAATGTTATTCTTATTTGAAAACAATGTTATTATCTACTGCATAACTATCTAATTGTAATGTCATTATTTATCATTATTTTCTAATAGGTATAATTTTTTTAGTACAGCCAACTTTTTTATTTTTAAAGATATGTTTGTGGTTTTTGTGCCATTGAAAAGAAAATTGAATAAATTACAAAATTGATGAAAAAAAAATTTAATTTTTTACGCAAAATTCTAAGAAATTTGCACTCAAAGTTGAAATTTCGTAGGGTTTGTTAATATACCGTTGGAAAGGTAATTTCATTGCCTTTAAAATAAGCTATCAAAATGGCTCCTAAGAATGTGAAAATAGACCCCCACCGTCCCATACGATTTTTTGCTCGGCTCGACATAACATTTCAGCACCGTAAATAGTTGCACTCAATTGCGGGACACCCTGTATACATAGTAACTGCCACTTTGATCCATAGCACCTGCATACATAGATTCACTATCAAAACTTGATCTTCTCAGGAATTAAAATTTCAATTTCAGGAATTAAATCAACACAATGCTTTCGCATTTATAGGGGGCATCCCCTGAGTGCTGGTTAAGTCTAAAAAAAAAAAAGAGTACATATGTTGCCAATTATTTCATTAAGATTTTCGTTGATATTGTGGGGAATAACATTGATGGGAAAATCACATGTAACAGCAGAGGTTTTCTGACATTCGAGCTGAATTTTTATATCATGGAACTCAGCTTTTAGCATAGCAACATCAGCTTCTGCAGCATGTTTTTCGATGTGAGCTATTCTAGCGGTGACGTCATTAATTTCGTGCCGTATAACATCATCAGCATTCGTTGCATTTTTTTCGTGAGTTACTCGCACAGTGACGTCATTGATATCACGTCTTATTTCTGCAACGTTGCGGCGAAGCTCTTCCAAAATTATTTTTTCAGTAGACTGAATTCAGTGGTGAGTTTTCCATTAATTTGAGCAGCAATCTGAGAGGCGATCTGCTCGCTTATTTAATCAAATAGTTCATCCATAATTTTATTCTGATTTTCGATCATCTTGAGCAAAATCGTAGTTGACTCAGATTGTAGAGCGGCTGTTGATTCGTTTTTTCCGACTGGTTTTGGCGGCAAATCACTTGCCTTATTAGTTTGTGTTGGTGTTAAGTTAGCCGAGAGACAAGCAGTGCACTTATGAAATTGATTATTTTTCTGCATAAAGTCTAAATCACTTTTCTTCAAAATGGCAGTGAAAAAACTCATTGCAAGTTACACATTTTATTTTTTTGTCATCGTCCAAATGTCGTTCAACTCTTGCTGCACAAATACACGGCATTTTTCAATAAAGATTTCGTTTACCAAGTTATTTAAACAGTTTAGCAAGGCGCACAATTAAAAAGTACGTATATTATACGTGATTGTTGCAGTTTAAATATTGTTAATTTATTTGCTGTTCACAACACACATTTATATACAATCATATAGAAATCACTGCGAGTTTTGTTAAGTGTTTTTGTTTAATGTTTCTATTTAATTAACACAAAGATTATGTGTGAAAAGGCTACTAGAGCGGTTGAAAAACACGTCCGTCCACGCCAAATTTTGTTTTTCTTTTTCTTTCTTGCATAAATATTAACACTAACAGTAGAAGCAGTAGAAACGTTAACAATTTTATTTATTTACCATTCAGTAGAACAAAGTTTATGGCTGCTGCTCCTTTAAACCGCATGAGTTCCTTTGTAAGCAATTGTAGCGTTTTCGATGTTAATTTGTCAAAAGGTCAACTCAAAAGTAGATTAAAAACAGTTTTGTAATTAGATCTATGCATATGCATGGTTAGTTGTTACGTCTTGTGTTGCCCCTGAACCCCACCCATTCATTGGTTGGTAAATTTTTCTCATATTAACTTGTTTAAGGACACTGGTATCCATAATATTGATATTTTGTAATGATTTTTGGGTCGTGGCTTTTGATTGGTTAATACTGAGAAAGTGCGAAAAAGCTATAATAGCTGAACTCTATTGCTAGTGCAAAATCTATCTATACCCTATAGGAACAAACTAACTTGTTTTTAAAAACAACTAATTAAAAAACTAGTTCAAAATAAACCTGTATATGAACTACTTTTAATTATATTAAGGCGGCAACTACTATGATGTTGACATGTTTTAATTGCAAATTTTTATTAGATTACAAGTTTATATATGTAAATATTTCACGAATGAAAAATTTAATATTAATATTAAACACTACTGTTTAAAAGAAAATGGAAAAATGGCTGAAAAATATCGAACTTAAAATTTCCGACGAAATTGAAACAACGACTTTAATCTTCGCTTGTACAAAAACGATTGAATACAAAAACTTTATTTGGCTAAGGCCGAACTTTAGGATCCATACATATATAAAACTTACATTACAAAAGAGAGGGAGTAAGAAGCACTCCAACATAAAAAAAACTAATGCAAATGAGCCGCTGTACAGAAGGTACAGGGCTGTCCTAAGTTGACCAACAAATATAGGTTTACATGCGTAAACATGCCGCCCGCCTTGCATGACTGCAACTACCAGACCCCTTGTCCGGTCAAAATCCATCCGAAGATGGAGCTTTGGGCAAACGGCATGCCTACGGCTGTCGGGAGGCTGCCAGGCTGCATGATGCGGGAGTACACGTCGATACCCAGGCGTATATAAACGGGCGATGATTGGTAGAAGAGCGGATCGGCTAAGTTGATGTTGGGGAAACTCTGCCGAATCCGCTCATCCAGATCCCTCGATGGAGTGACGACTTTCAACCGCCGCTCGACCCTAGCTGTCGTCTCAATGCACTGGTTTGCGCCGTACTGGCCATGCAGGACCAAGGTGCACATTTCGCAGCCATCGACGCGATGAATGGGCAGCTTCCACCTGTTGACGAGCTCTTGGGCAATAAGCGTTTGCGGAAGACATGCATCTAGGATTGCCCTTCCCTTCACAGACATTCCTCTGGAGAACGTACGCACCATGACAATGGGGAGCAGTGAAACGAGCTGTTGATAGGGCGTCACTGGCGGCTGTTTATGTGGCGATCGCTTAGGGAAGTCGTCCCTAGCCGAAGACGCATGTGGTGCTATCGACCGCGATCGTGTTTGCGCTGGAGACCACTTCGGGAAATGGTCCCTCGTCACAGACGCTGTTGGTGCATGCGACTGCGGTCTTCTAGAAGAGGTGGACCACTGCGGGAAAGAGTCCCTAGCCGATGACGCTGGTTGATCAATCGACGGTGGTCGCTTAGAAGAGTTGGACCACTTCGGGAAAGAGTCCCTAGGCGAGGACGCTAGCTGGTCAGTCGCCCGTGGTCGCTTGGCTTTAGAGCGTTTAACGCGAGAATGCGACCTGCCGGTTCGCACTCGTGCACGCGAATGCAGCAGACTATGATGGTCGTCTCCACAATGACGACACCGATGAGGGCTGCGGCACTCCTTCCGCATGTGTGTCGCTGAGAGGCAGTTTGAGCAGTAGAAGTACATCAGTACTGCTCTCAACCGCTCCTCGAGATTCATTGCCAGAAACTTGGCGCACGCTGACAAGTTATGCTCCAACGACCATACACGGCACATCGGTGGCAACTTGGAGTTGTCGCGGTTAATAACGCAGGCCTCGCTTTGCGGAGTGCTCCTGCCTACACTAGAAATCGGTTCAACCACCGGTGGAGCGATAGCGACGACTTCTTCAGGCTCAACAGCGATGAAAGCGATAGGGCTGGGGACAGGTGTGCGCTCACGCACAGTCTCAACTTCACTTATAACCATCTCCGTGTCGGTTTGAAGCAGCAGATCTTCAAGAAGTGCGGCAGTGATCTCTTCAGCAGACATTTTGAAAACAGAAAAAAGAACAAAAAAAAAACACAAAAAAGGATATAATTAAAAGAAAACGTCATTGGTTCTACGTGGTTGGAAGTGCGACGAGCTTAACTATGGGTCGCGTGATGCAACCTCTCTCGGTTCGAATGTCGGCAACCTGAATTCGCTTATCATTACCCTGATAAATACGTATGACCCTCCCTAATCGCCATTCATTCGCAGGCAGATTATCTTCTTTGACAACAACAAGGTCGTCGACAGAGAAGTCCTTCTAAGGCATTTTCCACTTAACTCGTTTATGCATCTCTTTAAGGTACTCATTCTTCCATCTGCTACAAAAGTGTTGATGCATAGCCTTGACTCGTTGCCATCGATTGACAATAGTCAAGGGTTGATCAGCTATCTCTGGTTCGGCTGGGGCTAGCAGAGGACCGCCGATCAGGGAGTAAGAGATTGAAGATCGCAAGGATCCTCAGACATAGCGGTAAGTGGCCGCGAATTAAGGCACGGTGCGACTTTATTCAGCAAAGTTGTAAATTCTTCAAAAGTGTATTTCATATTTCCGGCAATCTTTTTAAATTATGTTTTGAAACTCTTGACTCCAGCTTCCCACAGGCCACCCATATGGGGGGCACCAGCTGGAATAAAGTGCCAAGTAAGGTCTTGGCATGCGTGCTGAGCAAGAGCTGTTTCGCTCGAAGCCTTCATAAAGGTAGTAAAATCTTTTTTCAAAATGTTGGAGGCGCCAACAAAATTAGTTCCGTTATCAGAATATATATTTGCTGGGCAGCCGCGTCGGGCGACGAATCGCGAGAACGCTGCTAAGAAGGTAGCGGTTGATAAATCACTTGTGGCTTCCAAGTGAACTGCTTTAGTGGAAAAACAAACAAATAGGCACACATAGCCTTTTCTTATTCGACAAGATCTACCAATGTAGCTTTTTATGTCGAATGGGCCAGCAAAGTCAATGCCACTTGATGAGAATGGCCGAGATATAATGGTTCTTTCAGGCGGAAGAGCTGCCATGATTTGTGTCCTCAACTGTTTTTTGTAAATAACACAAGTCTTGCAACTGTATATGGTGGTCTTAATCAAGTTTCTAGCACGGGCAATACAATATTGCGTTCGGATCAACCGAAGCATTAGTTGATTCCCACCATGAAGTGAGATTTCATGGATGAACCGTACCAAAAGGCGAGAAAAATTACAATTGTATTTTAATATAATTGGATGTCTCTCATCAAACGATAAGTTCGGTGAGGAGGCAAGCCGCCCGCCAACACGCAATAAATTATCGGAATGTAAAAATGGATTTAAAGCGAGTAAGGAGCTCTTCGAGCTGATTGGCTGCTTGGTGTCCAAATGATGGTAATCAGCTGGAAAACTGATTTTTTGACACAACAGCATTAGACGAGTCTTAACTGCTTTTATTTCTGCATTATCAAGACATGTCGATTTTTTGCAAAAAGACGCACGAAACAGTGGATGTGTGCGGAAGAAGAACCGATAAACGTAACTTAGCACTCTTAACGCACGCGACAAAGAGGAGAATCGCTCTAGTACATCGTCATATTCCGAGAAGTAGGCGAAATTAACGCTGACGGATTTACGTTCGAGCGGAGTATCCACATCAGTAGGCAAAGAAGATGTTTGCCAGGAGGAGCGCTCACGTGAAAGCCAAGATGGCCCATGCCACCAGAGAACATTTTTTGCAAGATCTTGGGGCGTAACGCCGCGTGTAGCTAAATCAGCTGGATTTTCATGAGATTCTACATGAAACCAGTTTCTGACACCGATTCTTTCAGATATATTTGTGACCCGATTGGCCACAAAGGTAGTCCAAGAACACGGTGGCTTGCAAAGCTAGGCGAGGACTACTGTTGAGTCTGTCCAGCAAAACAATTTATGTCTGTCTATCACGATATGTGATAAGAGAGTGTCGACCATCTCAGCGAGTAGAACGGCACCACATAACTCAAGACGAGGTAGAGAAACTGTCTTGACTGGTGCAACCTTCGTTTTTGCATAAAGCAAGTGAGTAAGAATACAATCATTTTGCTTCACGCGGATGTATATCGACGCTGCATAGGCCTTTTCTGAGGCGTCAGAAAATGCATGAAACTCTACATCATAATTAGGTGAGAAGTCGACATAACGTGGTATGCGGATATCATTTATGTGCTCGTAATCCGTCAGAAAGGTTTGCCACGACTGGAAACTTGAAGCGGTTATGTCCTCATCCCAATCAATATTATCTAGCCAGATACGCTGCATAAGGATTTTTGCTGTTACCACAATAGGAGCTAGCCATCCTGCAGGATCAAAAAGTTGAGCTATTATTGAAAGGAGTTCACGTTTTGTGTAGGAAGATTAAATAGCTAGGCGCTGTGCAGAAAAATAAAACAAATCGGAAGTGGCATTCCATCGCACTCCCAAAGCCTTAGCGCAGCTGGCGTCTTCTAACTTGAGGAAGTTTTCTCTCAAGAGATGCTCAGTGGGTAAACCTGCCAAAATTCTTGGATGGTTCGCAGTCCACTTTCGCATGGTGAAGCCAGCTGTAGATAATGCAGATATCAGCTGACTTCTAGCTTCAATTGCCTCATGGGCTCCAGCCAGAACATCATCGACATATAGAAAATGTCGCAAGATTTGAGCAGCAATAGGAAATTGGGTCTGCACATCATCTGCCAAGCGAAGCATGGTTCTTATGGCTAGGAATGGTGCACAATTTACCCCAAAAGTCACAGTTTTTAGTTCGAAATCCTGAATTTCCTCATTAGGAGAATTTCTATGCAGGATTCGTTGGTAAGAAGAGTGCTTTCGATCAACAAGTATCTGGCGGTACATTTGTTGGATGTCACCATTGAATACGTATTTAAAGAATCGCCATTTTAGGATCAAAAGCGTTAAATCTGCTTGGAGAACGGGTCCTGCGTGCAAGACGTCGTTTAAACTGGCACCATTTGAGGATGCACTCGAGGCATTAAATACGACACGAAGCTTCGTTGTAGTACTTTCTGGTTTTAATACCGCGTGGTGCGGTAAATAGTAGTGAGATGGAGAACTCTCGAACTTTGGTGGCGACACTTTCTTCATTTGATCCAGCTTTAAATACTCTTGAAGCACTTCACCATACTGCGACTTGAGGTCAGGATTTTTTGTCAATCGAAGTTCACCTCTAATGAAATGCTTAAAGGCGATGCTTCGAGAGAATCCTAATCTAGTTTTATCTGGAAAAGAATTCTTGAAAGGTCAGGTGACTATATACCTTCCTTGAGCATCACGTTTGGTAGTTTTTTCGTAGTTTTCCTCACACAACTGATGAGACTCCGTTATAAATTGCTTCTTTGGAAGTTCCTCCAACTCCCAAAAACGTGCGATCTGCTCATCGATCGCAATTTCGTTATAAAACGAGAGGCATGTCCAATATCTAGCCAAATACCGTTTCTTGGGCTAAAAGTGACCCAAGAACATTTCGATGAATTCCATCAAGAATAATGGAAGGGTACACATCACCACCGATGAGTACATCTATTTGATCGTTTCTAAAGAAATGCGGATCAGCCAATTGCAAATCCGGTAAATTTTTGCATAAAGAAGGATCGATGCAGCATGAGGGCAGATTTCCAGTTAAGCGTGACAGCACAAAAGCTGTAGCTTCTATTTGAAATTGCCTATTCTTAGGTGAGCTAAGAATAATATCGCAAGCCCTTGAGACTTGCGCTGACACTGCATTGTTGAGTCCCGAAACCTGTGCATTTACAGCTCTAGTGGGTAACTTTAAAAGTTTCTGCAATCTTTCTGAGACAAACGTACCTTCTGAGCCGGAGTCAATTAAAGCTCTGGTCGTGTACTCTGTTCCTAGGTGACACACCGTCACCATTGCAGTTCCATGTAAAACATTTTTTGTACTTGAAGAAAAGCCTGATTGTATATCATTCGAAGTGGACTGTATTTGGGCTGAATGCGATTGGGTATTTGAATCCGTAGGTTTTGAACGCAAATTCGAACTGCTTGAGTCAACACTCGAAGCAGGAGCTGAAGCTGAATTCGAATCGCGATGCAAGAGAGTATTGTGACGTTGCTTGCACATCACGCATGTGTACTGACTCTTGCAATCTTTGGCTTGATGCGCGCTGGATAAGCAGTTGATGCAAAAGTTGTGTTTGCGGACAACTGTTAGTCTTTCTTTGGCATCCATTCTTAGAAAAGTTGGGCACAAACGTAGGCCATGCTGTTCTGAGGTACAGAGCTTACAATTTGCCTGGGAAATTTTTAATTGGTAATTATTTACCCTTTTACCAGGTACGCTCTTCTGATGTGATCGTGAGGTGGAGTGATTGAAAGTTGATGGCAAAGATATTTGCAAATTAAATAAGATTTTGAGCTGGCTATTAACAAGGATACGTTTGTTTTCGTATCTGTCAGATAAATCTTGCCAAGCTTGAGCAAAGCCGTCATTTGTCAAAGGCGATTTTCTTACAATTTCCTTTGCTTCGCCACTAGTCTTTTGGTTGAGGTGGAAAAGTTTTTCCACCGCAGTAAGGCGCGTATTGTTGATGTAAATGGCCGTAAACATGTCCCTGAATGACGACCAAGAGAGGTAATCACCGGTGAAAACCTCTGTATCGCAGGGTGGCACATGCATCCTGTGACCAACCGCTATCACTGTGTCTGAAGCAGTGGCTTCCTCAGATGGCTTTGTTTGAGAAAGCTCAGACATTTTTGCTGCTGCCCTGATGTAGACTTGATAGCAGCTACGATACTTCTTTCTTATCGCCTCGACTTCCTCAAGTTCAGTTTTATCATTGAACTGATCCAGGCAAACTTCGTAATGCGCTTTGACTTTTTTCCATAGCGCTTTAAGCTCTTCGCTTTGAAAGGCTAATGAAAAAACATCATGAGCTTGAACAGCATTAAAGTCTGTTTCAAACTCAAAAATGGCGTCAGACGCCTGAATAAATTTTTTGAAATGCGCCATTGCTTGCTTTGTTCTTACTCTGGTACTAATATTGTTGTTATGAAATTCAAATTCAAATTTAAATTAATATCAAAAAAGTATTTCGTATTTTAGTAATTTTGTACAAGAGTTATACAAAATTAAGTTATTAAAAGAGTTATATAACTTAACTCTATTAAATGTCTGCAGTGTATAATTTTTTTTTTTTTATATTTTATTTATGATTTAGTATTATTTCCAAAAAAGATTTTTTTTTTTTTTAATATATGTCTCTAAATACAAACGAATTTAAATTTGAATATGATATAAAAATTGACTAAAATTTGTACCACTCCGTCCCACTGTGCGCAATTTTTTTTCGATTGCTAATTGTGCGTTGCTGACTCACTGTGCAATATTATTGTGCTAACAGTGCTGCGCTAGAGTGAACGTTAAGCTGACACGCACAATTAACGTTGGTGGTTTTTTAAGCAGTGGTTGCTGTCGACTTCGGTCACTACGAATGCGACACAAAGAGGAATGCAAAAAATCAAATTAGTCAACTTGAAGTTGAGCTCACCAAATAACTTGCTGTTGGTAGAAAAGAGAAAAAAATTACACACTTCAATTCAAAAAAAATAATAATTACTTTTAATTTGTTTGCCTTTTGTTTTGTTACTATTTTTTTTTTTTTTTTTTTAATTATAATTAAATAAAATTTTATAACACAAAAAATACAATAAGTTTCAATGATTTCAATAAATTTAAATAAATTTCAATAAGTTATAGCAAAAGTTTTTTAATTGTTGATTGGGAGGTGCTGACCCACTGTGCTTTTTTTTTATTGTTCTCAATGCTGCGTGAGCGTAAGAGTTAAACACTTAGAAGAACAGTCCCACTTGGTCCAACGTTGGTGAATTTTAAGCAGAAGCTGCTGTCTCAGCTTTGATCGAATGCGACACAAAGTGAAATGCAAAAAAAATGCACTGCAGCTTGCTTAAAATACACACACGCACACACGAAAAAACACACGGAAAATTGTTGTTGGGCAACAAAGCGGTTTAGCTATGTACTTTTTTTGAAAGCAAAAATTCGCACTGCAAATTTAAACACTTTTTTTTACAATTTACCGCGAAATTATGATTAAAAATTTTTTTTTTTCCATTTTTTGGCGCCGAAATATGAAAAAAATCACACTCCAAGAAAAGTACAAACAAAAGAGCGAATCGCGTATTTTTTCGAACCGAGGTAGCACCAATTTAGTCTTCTCAATAATAAACAAAATATAAATTGAAATAAAAAAATTTACCTTGTATTTTCCGTGCAAATAATAGGGGTTGTTTTTTCCTGTTGATGTTGAATATGTTGATATTGATGCTGGTTGTTGGCGGCTTCGCTGCTTTGTTGTTTTTTTGTTTAAATTGTCTTTATGTTTTTAAATTGTATTTAGTTTATGTTTTTACACTCGCGACCGAGCGAAACGAATTTTTTTTTTTTTTTTAAAAACGAAAACGCGTTTATAAATTAAAAAACGGCTCAAGAAGGACCATGTAAATATTTCACGAATGAGAAATTTAATATTAATATTAAACACTACTGTTTAAAAGAAAATGGAAAAATGGCTGAAAATATCGAACTTCAAATTTCCGACGAAATTGAAACAACGACTTTAATCTTCGCTTGTACAAAATACAAAAACTTTATTTGGCTAAGGCCGAACTTTAGGATCAATACATATATAAAACTTACATTACAAAAGAGAGGGAGTGAGAAGCACTCCAACATAAAAAAAACTAATGATAATCAGCCGCTGTACAGAAGGTACAGGGCTGTCCTAAGTTGACCAACAAATATAGGTTTACATGCGTAAACAATATATATTTAACCATGTTATTTCATCAAATATTATTAACTTTAGGCCATCAGTAATAGTTTTCAATTGGCTATTTTAAAGTAATTACAAAAATAATTTAAATATAACTAATTTAACAAGTAGTTGAAAATATATGCAGACGACAGTCAATTGACTTATTTAGCGGACATCACCATACAAAATAAGTTAGTTCGTTCTATGGAAAAAAGTCAGAATTTCAACTACCCTGTAGGAAAATCAACTAATTCAAAAGCAGTTGATAAAGTAGTTTTTTGTCTACCACAACTAGTTGAAATTCTGACTTTTTTCCATAGAACGAACTAACATATTTTGTATGGTGATGTCCGCTAAATAAGTCAATTGACTTTCGTAGGTACCCTGTAGGTACCCTGTAGGAAAATCAACTAACTCAAAAGTAGTTGATAAAGTAGTTTTTTGTCAACCACAACTAGTTGAAGTTCTGACTTTTTTCCATAGAACGAACTAACATATTTTGTATGGTGATGTCCGCTAAATAAGTCAATTGACTTTCGTCTGCATATATTTTCAACTACTTGTTAAACTAGTTACATTCAAATTATTTTTTTAATTGCTTTAAAATAACCAACTGAAAACTATTACTGATGGCCAAAAGTTAATAATATTTGATGAAATAACATGGTTAAATATATATATAAGCTTGTAATCTAATAAAAATTTTCAATTAAAACATGCCAACATCAGAGTAGTTGCCGCCTTAATATAATTCAAAGTAGTTCATATACTGGTTTATTTTAAACTAGTTTTTTAATTAGTTGTTTTTAAAAACAAGTTAGTTTGTTCCTATAGGGTATATATAAAAATTAATGTATGTATGTGGGTATGGGTGTATATCACGTATAGACTCCAAGACCGCCGAATCAATCTTTATGAAATTTTTAGACATACTGAAGAAGCATTCTGAGAGTGTTTCTGTGAAGTTTGGTGTTGATTGGACAAAGGGGCGTGGTACCTCCCATGTAACCTAAATAGGCTCTATCACCCACACACCAAAAAAAATGGTATATATCAACGGGTTTAATCTTATAAAACTAAGATTTGGTAATTTAGTTCGTATGGTTACTGTCGGCCAATGGAAAAAATTGGGTGTGGTCACACTTTATCTAGGCCCACTTTTCAGAAATCATTTTAATTCCTGAGATGTACACGTTTTGAAAGTGAATCTTGGTATACAGGCGCTATAGGTCCAAGTGGCAGTCACTATGTATATATAACGGTAAAAGTTGCCACGCCCACAAACTAAATGTAAAAATGCTCTATATCAGACGGCTTTTGCCGCAGAAGACTAAGATTTGATAATTAAGTTCGTATGGTTACTGTCGGCCAATGTACAAAAAATGGGCATGGCCGCACTATATCTACGCCCACTTTATCTTAGTATGTATAATCTGTATAATAATGTATAATCTTAGTATGCAGGTGCTCTAAGTGGCAGTCAATATATATATACAGGGTGTCCCGCAATTGAGTGCAACTATTTACGGAGCTGAAGGGTTATGTCGAGCTGAGCAAAAAATCGTACGGGAAGGTTAATTAAAATTTCACGACTTTGGCTTACGTTATTATTTCTAGCAGAAAAACTTACTTACATAAAACTTATTTTGATAATTCCTTATAAAGGCAATAAAATCACCCCTCTAACGGCATATCAACAAACCCCCCCAACTTAACCGTTACCGAGCTGGGCTCGTGTGAAGTTGAAATCAATCGATTGAAACTACCAAATTTCAATTTTGAGTGCAAATTTCCCAGAATTTCTTGCAATAAATGATTTTTTTTTTGTAATTAAATAAATTTATCCTAAAAAAAATTCATTTAAAAAAAAAAACGAAATGGCCATTTCAGCCCTTGAAAAGACTTTGACCGATCTTCTTATGATCAATTGTGTTGTGCGTGTTGTGAAATGTTTGAACCTAAATGATCGAGAACTGGACCTACAAGTCTTATGCCGACTTCGAACGGCTTATGTTCTCAAGAAGCTTTTCATGGCAGTTTTTACTCTCTGAGTTTTGCCATTGTCTGCATAGATATGACGGCCGACAAATTAATTCAATTGAAAAAACTTTGTGTCAGATGGAATTCGAACATGGGTTCTATGGCTTACAAGCCCCGCACCTCAACCAGTATGCCACGGAATGGTTTGAAATATGCTCTATAAATCGAGTTTTTTGTAAAAATATTTACTGTTGTGGTAGATAAAAATAACAAACAGTCTGAAATAATAGCAATGAAAAAGTTCTTCCAATCTGCACCAATAAATTTTAAATTCTTGCAGTCGGACCAGAGGTAATGCGGATTTTCGTTACTTTTTTACCTTTTTTTATATCATTTACACTAAAATTCAAATTCAAATTTTTTTTTTGTATTGTCATGTTACTTTTAATCAAATAAACAATCTATTGATGATAAAATATTGTGTAAAGTGAAGAATTAAATAGAATGAAATTACAAAAAAATTTACACATTTTTTACATTTTACAGTTTTTTTTGACTAAAAGTAGAATGGGAAAAATTCATTTGAATTTTTTAACGAAAAAAGTTAAAACAATCCATAAAAATCTGCATTATCTTTGGTCCAACGGAAAAAATGTAAGATTTTTTGATGCAAAAGAACTTTTTCATTACTCCTATTTCTGACCGTTTGTTTTTTTTTAACTACCATACCAATATTTTTAGTCGAAATATTTTGGGGATCATCATAACATTAGCCATGGATTAATTTGAAGAACCGGACTGTACAACTTTTTTTTCTAAGGAGCGTGAGGCGACTTAATGTATATACGTATGTGGGTATATATGTATATCACGTAAAGACTCCGAAACCGCTAAGCAAATTTTTATACCAAAGCCTTGAGAGGGTTCCTGTGAAGTCTGGTGCCGATCGTAAAAGGCAGCTTATATACACCTAAAATTTTCGATATCGAACAGTTTTGGAATTAAAGGTCGCACAGCCTCGGAATACAGTATTCGACCTCAATTTGCACATTTCGTTCCACTGGTAACATTTTATTGGCATTGGACGAATGACGTGGTACTTTTTCAGCACCCAAAATTTTCGGAATAGCTTTCGAAATAAGTCGCACATCAATGAAACTCGGTACGAACGTACTATAAAAGCATAGCTTCACTAAAGCTGCGCCCTTTTTTAGGGGATAAGCGTTGAGCGCAGCGAAGCGCGCCGTGTATAAGCTAGTAGTTAATTAAATATGTATGAAGTTATATTCTGATCAAACACTACCTTTATCAATTCCCGGGGAAGCTTCATTCAGAATAGGGCTGAATGTGTTGGTGATAGTTAGCTGGAGGGTGGAAAGATGGACCTTAATTGTATTTTCATTAACATTTAAGTGACATCTCTTTTTATAAAAATGAAATTTGTTTACAACGATTTTCAATCGTTCAAGGGAAATCGAAAAAAATACAGATAAAGTAAACTGTCACTGTATTAAGTTTATATATGCAATAGCTCATAATGTTCGTTACCTAATCCACTTGAGCACTGCAAAAAATTTGTATTATTATTATTGCGGCATTTATTGAATGATCACTTTCACTTCACTCTCTTTCACTTTGCGGGCTCAATAAGCGTTTTATAAAAAGCTATTTGAAGTGTATATACGTAAAATTTAAAAAAAAAAAAATTTTTCGCAAAAATCTATCTCTTTTTTAAGTTTTTACTCTAACTTTCACCATAATCATAATTTAAAAAAAAGCCTCCCGGGGGTCGTGCGTAGGGGGGATGCCAAATTAATGGTCTGTACTTTAAAATGACATTTGATTTTTGTTGTTTCAGATACATGGGAAAGGCCATATCCATCGAACCGATTTGGATGTTTAATGTCATTTCAGAGCCCTCTATTTAAAAGCCTGAAAATTATTTTAAGAAAAAAATAATGTTTATAAAGTACATTTTTTCATTGATTAAATTTCTGCAGTCAGCAATAGCAAACAGCGTTTAAAAACTTTCAGTTTTTTTCAAGGCTCCTGCTACTGCCTTAACTTTTGCTTTGCGAAAAATCAAACAGTCGCAGCATAAGCAGAAGCAGAAGCAGAAAATTAGTTTGAATAGTTTGCAAAGTGCTTCGGCAGTCGACAGCTTCAGCAGTCGTCATTTTGATTGACTGAAACTGTTGAAAAAGTCGAAAGTCGAAGCAGCAGCAGTTGTTGGACTTTCGTAAGTCGAAGCAGCATAATTTTTTCAACAGTTGTAAAAGACTATTTTACGCTTATGATTTCTGCTTATGCTTTCTAATCATTGTTTATAGTAATAATATAATCATAATCATAACAAAATTGAAAATATTTAATAAATAGAGGGATCCAAATAAAAATTTGAAATAATAAGCTAAACTCATAAGCGCACTTATGGTGCTTCGACTTACGGAAGTTGAACAACTGCTGCTGCTTCGACTTTCAATTTCGCGAACAGTTTCAGTCAACCAAAACAATGGACTGCCAATGTTATCGACTGCCGAAGCACTTTGCGAACTATTGAAACTAGTTTTGTCATTCTGCTTATGCTGCGACTGTGTGATATTTCGAAAGCACAAGTTAAAGCAGTAGCAGGAGCCTAAAAAAAACGGAAAGTTTTTAAACGCTGCATTTTATGTACAATAAGCTGTATAAATTAAAAAAAAAGAATAGCTCCTTGTATTTATAAACATTTTTTTAAAAAAGCTTCTTTTTTTATTGTTACACGTATATTATAACTTAAATATTACTATGAAAAATTCATTCATTTATACATTTTTTTTTTATTCTGGGTCACCAGAAATTGTGAAATATAATATGGGTTATCACAAATTATTTAATTATTTATTTAAGTGGTTACTTCAGTCGTTTGTTCAATACCGGAGAATCCTAAAAATGGAAAAGCCACTTACACGACATTAGCGTACAATTCTGTGGTAAGCTATGAATGCCGCTATGGTTACACTCTTGTGGGTGAGAGTTCAAGCAGGTGCGGGGCAGATCGGAAATGGATAGGAATTTTGCCAGTCTGCAAAGGTAACAGTTTATTAATTATCGTTTAATGAAAATCATAAAAAAATAATTTTTAGAAATTAATTGCGGCCACCCCGGTGTATTATACAATGGTTGGATTGAAAATATAGATGCGGGAACAGGCCTAGGAGCAAGTTTAACATTTCATTGCAATACAGAAATGATGCTTCTAGGCCATTCATACAGTGTGTGTCAAGTCGACGGCCGTTGGCGTTACCCAATTCCGGAATGCTTAGCTCCATGTGTGGTTCCAAAAATAGCACAAGGCTATGTAACTTCTATTGAAGTATTAAGTGATGAAAATGGTACTTCTGTCATAGCACCATCAACCACGCAGGAAACTTATCAATCAAGTGTGGAAAAAGTAAAGCATGGAACCGCTTTAGATGTTAAATGTGAAGAAAATTATGAATTTCCAGTCTCCTCTCTTAGTTCTCCTAACTGTATTAATGGTACTTGGAGCATAATACCTAGATGTGTACCAGCACGATGTAAAAATTTGCCAAAGTCACCTAAACACGGAATGGTCCTAGCGCCAAAATCTGACCATGGCATGAAAGCCAAGTTTAAATGTAAGGATGGGTTTAAGCTTGTTAATTTTGAAGGAATAGAAGTAAGAGATGCCAAAGATTTCAGTTTAACGTGTTCATTTGGAAATTGGTCGGGAGAAACTCCACAATGTTCCGAGGTATATTGTTCTTTCCCGGGTTATATTCTTAATGGAAAAGTTTTACTTGTTGGAAATATGGGTCTTTATGACTATAGACCATACGTTAAAAAGGTATATTTCAAATTAAATTGTAAGTAGAAAAAATGTTTAGATGATGAACGATAAATGCTTGTATAGATTGTAAACAATAAGCAAATAATGTACGATTGCGACAAAGGATACGTTTTGGAAACAGGTCCACAAGGAGCTACATGTGTTGGAGGTGAATGGCGACCTTTAGAATTGCCTCAATGCATCTTGGGGCAACACCCTAGACTAAGGTGGAGTCGGAGACGTCGAGCGATACACTTGCGTTATCTCAGGTCCATTTTTCTTCAGAAAAATCACCGGTTTTTAAACCGACAAATGAATCAATATGCCAAAAACTCAAAACAAATATTTTGACAGAAATTAAAACAAGAAATTGGTAAGAAAAATTATTCTCTTTATATAGACATTTATACCCATGTATATTAAAGTGACTCGACCTCCATAGAAAAAAAGTATCGATGCTACCAATTAAAAATGAACTTTGGTCTATTTTAAGACGATTCCCATAGTATTTTGGCTGTCACGTTTACCAGTGAGCTAAACCATTTTTAAAGAACCTACAAAAATCATTTTTTCCCCTAAAAATTTCGCCTGGTGTGGTTGTTACAATAAAACAAAAGGTCAGAAATAATAGTTCTGGGAAAAGACCTTCCAAACTGCATCAAAAAATTTCAAGTCTGCGCCCTTTAACCAAAGATATTGCTGTTTTTCATGATTTGTTTTTATGATATTTTTTACGTTGTTTTGACTTGTTATAACTTTCTTTTTTATGCTTTCCTAGTTGTGAAAATATCGTAAGAAAGGTTTTGACTGCTTCCTTTTTTTCCTGGATGGAGTAAATCAATTTCTTTTCCATCTAAATTAATATATTTAAAAATATTTTGCAACAAGCACCTACTGCAAAAATAGTGTAGCAATGACAAATGATAAATATTTTAGCTTAAATGGTAATTAAATTGAAATACTCTGTCCAGTAATAAATAGAAGCATTCAAAACCTTTCCAACGATATCTTCAGAACAAGGATAGCATAAAAAATAATTAAGTTTTTTGAATTCTAGTAAAAACAATAAATAAATATATCAAAAAATTGTATGAAAATCAGCATTACCTTTGGTTAAATGGTAAAGATTTGAAATTTTTGATGTAGCTTAGAAGAACTTTTTCAGAACTATTATTATGGGTATTTGTTTTATTTTAACAACAACACCAGCTGAAATTGTTAAAATAAACAACACCAGCTGAAAGCGGTTATCGTGGCAGCCAAAATATTTTGGGAATCGTCGTAAAATAGATCAAGGTTCACTTTTAGTTAGTGGTAATGGTAAATATTTTTTTGAGGCACCCTAATATATATATATATTCAAATTATAAATAAAGTTATTAGCTGAGTAACATCTAGTGAAATTATCTTAAAGAGAATAAACTTTCTAAAAGTATTATTACATACAAAAATTAACATAGCATCCCAATCAAAAGAGACGTTCATTTACTAGACGTGGGTAACGCAGCAAAAAATGATGCGCTGATTCACCAACACAAGCACAATATACTGCATCAGCGTAATGCGTCAACGCAATTGCGTCATGACGTAGTTTCAAATACTATGATTCCTCTATTATTGCTGCGTTTATTAAAACTCTTCTTCCAGTTATTCTTTCCTCTATAAAGAAAAAGGGAAAATCCCAAAATAGCCTTAGCAAACTAATTTAGGATTTCGCCCAATATAGATACTACAGTTTTTAAGCAAAGCTTTTGAATTGATTGTAAGCAATCAAATAAAAACCTATTTAAATAATAAGAACCTCATAACAAGGAATCAATCCGGATTTCGAGCAAATCACAGCTGCAAAACTGCACTACTAAAAGTCTGCGAAGACAGAAGATCGGGCTTAGACAACGATAAGATGGCCTTAATGGTTTTTCTTGAATTTTGGTGAATTGGTTTTTCAAATGCACTTGACAGTATAAATCACAGCATCTTAAAAAAAAAACTTGGTATGCAATTTTCATTTCAAATATCGCTGTGCAAGCTCATCAAACCTTACCTTGATGATCGTTCGCAATATGTTTATCTGCACAACAAATGCTCGTTGAACCTAAATATTGCTGCAAATGAAGTCAACGCTGGATTGAACCAAGTCTTTTAATGGTTAGTAAGTAATGAACTCTGACTTAATCCCATAAAAACCAAAGCAATGCTAATTGATAAACGCAAAAATAGCGATAAACCCTCACTTTTCCTTAATAATTCTTCAATAGAACATGTAGAGTGCTTTAAAAATATCGGAGACTATATGAGCAGTAACATTACATGGAACATTCATATAAGCCGAATTGTCTCTAAGATATATGGTGCTCTGCGTGGACTTAATCGAACCTATAATTTTTTATCAAATGAAGTAAAGCTTAAGCTTGTTTCATCGTTTATCTTACCCATTATAATCTACAGCTTCTTCAATCTGGATCAGGAGTCTTACAGAAAACTTAGTGTAGCCTACAATATTTGCTCCAGAACAAACATTTCCGCCTTCTCTAACCTAAAAGCTGGCTTTACTTTAAACAGCTTATTACAGTACCGTACTATAGTATCTTTGCACAAAATTATACAAACAAAGGAAGCAGATTATCTCTTTGATATTTATATATATATACTAAGGACCCAAAGAACAATGCAACTGATTTTGCTACAGTATAAATATATTAAATATATCACTACCTCATGACATTCCTTTGTGTACGTTGTTAATCTATAGAACGCGATTTCACCATTATAAACGCTCATCAAGCAGTCTGCAAACATTTTTAAACGCAATCCATTTCAATATCTTATTGGAACTTAATAAAATCTTCTCCCTTTCGTTTCCTCTGTGCAATTCACTTTATTTTGTATTTTCCTTAACTCTGGTTTATAATAAAAATTTTTTCATAATTTTTATATTTAGTTTTATATGTATAGTGGCGGCCGTGGTGTAGTAGGTAGAGTGTGTGGCTCCAACGCCAGAGAACCCAGGTTCGAATCCTCCATCTAACACAGAAAAGATGGAACAGAAATCTGCCATGAAAAGCTTCTTGAGAACATAAGCCGTTCGGAGTCGGCATAAAACATGTAGGTCCACTTCTCGATCATTCGTGTTCAAACATTTCACAACACACATTCGCATTCAAACATTTCACAATGGCCATTTTCGTTCGTTCGTCCGTTCGTTTTTATATTTGCGGCCTGGAGCCAATTTTGTTTCTGTTTTAAGGCCCAGTTACAATTTTTTGTGTTAAAAAGCGGGCTTTTTTGAATGGATATACTTTTCTTATTTTATTAAATATCGAAATATTTTTTTTTCCTTTTTAGTTAAGTCTTAAATTAACATTTTTTTTAAACAATAGTTATGGTTATACAGCGTGTAAAAGTTGAGGTCGCGAACGAAAGGTCTCTTGCGGCTCTTAAACGAAAATTTTAAAACCTTATTTTTCGTGCATGAAATCGGACCTTATAAATTAAATAAAGAGAAAAAAACATCTTTTATTTGATTTTGTCGCTTCACGCAGAGCGCATTTAATTTTTTAAAATAATAAAATAATAGATTTAGTCAATCGGACGAATACCTTTCGAATTTTCGAATAAGAGTCAAAGCCGTTTCTAAAAATGTCATTTCGAGAAAAACGAAAGAGTTTACTACTCATAGAAGCTTAAATATCTCTTAAATGGCTTCGAAATTTATTCTGAAATTTTTTTTACACATTTTTAAGAAATTTTCCAAAACATAATTGAAACTGGGCCTTTAAATAAGGTTCCATATTTTGTTTTTTTCACATTTTATCTGAGATATTATATTTTACTAGCTTATACCCGGCGCGCTTCGCGCTTTTTTGCTGAAAAGTGGACGTTAGCTTACTTACGCAATCGGGAGCAACACGCATTTTTGTAATGTTTCAGACAGTAACCATATGAATTATATTACCAAATTTCAGTATTATAAGATCAAAACCGTCTTATAATGGGTGGTTTAATTTTAAAGGCCGATGTTGATTTTGAATACAACACAAATTATTTAGGAAATTATTGTCATTTCTTTTTATTATGATAATATTGGTATGGTTCAATTATGTTTGGAAAAAAATATCGGCCAAATGGCCACCGCGACCTCGGCGGCACACCTCCATCCAATGGTCCAAATTTTCGATGACGCTGAGGCATAAGTGAGGTTCTATGCCGTTAATGTGCCGAATTATCTCATCCTTTAGCTCTTGAATTGTTGCTGGCTTATCGACGTACACCTTTTCTTTCAAATAACCCCAAAGAAAGAAGTCCAACGGTGTCAAATCACATGATCTTGGCGGCCAATTGACATCGCCACCACGTGAGATAACACGGCCATTGAATTTGTCGCGCAAAAGAGCCATTGTTTCGTTAGCTGTGTGGCAAGTGGCACCGTCCTCTTGAAACCACATATCGTCCACATTCATATCTTCCGATTCGGGCCATAAAAAGTTCGTTATCATCTCACGATAGCGAACACCATTCACAGTAACTGCCTGACCGGCCTCATTTTGGAAAAAATAACAAACAGTCCCAACAGCACCAAACAGTCACTCATTGTGGGTGCATTGGTTTTTCGATAATCACTCTTGGACTATCATTCGCCCAAATGCGGCAATTCAACATCGGCCCTTAAAATTGAACCAGCCTTTATATAGCAGTTTAGTTAATATGGGGTCGGAAAAAGAGAGTGTCGCAACATGTTTTCATAAACCTACTCAAAAAATACATAAGCAGGAAAAGCAACACGTATATGCATCTTTTCGTGGCGTCCGTGGCGCAGTGGGTAGAGTGTGTGGCCCATACGCGAGAGAATCCCACCTGGCACAGAAAGTTTTTCAATTGAATTAATTTTTCTGTGCGGCTGTCACGTCTCTGCAGACAATGGCAAACCTCAGAGAGTGAAAACTGCCATTAAAAGCTTTTTGAGAACATAAGCCGTTCGAAGTCGGCATAAAACTTGTAGGCCCTGTTTTCGATCATTTGTATTCAAACATTTCACGAACGCACACAACACAACTAATCAAAAGAAGCTCGGTCAAAGTGCTTTCAAGGGCTGTAATTCGTTTTGTTTTTTATATGCATCTTTTTTCACATTTGACCGGGATTTTGCACCCATCGCGGTTGAGCAACATCTCTGCACGTACGTTTAGAAAGTGAAGGCTTAGACGCGGCATTTATGTTTTTATATTACTTACTTACTTAGTTGGTCGTAACAACCCGTGTCCGGGTTTCAACCGACCTCAACAGCTCTCGCCAGGCGCCTCTGCTTTGCGCGCGCCTTCTCCAATCGGATACACCAAGTGCGGTTAGGGCTTCCTCAGCCTGGTCCATCCATCGGAGGCATGGTCTCGTCGTCGTTGACCAGCGACCCTCGCCTCGAGCACCTTTTTCGCTGGAGCTTCGTCGTTCATACGATGGACATGACCCAGCCAGCGTAGTCGCTGCACAGTTATACGCCGAACTACGTCAATGTCATCGTAGAGCTCATACAGCTCGTTGTTCATTCGGATGCGATAGTCATCGCCGACTCGAACAGGACCGAAGATTTTGCGAAGAACTTTTCTCTCGAACACCCCCAGAGCGGCTGCGTCAGTTTGCGAAACTACCCATGCCTCAGCGCCATAAAGCAGCACAGGTAGAACGAGCGTCTTGTAGAGTGTTAGTTTTGTCGATCGAGAGAGGGCTCTGGAACTTAGTTGCTTACTGAGCCCGTAGTAGCACCTATTAGCAATTATTGTTCTTCGCTTTATCTCCAGGCTGATTTCGTTTTTGGTATTAATGGCGGTGCCAAGGTAAACGAACTCCTTGACTACTTCAAAGTTATAGCTGCTGGATGAAACGTGGGAGTCTAAACGCCGAGCTCCCTTGTTTGTAGACAGCATATATTTTGTTTTGCCCTCATTTATCGTCAAACCCACTTTGGCTGATTCCTTTTCGATAGCGGCGAAAGCAGCGGTAACATCTCTCTTGGTTCTGCCGACAATATCAATATCATCAGCGTACGCAAGGAGCTGGACGCCTTTGTAGAAAATGGTGCCATTACGATGCACACCGGCCTTTCGTACGATCCCCTCCATGATGATGTTAAAGAGATCGCAAGACAGTGGATCGCCTTGCCTGAAACCTCTTTCGGTATTGAAGGTTTCGGAGAGGTCATTTCCTACCTTGACGGAGCTGCGTGTGTTGCTCAACGTCATTCTGCAAAGTCTGATCAACTTTGCAGGTATACCGAACTCAGACATTGTTGCGTATAGGCAATCCCTTCTCGGGCTATCGAACGCAGCTTTAAAATCGACAAAGAGATGGTGTGTGTCAATTTGGTTTTCGTGGGTTTTCTCCAGGTTTTGTCGTAGCGTGAAAATCTGGTCTATGATGGACTTACCAGGTCGAAAGCCACACTGATAAGGTCCAATCAGTGTTTTTGTAATCGGCTTTAATCTTTCACACAGAACGCTTGAGAGAACCTTATATGCGATGGAAATAAGTCTGATACCTCTATAACTTGCGCAGATTGTTGGGTCTCCTTTCTTAAGTATAGGGCACAGTACGCTGAGGTTCCAATCGTCGGGCATGCTTTCTTCTAGCCATATTTTGCTGATGAGCTGATGCATGCTCCTTATCAATTCATCGCCGCCGGTTTTAAACAATTCTGCTGACAGGCCGTCAGCACCCGCTGCTTTGTTGTTTTTGAGTCGTTGGATAGCAACTCGAACCTCTTCATGGCTAGGTGGTGGTACTTCCACTCCGTCATTGTTGATTGGTAGCTCTGCACTGTGCTCTCCATGGGCGGCATTGGTGAAATCGTCGCCAGTAAGTAAATTGGAGAAGTGCCGTCTCCACAATCTCAGCACACACTGCGTATCCGTATTCAGATCTCCATTTTCGTCTCTACAAGTGGATGCTCCGGGCTTGAAACCTTGGGTTAGACGCTTAACCTGTTGATAGAATTTTCGTGCATCCTTCTTGCCCTGGTACACCTCTAGTTCCTCACGCTCACGCTTTTCCTGCTCTCTTTTCTTGCGTCTGAAAAGGCGCCTCTCTTCCTTCCTCTTTTCGCGGTAGTTTTCTCGCACGGCTCGCGTTGCAGCTGACTGCAGCGTTTTTCTATAAGCGGCGTTTTTTACTGCAGTCGCAATGCGACACTCCTGATCATACCATTGGTTCCGAGGTTGCGGGCGCCGGAAACCAATAACTTCTTCAGCGGCAGCACGCATGGAGTGGGATATATGCGCCCAAAGTCCGCCGGCGTCGTCAGGTTCAGAGGTTGGTATGTTTTTATATGCGGATGTAAAATTAGAAGTTCCACCATCTTCATTTAGCTTTTCTACACTAACGTTGCAGATCTATACCGCACCAAATATATTTAAAAAATCAATAAAAATTTATTATCCTGTACCATTATCATTAATTAATATGCATAGATCCATGAACCGTCTGCGCCTTATACAAGCAATGTTTTGTCTTGGATCGAAAAATTGATGAGAAACCATATGTGAATTAAAGTTTTGAATTGAAACAATGTGAACAGTAGAACTTGGCAGGCACACAAACATATGTACAGTCAACCAGCTTAATTTGTATACCACATAAAGCTTCATATTTCGTGCAACATTTCAACAAAATTTGGTACTTTATAAATAAATACTTTTTCTACTCGTGCCGAGTAAGATTATATATCTACATGCTCCATGCAGCTAGTTTTGTTGCCTCTGCGTAGATATTAACCCAAATATCACATGGTTAAAATTTGGTGGCCTTAGGTGTTACCGTTTGTGAGATCTTTAGTAACTACCCTGTTCTAAATTCCGAGTCGAAATAGCGTAAAATTCGGAGTTCAAATCCAATCGGACTTAAAATGGTGGTCTGCATTCCGATCGGAAATGGAATAATCGATACAAAATGAAAATGAGTTCCAATATTTAAAAATCAGCAGTTTTATTGGAATGTAAGAACCACGCGTACGAAAAAGTATAGCGGAAGACTCTGCGCGACCGAAGCAATCCTTTGCATTTTTCTGATTCAGCGTATGTAGCAACTTGTAAGGTTTATTTAAGACCGTTTCATGATATTTCTTTTAAATTTATTGCGCAATCTCGTCTAAATAAGTTGTCATTTCATTTGGTTTTAAATGAAGTTAAATCTTTTGCCCTGCGATTATTCAACTGACCACAACTTTACGGTTCCTGGTTGAAGTAGACTATCAGCGTTTAGTGGAAAATGATTCAAACATAGCTGTAGGAAAAATACAGTGTCTAAAGTGGTTCCGAACATGTTAAACCATATGAAACGCCTCCTATTTTCAAAAATGGATTAAGCTTGACATGTCTGAATGCTCGGCCATGAAGAAAAGCATCTTAGAGTTTTGAGCAGTATTCTTGGGTTGTCTCCGATTCCGATCAAATCGGATTTCAGAACAGGGCTGATAAATACTCGTAGCTTTTACCCGGTGTGCTGTGACACAATTATTTGTGTGATAGTGTATAGTGATAGCAATTATTTGCAGCTTTTGTTGTGTGCCTGTGTGTTCGTTTTTCGTGTATTACTTTTTTTTTGAGATATTTATTCTACATCGTCCTCTGATTCTATTATAACATTCCAAAATACAAATTTGCACGGAAATCGAATAAGCGGTTTAGGAGTTTCCCACAATTTCCTTAGATATTTGTACTACAGCGCCCCCTCGAGATAGAGGAAAATAAATAAATCTTAGACACTTACTGTACCACAAAACCCATATTTACAAATTTTCACGCAAATTAAATGAACAGCATAGGAGTTTTTATCTATTTTTTAAGAATTTAGTACTTCAGCGCCCTCTGGTGTTTGAGGTATAGCAAAATAGATAGCGTTAAATACCTTCCGTTCTCGAAAAATTCTTAAATACAAATTTGGCATACAAATCGAAAGAGCGGTTTAGGAGCTGTTCACAATTTTTAGAGATTTGCACTACAGCTATCTCTGGAGTTCGAGATAGAGGAAAATAGATAAGTCCAAAATACTCACCATACTCGAGAATGAGCGGCTTAGAAGTTTTTCGCAATTTCTTTTTGAGATTCGCTCTGCAGCACTCTCTGGAGTTTGAGATAGAGGGAAATAAATTTTTCCAAAATACGCACCGTAAATCCCTATTTACAAATTTTCATGCAATCTATGACCTTCACGTTAGTGCAAGCAATAAATCGAGTGAACGGTATTGGAGCGCATTAATAAATATATTCAACACTTTATTTTTACCCTTTGTTTAACACCACGCTCATTGTCCAATGCCCGTCCGTTTTCCGGTAGCAAAACATCACTTAACAGTAAGTCCATTTTGAACTTCAATGTTATGTGATTTTTACTTCCAAAGCTATTCGATATCAAAAATTTGGCTTATATGGGCGGAGCCACACCCCTTTTTTCAATGCCATTCAAAGTTTTCTTTAAGAAACATCACCAAGTGGCAACTCCATTCTGAGTTTGAATGTTTTGTGATTTTAACTTCTAAAGCTATTCGATATCAAAAATTTTGGTTAATGTGGGCAGACCCAAGCCCCTTTGTCCAATGCCCGTCCAAGTATTCTATAAGAAAGACATCACTTAGTGGTGATTCCATTCTGAGTTTCAATGTTCTGTGATTTTTACTTCCAAAGCTATTCAATATCAAAAATTTGGCTTATAAGGGCGGAGCCATACCCCTGTTTTCAATGCATTTCCAAGTTTTCTATTAAGAAGACTTCACCAAGTAGCAACTCCATCCTGAGTTTCAATGTTCTGTGATATTTACATTTAAAGCTATTCACTGTCAAAAATTTGGCTTGTATGGGCGGAGCCACACCCCCTTGTTCAATGCCTCTCCAAATATTTAATTTGAAAGACATAACCAAGCGGTTACTCCATTTTGGGTTTCAATGTTCTTTGGCCTTTACGTCCGTATCGTATGGGCGATTATCGTTTACTTTAATCGTATGGGCGAAAGGGGATCCAATATTTTTGCAATATCTTGAGAACCGCACGTCCGATGTTGTACAAATAAGTACTTAAATCTGTATTGAGACTGGCCAAACACGTCCTCAAAATTTGAATAACACCATTGGAACGGTTCAGATGTGATGGTGTAGCATGCGGACACCATTATATTTTTGTATATCGACCTCTTTGCGAGAAATTATCGTATCTGCCAAAAACCCAATTTTACAGGTGAGGCACCAGCAAGACTTAAGATCCCTAAAAAAAATTTTTTTCCATCATTTCACAATAATTCTAAAAAATATTTAACACAGAATTTATTACACAACAAACAACTAAAAAATTACCTCACAAGCATAATAACAAATTTCAGTTAATTTTTTAGTTACCGCTTTTGATGTTGATTGCATTAACAATCATTTTTAAATGTTTTCAGTACACAACTCTTGAAATTGAATGCTTCACAAAAACTACTCATCTCATATATATGAACCAAAAAAGAAAGCATGCAAAATGTTTCTCTCCAACTTTAATATTATTTTATGTGTAAGTAACGGTACAGCGAATAGAGGTGTGATACGTAAGGGCTACGTAAGAGTGCAATCCGCTCCACTTTCTATGTTATTCATAATTTAAAAAAAAAAATTTTATATATAACAACTATTATGTACAAAATATTTTTGTAAGGCACATACGATAATTTCGCCCACAAGAAACAAATGGATTGTAGCATACGATAATATATGAAGTAAATTTTTGGCGTAACTATAGGGATTTCAGTTACAATATTTTACCAGGCTATGCGTTGTGGGAAGTAAAGGGTGGTTAAATTTTAAGGACCGATGTTGAATGTGAACCACACCTAAACGTCAAGTTTTTTCTGCATTTCATTTGGCATTTCACACTAACTCAATTTGAACCATGGAAAGACACACAATCGAGCAACGCGTTAAAGTTATTCAGGCTTATTATGAAAATGGGCGTTCAAATCAAAATGCATATCGTGCACTTCGTGATTTTTTCTGTCAATTATATCGTCCAAATGTGCGTACAATCGGAGAAATCGTGCAAAAATTTGAGCAAACTGGGTATGTAGGAGATGTGAGAACACCAGAGCATGCTCGTACAGGTCGTACTGCAGATATTGCTGCTGTTCGCTATAGTGTGGCTGAAGAGCCGTCCACCTCAACTCGTCGTCGTGCCCAACAATTGCACCTCTCACGCTCGTCGTTGATGAACATTATGGATAAAGACTTGCATTTACACGCTTACAAGGTGCAATTGACTCAGGAACTAAAGACTCTTGACCATTTCAAGCGTCGTCAATAGTCAGAATGGTGGCAAGAAATTGCAACAGTGGATGATCAATTTTCGAAGAAAATCATCTTCAGTGATGAGGCAAATTTTCACCTCAGTGGATTCGTCAATAAGCAGAATTGCCGCATTTGGGCGAATGATAATCCAAGAGTGATTGTCAAAAAACCAATGCACCCAGAAAGAGTGACTGTTTGGTGCGGTTTATGGGCTGTCGGCATCATCGGGCCGTATTTTTTCCAAAATGAGGCCGGTCAGGCAGTTACTCTGAATGGTGTTCGCTATCGTGAGATGATAACGAACTTTTTATGGCCCGTATTGGAAGATATGGACGTGGGCGCTATGGGGTTTCAACAGAACGGTGCCACTTGGCACACAGCTAACGAAACAATGGCTCTTTTGCGCTATAAATTCAATGGCCGTGTAATCTCACGTGGTGGCGATGTCAATTGGTCGCCAAGATTATGTGATTTGACACCGTTGGACTTCTTTCTTTGGGGTAATTTGAAAGAAAAGGTGTACGTCGATAAGCCAGCAACAATTCAAGAGCTAAGGGATGAAATCATTCGGCATATTAACGGCATAGAACCTCACATATACCTCAGCGTCATCGAAAATTTGGACCATCGGATGGAGTTGTGCCGCCAAGGTCGCGGCGGCTATTCGGCCCATATTTTGTTCCATACATAGTTGAACCATACCAATATTATCATAATAAAAAGAAATGACAATAATTTCCGAAATAATTTGTGTTTTATTCAAAATCAACCTCGGCCCTTTATATGCTGTAAATAGGGAATAAAAATACGAGACAGAAAAAACACGTGCTAGTCTTATTCACGCGTCTTTGCATATTTGCATTTGTATGCAAAACAACCAAAAAAAAAAAATACGCTTATATAAATTGGCGTAAAAATAACATATCGTAAATGAAACCGGTCTGCGTGCTTAAACTATGAATAGTTGTTGTTGCTGTGGTTGGATGTCGTGGAGCACTGATTGAGAGTTAGCTGCTGGTGTGCTAGCTCTGCGTCTGCATGGGCGCAGTTGTTGTCTCTGTTGCTGTTAATGATGATGCTGTTGCGATTGCTGCGGGCTATGGTGTCCAGAGGCATTCCTGTAGTGGTGCTGTTGCTAGTGGTGTCCTGGGTGGGTAAAATAGCTTTATTTCAACCCAAAAAGACTCAACCGAGGACTTACCTGGGTGTCCATAAGCTGCTGGTAGGATGCGCTCACTTGTGGTTGGGATGCGCTGTTTCCACTGCGGTTGCACTGGGCGCGTGGGGCTGCTGTAGCGCATAAGTGCAGCTTCTAACGTTTCTGATGGCTGCTGCTAGGTTGGGCCCGGCGGCTATAGCCGTTGCTGATGCAAGTGGCTGTTGTACCTGTTGCAGTCGCGATGTTGCCGATATGCTGCACGCATTTTCCGTGCTGCTGGGTTTTTATGGGGTTACAATTGTCTGTAGTGGATTGTGGAGATAGTGTCTACTGTTGCAGCAGCGCCGTGCAGGGAATCCAACGCTGGTCTCTTAATATCTGGAGGAGCACTGCTGTCGCAGGTACAGTGGTTGCAGTGATGTGAATTGTTGAGCGGGCGCAGCTGTTGCCACGTTAGTTGCCAACGGGTAGGTGCTAGGTACTCCACTAGCTGATGCAATGGCCACATCCGTTGCTAAGCTGTGCTGCTTGCGCTAATGTTGGGAAGCCCCTGCCTGCTGGAGTTTTTACTAGGGTGTGCTGGGCTTGCAGTGCCAGTGAGGTGGGTGCTCAGTGTTTATATGCAACTGCTGTCGCTTTGGCCGCTTCGACGATGCTCGTGGAGCTGCGAAGATTGCGTTGCTGTTGGTGGTGTCTTTTCTCGCTAGTATCCAAAATGCAAAATAATTTTTTTAGAGCGGAAGTTGCCCATTATGCCACGTTGCCAAATTTTATTTGACATTTATCAAATATGTCGACTGCGCTGTGTTTAAACAATTGAGAACATTTACTGAGTACGCTGAGAACTTGAGAACATTTACTGAGTGGGCTCTTCGAACTTTTCATGTGTGACGCACTTGCGTAGTGATTAACAAGGTTCACGCATTCAAAGTGGGACAGCTGAACTGAACTTGTCACAGCTGTCCGAATTAAATAAAACCTTTAGATTTGACTTAAATAAAACTGTATAATTTATATAACTGAAAAGCTGCCTAATGAACAAAAAATAAATGTAGAATAGAAAGAAATGTCAGAGTTTACTCAAGGAAAGCTGTCAGAATTGAATTTGCGAACAACGTCAGATGCCAAATTAAGCAAATATGTCAGCTGCATAGAAAACTAATTAATTGTCAATGTCAAAATGTCAGCTGCCAAAATAAAATGTCAGCTGTCAAAGTCAAAGTGTCAGCTGTCACACCTCGAACGAACAGCAGTGAGATGAGCAGTATGTCACTCATATTTGCCTACGAGACTGCTATGGCGAACTCTGGCCTCCATGTTCAAATGTGCATTCAACTTCTCAGTCAAGGCCACCTTCAAGCATGGAAGCAAGAGCTCACCACTATTTGTGCCGTTACAAATAAACGCCAGTGTCTACTAACCCAGAAGATATAACTGCTCTAACGCCAGGACACTTCCTAATTGGTGAACCACTTACATCATCAGTCGATTCATATGCCACACAAAACAAAATACCTCTACTATCAAGGTGGAAGTAAGTGTCTCACCTAAAACACGAATTTAGGAGGCGGTAGTCACGAGAGTACCTGAACGAACTACATTACAGGAACAAATGGAACGGACAATTAGACAACGTTAAATCAACTATGATGGTGATAATTCAAGAAGACAATTTGCCACCGCTACAGTGGGAACTGGGAAGAATCGTCTAGACATACACTGGGCACGACAATGCCGTTAGAGTACCTGACATAAGGACAGCAATTGGCACACTGAAACATCCTATACACTGGCTTGCACTTTTGCCAGTACGGAGACCCGAACAGGAAGAAAATCCAAGTGAGTCTCGAGAAATCGACTCTGAGGTCAGGCATACTGTAATAACAAACACTCAAAAGAGAACAAGCACTCAAATCCAAACGACGGTCCCCAACAACCAAAACTCATGACTGTCTTATTGACTTGCTTATTATTGCCGACTGCCTTGCAGTCCCCAATAAAGGTTAAGCCATTTGCATCCGATCCTGGCATTTACTTCGAAAAATACGGCTGTGCTGGAATCATCACCAGCGAATGGAACCTAGTTACCTACATCAACATGCAAACATACTGGAAGGAGTTAGACATAATGTAAAACTACCAAAACAACGGATGTAATCATTCAGAAAAATCAGCTTCTCAAAATACACTATACATCTCGATCTAGAAGAGGTGAGTTCAACATCGTCGGCAATGTGGCTCATTCCCTATTCGGAGTTCTTGATTCACAGTACGCAGTAGAAGCCGCCGACACGATAGAAAAAATTGGTCAAAATGAAGATCATCTTGAAGGGCAATTTCTCAATCAGACCTCGTTTTTGGACAGCACGATATATATAATGAAAAAGAACCAACAAAATATCGAAAGAGAATTTCTTAAGGATGAAAAACTATTGACCAGCCTAAATCATTGTTTTGGTAACGTGCAACAAGAAGTAGGCAACCAAAGTATTGCTCAATCAGTTCTCGAACTGGCTCTTCAAACCACAGTGGAGATACTATATGTGCAACGCATTCAAGACTCACTTCTCGACATATTGGCAGATACACACCATGGGAACCTAAGCCCAGAGCTCATCTCACCTCTGCAGCTAAAACGTGAGCTTATCAACATCAAAGCAAATCTTCCGAGCCATCTAAAACTACCCACCGAGGATTTAATACAACTATATAATTTTAAGTCAATCGAGGGACGTGCCACCACCAATTACGTGATCTTCAAACTCAAGCTACCATTAATATCCACCGAAGATTTTGAACTATTACATCTTACTCCAGTGCCATGGCAACTTAACAATTCATTTGTCAAAACTCATTCACCTTTCCCATACTTGATTGTTAACCTGCATCGAGATCAATATTTCTTGCTAAAGGACGCCGACATAAGAATATGCACACCAACTGAAAGAGACCGCTACTTATGTCAACACTGTATAAGAAAGGATCTGCCATCGCAGTGTGTGAATTAATCTTATTAAACCACATTACAACAAACACAGCATGCTCTATTGAACACACAGAAGATGGGCCCACTGGCTTCCATTGCATAACTTCAACTCGTGGATCTACTCCGTCAAGGACAAGGTTGTGGTAAACGCAGTTTGTGACGCAATCGTAACACCAGTCACTGTTCAACGTTCTGGGCTTCTATCAATGAATGAAAATTGCATCATTAAACAGCCGCTAATCACCATCCAAGGTCCCAAAATGCTTAAATCAACCAGTCAAAAATCATACATTCCGACTGTACTCACATCTGACTTAGTTCTCACTCCAAAACCAACAACGTCAGTCAACAACATTTTCCTACAGTACATCCCACATATAACGCAGCTATTAGCAATACAGTATGAGCTCTCTAGCCTTCGAGTTGATGTACCCAACAAAAGTCGGCCTCATGGCATTCACCAATATGCAATAAGCTGTTCCTGCGTCATTTTCATCATATGTATTCTCTCCTGGATTGCTTGGAAACAATGCAAAAGGTCACGCAGCACCAGTATTTCTGCACGGCAGCTCACCCCGAGAATTCACGTTAACATATCCGTCACAAGTCTACAAGATGACACGGAATTTATCACCGTTTATAAAAATTAAGGTTGATCGACCTCGCTCAACGCCGGGGAAGATGCATACATCTGACCACCTTAATTAACTGCAGAACGAATGGCAGGCGGCATACTCTGATGTATGGGGAGGCGGGGACGATGTTCCGGTCCCGCAGCAGACAAACTGCAGCGACTGCGGAGCGTTTGTGCTACATTTTGTAGATCTATTTCTGAAAAACACACACGTAGGTATTCGAGCAGCAGGAGGATGCGAGTGGTTCTCTCCGACAGAAATGTCAAATAAACGGCAAGAGCTTGCCTTACTCATACTACAATTGGTAAGCAGGTCTGTGCGGGCCAGACTTCCCCACTTGTACTTGCCTGGGCTCAAGAGCAGCGCGACATGCATAGATCAGTGCATTTACCCAGCAAAGCCAGGAAAGCCCAACGAACGCTGTGCCGGCTTCGAGGGGACAGCTCGTCTGGCAGCTATAGTACCAGCAGCACCGCCTCCACCTCAAGCAATAGTTCAACAAGCAATAGTACGTCCTCATGTAGCACTTCAACGACCAGATAGCTCAGCCAGACAGACATTGCCGTCACCCTACCGCCCACGCTATTCCAGTATTACGTATCACTCCAGTGGCAGCAGCTTGCCGATTCAATTCCGACCAGTAACAGAAACCCAGCAAGCCGGCAGGTATAGCGCACCAGATCGCGCCGATAACGTCAGCGATGCCGATCGCGTCAATCACCGCGGCCTTGCCAGGCCACAAGCCGACGTCGACCACCCGACAAACAGAGCCAGCGGTATACAGCCACCAGGCTATTGTGACGCATAAAATTCAGCAGTAAATTTTAGCGCCACAACAAGGACGAGAGGCACGTAGAGAACATCCCTACCATCATTTAATTTGTTTACAAACATTTATCTATTTAAACATACCACATTTATATACAC
Organism: Coremacera marginata; assembly: GCA_914767935.1. Classification (NCBI taxonomy): domain Eukaryota; kingdom Metazoa; phylum Arthropoda; class Insecta; order Diptera; family Sciomyzidae; genus Coremacera; species Coremacera marginata. Next base: position 118,137,738 of record OU612045.1, on the reverse strand, counting down.
TATTTTTTCTACGTTTACACAAATACACTGAAGTACAAACAAAAATAAAAAAGACATGAATTAAGCCCTGCCTTTGTCTTACACTTTTAGATTTGCATAGGTAGACGGACACAAAGGATTGCAGCGCAGCTGGGGTAGTTGTTGTCCAGTTACACAAGAGGAGAAAAACATAAACACATGCAACAGTAGTCTTTCGCCAAGCAAAGCCAAATTGCTGTGCACAAATGCTTAAGGCATAAGCAAGCAGCGGAACAAGGAGGAAAAACTCGGCACGTGACAACAACAACGAGAGCGATGTACGGGAACTTGTTTACGCCAAAAATGCAAAACGGGAACTTGTTTATGCCAAAAATGCAAAACGGGAACTTGTTGACAAAATCAACAGTCTCGAAGTTTCGACAACTGGAACTTGTTTACTCCTAAATGCACGCATAAAATCGTATAAATAGCAGGCGGCAGCTACAGTACAGGATTCAGTTCTTTGAATAAACTCGCGTGTAACAATTCAGTGGGAATAAACATCAGTGCGATTCAGTTTTGAATAAACTTCAGTGCGATTAAGTTTGAATAAACTTCAGTGCGATTAAGTTGGAATTAACTTCAGTGCGAAAACAAAACAATTCAGTGGTGAAGACAGCAAGTGCGAGGAATTAGTCGGGAAAAATCTCCGAGCGATCTATCATACAAGAGACAAGGGAACCCACGGTCCGAGCGTTCGAAGCGACAACAAACAGCGAACGAGAAGCAATCGGCTTAGCCAGGAAGGAGAGTAAGTGGAAACATTAGCAGAGTCGGTGGCTTGTAGGCCCCTGTGAAACCTAACCAAGAACAGTGTTGGTGGCTTGCAGGCCCAACTGTTCAAAGGACATCATCAGGAGAGTCGGTGGCTTGTAGGCCCACCTGCACAGACAACAGTAGCGAAGTCGGTGGCTTGTAGGCCCACTCGCGAAATCATCAATTGATTCAGTGGCTTGTAGGCCCGACTGTTTTTATTTTTTTAGCAGACCCCGTGGCTTGTATGCCCGCCTGCTCCAATAAAAGGTACATAGTCCGTGTCTTGTAAGCCCGCGTGCCTATTTTTGTTTCGAGCAACAGCGTCCGTGGCTTGTAGGCCCGCCTGTTGAACAGCAGCAGAAGCAGCACATACACTGGCCGAAACAGAGCTTGTGAATTAAATAAATAATCGATAAATACATTGTCACTTTAATAATACACCACAATAAACATTGTTAATTTTCAAATTTGAAAAATACATAGTTTTCTTGTTTGAACCCTGGGAACCCGCTGAGCGTACCTCAGCAACATCAAAAGGACCAACCAGAGTTTCGTTACAAGTGGCGCCCGAGCAGGGACTATCTTCACAGGAAAACAACGCAGAAGGAGTAAAGATTCAACACAGGAAATAGCGGAGAAGAAACAATATGGTGCGAACTACATGGATTTATGCACTTCGACGAGACGACTTGGTAGCCTACGCTAAAGATCTCAACTTTAGCAGCGAAGGAACCGTCGAAGAACTCAGGAAAAGATTTGCGATATTTGCACTGGAACCAGAACAAAAACCGGAGATAGAGCAACGACTTCTCGAGCAGGAGGCAAAGCACACAAGAAGTATTTCCCCATGCCCTCTCGCTGTACCGCCATTGAGCATAGCACCATCGGGATAGCAAACAGCGAGGTAATGCCAGAAGTACAGCCAGCACCAGAAGCTTAGCAAATCCACAACCCATACGCTGCGGTAATTGACAAGGTAAGAAAGTGATCTGTGAAATACGACGGAGGTCGAGATCCGCTCGCATTTATTGAACGCGTGGAAGAACTGGCAGAAGCATATGGCCTAGGCAGAGACCACCTTACCCGAACAATGCCGGAATTATTACGAGATCGTGCTCTGACATGGTTTCGAAATAATAACCGATTGTGGCGCAAGTGGTAAAGCTTCAAGGAAGACTTTTTGCATTTCTTTCTGCCAGCAAGATATTTCGAGAGATTGGACGATGACATCAGGCAGAGGCAACAGCGCGCTAGAGAGTCCTTTAAGGATAACGTTCTCGCCCTGCAGACGTTAATGCGACATTCGAATTACGACGAATATCAGAAGTTGGAAAGGACGTTCCGAAACAGTCCGCAAGAGTATCAACTCTACATTAAAAGAAAAGATTTTAGCAACCTGGAAGAGCTTATAGCGTTTGTTGAAGGTTTTGAGTGTATACACGCGGTCACGGCCCCTACATGAGCACCAGCCCAGCGGCCTAGAGAAGAACGTCATCGCATGGTCACACAGGCTCCGGAGACACCTACAAATCCACGAACGGCATGTAGACGATGTGGTAGAGATGGTCACATGCGCTACGAGTGTCGAAATCCATGGGTAATGTTCTGCTGGAAGAGTGGAAAACGTGGCCTTAGATCAATTGACTGCTGTCGTCGGCAGTCGGGAAACGGACGGAACACCCGGTACAGGCGAGGCTATACCGGGGAGCGCACATACTGTCCCTCGCATCACGAAAAAAATCTGCAGCACGACGAGGCTCACATATTTGCAAGTATTACACTCGGAGAAGAAATTCAAGAGGCCACCATAGACACAGGAGCAACCAGGAGTTTTATAAGCAAACGATTAGCAGAGAAACTGGCACACGCAGGAGAAAGGGTAAAGGAAGACATAGTCGTTAGAATGGCCGACAGCTATGTGCGAACAGTGAGCGAACCACTGATCCTGCAAATAAGGTTGGGGGAGAACACTTGCAGGATTCCACTACTCGTCCTACCCGATATAGTGGATGAGGTGATTTGGGGAATGGACTTTCTGAAACAAACTCAGGCAACTTTTACATGTGGTGGCCATACCATCACGTTGAAAAGGCACGAGGCGAGAACAGGTGCTGCCCCATTGTGCACAGTGGTGCGAGAAGTGGAAGCAACGGAAGAGGAGAAAATGGAGAGTTTCTTAAAGATAGAATTAGCCGAGTTCGAAAAACTACAGGGCCAATCCAACATTACGACCCACAAGATAATCATGCAAGATGATAGACCCATAAAACAGAGATATATCTCGAAGAACCCGGCGATGAAAGAGACATTAACCAGGAGATCGACGAATTGATCGAGAAGGGGTGCATCGAGCCCTCATACAGCCCCTACAGTGCGCCAATCGTATTGGTGAAGAAGAAGACTGGAAAATGGCGACTCTGCGTAGACTACCGGAAATTAAATGCAAAATCAGTACCGGATGCTTACCCAATACCAAGAATACACCACATACTAGACCGACTGCGAGATGCCAAATATATTAGCAGTCTAGATCTCAAAAATGGGTATTGGCAGATTCCGATGGAGGAAAAGAGTAAACAGTTTACTGCATTTACGGTACCGGGTCGTGGACTTTTCCAATGGCGAGTTATGCCTTTTGGGCTGCATTCAGCTCCCGCAACTTTTCAACGAGCGTTAGACCAAGTGATCGGTCCTGAATGGAACCGCATGCGTTTGCCTATTTAGACGACATTATTGTTACTGGGAGCTCATTCGAACAGCATATGGAAAATCTAAAGGAAGTTTTCGTAGACTCAGGGCGGCGAAATTGAAAATCAACACGGAGAAATGTGAATTCTTTAAGCGGGAAATAAATTATTTGGGCCATGTGGTAAGCAGCTAAGGGATACATACCGATCCAGAAGAAGTATCAGCTAGGAATTACAACCCCCCACCAACACGAAGGAATTACGACGAGTTCTTGGAATAGCTTCATGGTATCGACGCTTCGTTCCAGAGTTTTCGACCATCGTACACCCCCTTACAAAACTCTTAGGAAAAGGAAAGCATTGGAAGTGGAGTGAGACCCAACAGGAAGCGTTTGAAGCCCTCAAGGGGAAGTTAACTGAGGCACCAGTCTTGGCATGTTCAAACTTCGATGAAAAGTTTACGTTACAAACCGACGCCAGCGACTTTAGTCTTGGAGCTGTTCTAACACAAGGCCAGGGCGATGAAGAGAGAGTAATTTCGTACGCCAGCCGACACCTGAATAAGGCAGAGTGTAATTACTCACCAACGGAGAAAGAATGCCTCGCGATTGTGTGGGCAATCCGGAAAATGCGACCGTACCTGGAGGGATATAGGTTCACAGTGATAACGGACCACTTGTCTTTAAAGTGGTTAAACTCGATAGAGAGTCCTTCAGGCTGCGTCGCTAGGTGGGCATTAGAACTGCAGCAACATACGTTCGATATACAATATCGAGGAGGAAAGCTGAACGTAGTCGCCGACGCCTTATCCCGGCAACCTTTAGAGACGTTACGGAAAACTAGTACGGAAGAACCCAAGTTACACATGTAACTGGTTACACAACAAGATGCAAGAAATCATGGAGAACCCAGCGAAGTTCCCAGACTATGTGATAGAAGATGGGCAGATGTATCGTCACATATCGAGTCAGGCAAACGATGAAGATTGTGTACCGTGGAAGCTTTGTGTCCCAAGCTTCTCAAGAGAGAGAGTTCTGAGGGAAAGCCACGATAGGCCATGTGCTGGCCATTTAAAAATACGGAAAACTATTGCAAGAATAGCCAATAGATCGCTACCTTAATATAGAAAGGCCCTATCTCAAAAGGCCCTAAGTCAATAGGAGAAGGAGAAAACTTAATAAAAAATGAAGTTCTGTAGTTTCGAATTTTCTGTAAACAAATTTTTTTATTAAAAACTATAAGTGATGTAGCGATGTTACAATTCTTTTTACTGTAGAAATTGCAGAACTTTGTTTTTTATGAAGTTTTTTCTTCTCCTATAATGTAAAAAAAATTGAGTTAGGGCCTTTCTATATTAAGGTAACGAGATACTATTGGCCAGGAATGTTCCGCGAAATCGGCCGTTATGTTCGTCGCTGCGAATCATGTCAACGCTACAAGCCAAGCCAACAGAGTCCCGTTGGTAAAATGCTTACCCAAAATGCGGAAGAGCCTTGGGCAATCTTCTGCGCTGATTTCGTCGGACCTTTGCCCTGGTCAAAACATGGTAACACAATGCTTCTTGTAGTTTTCGACAAGTTCTCGAAATGGACTGAAGTGACCCCGCTTCGCAAAGCAACCAGCGATCACCTCCAACGGGCTTTTCGAGAACGTATTATAGCGCGATTTGGCGTCCCAACGGTCCTCATTACGGACAACGGCGCACAATTCACGAGTCGAACTTTTAAGAAATTCTTAGCTGATATGGGTGTGAAACACCAGTTCACCGCTCCATATACACCACAGGAAAACCCGACGGAACGCGCAAACAGAACGATCAAAACGATGATAGCCCAATTTACAGGCGTACAACAAAAGGTGTGGGATGAACTCTCCCAGAAATCACCCTGGCTATGAACACGAGTGTCTCTGAAACTACGGGATACAGCCCAGCATTTTTAATCCAAGGACGAGAACTTAGATTACCAAAAACTCTGTATGACCAACATACATTTGGCACAGGGCAGGAGCTCCTGACAGCTTCAGAACGGGAAATGAAGTTGAAAGAAATTTCGAGATTGTACGCCGAAATCTAGAAGAATCTGCGAAGGCGAAACTGAAGTCCAAAGATCGGTGAAGTTGTTTTGATAAAACAACATCACCTGTCAAAAGCGATAAATAACTTTGCGGCTAAGTTGGCTCCAAAGTTCAATGGTCCACACAAGATCATACATTTTGTATTCCCGGTCATAGTGCGCGTCAAGCGAGAAGGAGAAACTCGAATGAAAAATGCCCACGTCAGACAACTGAAACCATTTCAGTCTGATGACCAACAGGCCTAAGCACTGAGATCGCAGCGCCACCTTCGTCAACAACTGAGACCGCAGCACCACATGCGTAAACAACTGAGTTCGCAGCGCCACCTGAGACCGCAGCACCACCTGCGTCAACAACTGAGATCGCAGCAACACCTGCGTCAACAACTGAGGTCATAGCCACACCTGAGCTAACAACTACGTATCAGCGACACAAAAAATGCCACGTCGAAGCACCATTGGTGTCAACAATTTCCGAACACAGCTTGCATGATAGCAGAATATACAACCACACAACCGAATATTTAACTGCATGACCACCGAATATCCCACTGCATGACCATCAAATATTATGTTGCATGACCACCGAACATTCAGCTGCATGACCACTGAACATCCAGTTGCAAGATCACCGAATCTTCGGCGGTATGACCACCGGATGGTCAGCTGCACGACCACCGAATGTCTAACTGCATGGCAGCACATTCGACTGCAAAACGGCAGCACACAGGCGGCATAACAGCACCACACCAGGCCACACGCAGTAGCAGATATTCTACTACATGCAGGCTAAGCCACCCACAGGTAGTGCTGCGAACACAGCAGCGCAACGTCGTCACATCTCCTGCACGACAGGAGACGCAAAAGAGATTCCCCCGATAGCAATATGCCGTGTGAAGACACCAACATTTCAGCGACGCTACGCCGCTGCATATACAAAAATCTCAGAAATATTTGGGTACTTACCAATACATTTATACACAGAGAAGCGGGCGCAGCGCTGCCACTTACCACGCACGCTGCGCAGTCGGAAAACTTTGAAGGCCAAAGTTGGAGCCCCGATGAATTCCAACGATGGCCAACAGCCACGGAAAAGAAACGCAACTGAAACCCTAACCTGAGCGGGGAAAATCGCGGAAAAATAAAAGAAACCCTAACGCTAGATAAGGAAGAACACAAAGGGAGCGCCAAGTTGGCGCCGGTAACAACCATCACTGTATGTTAAAAGGAAAACAAATATACACGTCGCAATACACAGCCCTTAACACAGAAAAAAAAATGTAAATCCCAAGCATCTTGGCATGCTGTCGCCATGACTGAGACTCCATCATGGTAAAGCGGTGGAATCGATCTTCATAGGACTGCAGCCACCTGCGAGTCGTAGTGGACAAATTCTGGAAAAAAAAATAAATATATAATGGATAAAACAGAAGAATCCAAAAGAAAATCCAACCTGGGAGACTGGCAGCTCCGATTCACCAAACAATCCTGACGGACGATAATATGCTGGCAAAGAAAACAGCAGAAGGCATAGCAGTACTATTAGATACACCATTTCCAGCCCCAGCATATGTTGAGGATTACCCTTATGGCGATATCGTTGGAGGAATAGAATCCGATCCAGAAAGAATGCTAAATATTTGGGAAAAAGAAAAAATTAATTATAAATATTAATTATACTTCTATTAAAAAAAAACAAACCTTTTCTTTAAAACAAACAGCAAAAGAAGATAAGCAGCTGCGCTTGGTCTAATCCAATCAAAGTGAAAATAATGAAAATAAAATGGCAGAACGTCAAAGCCATGACAGCAGCAAAAACAAGTGCTGCCAAGTTACGATCCACAAAAAGGGGTAGTACACACGTGCAGGGGTATGTTGACTGAAAAGTGACTACCAACCTTAAAAATACTACAAGGAGCAAGAAAGAACAAAGGAAAGCGAAGAAAGGAACCGATCAAAATATGGGGAGGTCATACAGGAATGACATTTTAACCAAATGATCATTCGATTTTAAGCCACGAGGTGATAAAGAAAAAAGGGGAAAAAAGACAACAAAGTAACAAACATATCACGGTTAGCAGACGCTTACACTCACGATACATATACATAAGAGGTAACAAGAGGAGATTTTATTTGGGTGGAAAAAAAAGAAAGAAATTAAACAACAACTAAAAATTTAAATAAAAAAATGTTAAGGAATAATGGACAACCAGGAAGTCAATCAATGCACAATCAGCGACAGCGACATGGATTAGAGTGATGTGGAGTCTCTCGGACAACTAATCACTGACTCCGACTTGGACGTTTTAGAGGAAGAGCAAAGTGTTTATCCGCAAGAAGAAGAAGAAGAGGCACCACCTGCTCTATCCTGGGCCTCAGAAGAGCAGGAGAAGGAAGAAGAAGAGAAATCTAGGCCTGAGGGCAGGTTCGACTTACGGGTCGAAAAGGAAGTGGAGAGGTGGCGCGGCTACCACATGAAGATCGTGCGGATTACAGCCACCTTTTTACAGGAATGCGAAGACGACGGGGACAGTGGACCAATCGTCGAATTTCCGCCATCTCCACCGCCAGCGATAGATTGCGCGGACAGCGACATAAAATATGTCGAAGAAGGCAAATTTGACGACAACGTCAACAGCAACAACGACGACATCAACCACAACAACAACAACAAGAGCTGCGGCAAACAATTGGACGACAACGCCAACAACAAAACCAATAACATCGAGAACGACAACGACAGATGTGGTAGTGTCAGTTCGGGCACTAGTAGGGCATCAGAGGCACTGCACATCGACAGCAGCGTGGTGCAAATGATGCTGCCGGGCCGACGTCCAGGCGAAGTGCGTAATTCCATTCGCACGGTAAACGGACTGAGGTACCGCATCAAAATTGGCAGAAGAGGCGAGGTGAGGATCCGCTGTCTTGCCAAAGTAAGGAGGGCGTGTGACGCATAAAATTCAACAGTAAATTTTAGCGCCACAACAAGTAACAACAAGCACGAGAGGCACGTGGTGAACATCGCCACCATCATTTAATTTGTTTACAAACATTTATCTATTTAAACATACCACATTTATGTACACTATTTTTTCTACGTTTACACAAATACACTGAAGTACAAACAAAAATAAAATAAAATATGAATTAAGCCCTGTCTTTGTCTTACACTTTTAGATTCACATAGGTAGACAGACACAAAGGAATGCAGCGCAGCTGGGGTAGTTGTTGTCCAGTTATAAAAGAGGAGAAAAACACAAACACATGCAACAGTAGTCATTCGCCAAGCAAAGCTAAATTGCTGTGCACAAATGTTTAAGACATAAACAAGCAGCGCAACAAGGAGGAAAAACTCGGCACGGACAACAACAACGAGAGCGATGTACGGGAACTTGTTTACGCAAAAAATGCAAAACGGGAACTTGTTGACAAAATCAGCAGTCTCGAAGTTTCGACAACGGGAACTTGCTTACGCCAAAACGCACGCATAAAATAGTATAAATAGCAGGCGGCAGCTACAGTACAGGATTCAGTTCTTTGAATAAACTCGCATGTAACAATTCAGTGGGAATAAACATCAGTGCGATTCAGTTTTGAATAAAATCTAGTGCGATTAAGTTTGAATTAACTTCAGTGCGATAACAAAACAATTCAGTGGTGAAGACAGCAAGTGCGAGGAATTAGTCGGAAAAAATCTCCGAGCGATCTATCATACAAGAGACAAGGGAACACATGGTTCGAGCGTTCGAAGCGACAACAAACAGCGAACGAGAAGCAATCTAATGAGCTAGGAAGGAGAGTAAGTGGAAACATTAGCAGAGTTGGTGACTTGTAGGCCCCTGCGAAACCTAACCAAGAACAGTGTCGGTGGCTTTTAGGCTGTTCAAAAGACATCAAAAACTGTTCAAAGGACATCATCAGCAGAGTCGGTGGCTTATAGGCCCACCTGCACACACAACAGTAGCGAAGTTGGCGGCTTGTAGGCCCACTCGCGAAAGCATCAACCGATTCAGTAGCTTGTAGGCCCGACTGTTTTTATTTTTTTAGCAGACCCCGTGGCTTGTATGCCCGCCTGCTCCAATAAAAGGTACATAGTCCGTGGCTTGTAAGCCCGCGTGCCTATTTTTGTTTCGCGCAACAGCGTCCGTGGCTTGTAGGCCCGCCTGTTGAACAGCAGCAGAAGCAGCACATACCCTGGCCGAAACAGAGCTTGTGAATTAAATAAATAATCGATAAATACATTGTCACTTTAATAATACACCACAATAAACATTGTTAATTTTTAAATTTGAAAAATGCATAGTTTTCTTGTTCGATCCCTGGGAACCCGCTGAGCGTACCTCAGCAACATATTGAACACGGCGACACGCCCAGACGTGGCAGTCATCCTAGTGTGCCAGAACAGCAAAGTCTTACAGCAGCACACCAGGTCGCACCAAGGACCACGACGTCACAGAACGCATTAGTCCTGTAGCTCGTTCCTGTAACAAAATCGGTAAGTTACCGATTTGTGTGGCGTCATGCGCTATCGATCCCTAGTTACCGATTTCGTGACAAGTAATGTTTCTGTTCGTTTAAATCGGTGCAAATTCGGACCGTGATGAAAATGAACACAAATCGAGAAGAAACGCTGAGAAATAGAGTTAAATGACAAGCAGCTGTTTCAGGGTATTTATTTTATTTTATGTGCACTATAGTTTTATAGTAAATAAATAATCAAAAGTGTTTTAGTGAACAGTGAAGTGAGTTTGATGCATTAGGATATCAATTATTTAATGGATTATTGTTTCAGTCACATTCAAATGCATTCAAAAATTGACCCTTCCCTTTGTTAAGTCCAACAGCCTACGTCGCTGCAGTTTCGGAACTCATCCAAATATAATTTTCTCTTCAAATACATTTTTTAGTTATATATATACATATTAGTAATAAATACAAATGTAAAAATTCAACTTAAATAAAAGCAACCATTTTTAAAGGTATATTTCGAGTATTTATAACTTAATAATACACTACATTACTGACATTAGATAAATTGGTAGAACTCTCACTTTCCGCAAAACCAGAGAGAAAAATGACACATTTTTATCGATTCACTTTTTGTACAGAAGCACTTTTTTTAAAAGGTTCAATTGAAATGAAATCGGAACAGGTGACAGGTTATCGATTTGAAACGACCTACGAATTGAATAGAAATCGATACAGATTCGTACAGAAACATTGCAGGTGAGAGTGACGTCAAATCGGTAGTATGAGTCAGTAACTCTGATCGGTATGAGTTACAGGAACGAGCTACAGATCGCTTGCCAGGACAACCTATCAGCGCCAACAGCACGTATCTTCGCCTTGCCAGCGCGATACAAATAACAGGTCCCACTGGACAAATCATCATGCCACAGCCAGCAGCTGACCGCAGGAGCGCAACAAAGTGCATCGGGAGCCCAAGGCTCACATTCAGGGCCACCACTGCCAACACCACCGCTTGGCATTCATACTTATCCAACGTCGAACCAGTATGCACCAAGATCAGGCCCACTACATCGGCCATGAGCCAGCACAACCAAGAGGAGGATGATCATCCTCTTCCGTTTTATAGATATAGTACTGACCCTCTTCAGATGGGAGAGCTCATTGAGAGACCGCCGCCTCCAATTACCGACCATAAAGTCCATGAGAGACGCCACACACGCTCCCCGCAGGAGACTTCCACCGAATTCCAGTTGTGCGAAGATCTAGTAGATCAAAACCAGCCAGGGAACGGCTTCCCTTACACGTGCCTCAAACAGCTACGAGACGCGCCACGACAGCAGTGAGGGCTCGGAAAACGTCGTTGATTCCTAACGACAATTGAGGGGCGCAGCTTCAAGATATTGATCGACCGAAAGGGCTCCGAATACGTCTTCCATCGACCGTGGAAGTAGGGGGGAGATGTAAGTAACAAAATTTTTACTTAATTTTGTCCCACATGTTCTTATCTTGTAATGTTTCTTTTCAGTACCCACCGGGACATATCATGGGTGCTGGCATGCTATAAGCCCAGCGCACCAGGGATGATATTGGCTTTACTGTAAAAGGGCCAAAATTCATATAAAAATAGGGCCAATTTGACATTAATAGGGCTTTTAGATTTAAAAAATTGTATCTCAATATCAGAGATCGTACCAATTATGCATTTTATAATAAAAAGCAAAAAATAATAATTATTATATTTTGACTTTTAAAATTTTGAGCAAAAAATAATAACTATTTCTGCTTCTTGATTTTTTAAGGCAAAATCTAACCTATAAATTTTTGAGCACTAAATAACTGGCAAGTCTTAATATAAAAAGAAAAATTTGACCGATATTTTTTGAGCACTAAATAGCTGGTAAGTTTTAAGCTTAGATCCACATTTTGCTTTTTATTTTTGCCTTAAAAAATAAAAATCAGAAATAATTATTATTTTTTGCTCAAAATTAAATTTTTTTTTTTTATTTTTTATTTTTTTTAATTTTTTTTTTGCTCAAAAAAATAATAATTAATAATTTAAAAATCAATACGAAAACATGTTCTACAATGTGCGAGGAGTCTAATGGTACCTTCCAATCGGCGGCACAACAATTTTTTCACACTGCTTTTTTGGTTACCAAAAATTTGAAAATAATTATTATTTACAGTCTCTGCTCAATATTGAAGAGTTTCAATATGGATATACGGCCATTGTTACACAAATAGCACGCTTTTTAATTATCTCAACAAGTCAATTTCATTTCGCATTTTCTTTAAAAAGGTTAGTTATTGTAATGGAAAAAAATAATTCATTTCCAACTAACAGTTCTGGAAAATCAAACTTTTTCGTGTGTTTTATTTCGGTTCAGCTGTTTTAGCCTAAATATGGAAATACTTGGTTAATCAAAAATCAGCACATTTTAATTTAAATGATTTAATGAAATCAGTTCCATCTTAAATCAAAAATTTTGGATGAAAGTGAATAGTTTAAGGTTATTCTATCAAAAAGATTTCATTTCACGCTTTGTTTGTAAAAGTTAAAAAGACGCAAAAAATAATCTATAGATAAAGTGGTTCTACAAGAAAATTTTTAACAAAAAATTATTCTGAAAAGTTAATCCTAAATTTGATAAAAAAAAAAAAAAAATAATAATTGCAAAGCTTTTCCACAAAAACCACACCCGGATTTCAATCTTGAAATAGTCGTAGAATGTCAGAAATGAATATGCAGTTTAATGCAGACTCTCCGTTAAGTCTTGCAAGAAGTCTAATTCATGAAGCGGGACTAAGGTTCACTCTTTTCATCTAATCTTTCAACTAAACTTGTTGAAATTACTAAAAAGTATGCTTTTAATGGGGCAATGACTGTATATAACAGAACTTGTTTTACTGAGAACAATTTAAAAGGCGATAGGAAATATCGCCTTTACATAAAATACAAACAATAAAAAATAACATAAGAAATGAAATGAAAAATGACCCAACATTTTTCCATACAAAATCAGGGTGAATGAAATAAAAAATGAATGGGAAATTCAAACGAAAAATAATCGAAAAAAATTGGACAATGTTGCACATTTTTTAACGAAATTTCGCTTTTTGCTTTTGAGAGGTTTTTCATACAAAAAACACCTACTTTTTTGGATGCAATTTAGCTTTTTGTCTTTAACTGATAGTTCACATTGACTACTAGTGAAATGGTAATTATAACTCTTTTTTTATTTTTATCACTCGATCATGTTTTTAAAAATTTCAAATAATTAACTGAAATCGGTCGAGGGCTATCCGTCACCCCTCTCCTCCCGCGGTTGTCATATCTTTTCATGATCACTAAGAGATAATTTTTTTTTCTTTCTCCAGATATTTCTATTTACGAAATAAATCAAAGGTAGCTTACAATTGGCTTCCAGAAATTACGGACGAAAAAAAATTCACAAAATCGGGCATTAATTCGTCGAAAAACAATGACCGAAATTTCTAGCGATTATCTCATTTTTTTGGGTGTTTGTACCAATAAAATTAGGATCTTTTTTGCAAATATTTGAAAATAAAGAAAGGCCCGAAAAATAAGCTTGGAATTTAGGACCGAAAAAAATCGGGCATTTTTGCCAAATTAAAATATGGAAAAACGCCCAAATTTTTGTTTACCGAAAAGTTAAGAAATTTTAAATTCGTTATGATTAAATGGTTCGTCCTTGAACGGAAGGTAAAAAAACATTATTCCGTAAAAGAGCAAATCATTTTATCATAAAAAAAAACACCATGTGGACTTTATCCGTGCATAATGTCCATTGACCCTTTGTTCATGAATTACATCAAAAAACAAATAAAATGAAGAAAATTTTGCAGATATTTTTACAGGGGAATATTAATTTACTACTCAAATCTGTAATCTTATACTTTATACTTTGATAATCTTATATTAAATCTCGGAAAATAATACCCTAAAAATTTGGAAATAAAGACCGAAAAACTGCTGAAAATGTCGGTAGTAATTTTCATTTTCTTTCGGGCTTTATTTCCAAACCATTCGCGCATTATTTCTTTGTTTCGGGCTCAATTGCCATTTCAATTTTCGGGTATTTTTTTCCGAAATTTAATGCTTCCAAAATTTCGGGCGTTTTGCCATTTTTTCGGGCGTAAGTTCTGGAAGCCTTATAATCATTTATTCGTTGTCGTCTATACAAGCAACAATATTTTCAATTTAGAAGCAAAACACTTTGTGGCAGCGGATATTGGTTGTTTAATTTTATATTTGTGAAGCACTACAACGCCGCTGAATTGCATTTTGGAACAATTTTCCAAAAAAATTTTATAAATTTTTTCGTTTTTATTGTGTAAAATTATTTTATTCTTTTCGTTTGGGGAATTTTTCATATTTCCATTTGATTTTCCATTGGCATATTGATGTGATTTCAATTAACCAGGAAACTTTTCTTTTAAAAAATTCCGATTATTTTTTCGGTAGAATTTTCGAAAAGGGCCTAAAATGAATAAGAAGGGCCTCGGGGCTTTTGAAATGAAAAAGGGCCCAAAAAAGCCCTAAAAGCCCCCAAATATCATCCCTGCAGCGCACATGAACTCGCAGTGCTGCACCAAACTTACATTCAAATCCACTCAACAAAGTCGATTCTAGCTGGCTCGAATCTGCCTAGTTATAGTTTTATATTTCATAGTTTTATATTTTTATTTTATAATTTATAGTTTATAGGGTGTAAGCATATTGGTTTGAATCAAAAAGGTATGAGAATAAAACATACATATCTGAAGCTAATTTGGTTAGTTATTCTTTACTATTACTACTGGCTGGCCTTTTTCCTACAGGGTATTAAGTTAGTTACGATAACCGTTCTCCTATTTTGCACATCGCAATAAAGCAACATATTTAAGCATATATAGACGCACATATGTAAATATATGATATTGTTTAAATTTAATTATTAAAGCACTTCTCCTATTTGCATGTTACGAGACTATCGCGGGATCCAAGTCAACCTTGGAAGCAAAGAAATCAACTTGGGAAAACCCCGTATTGTGAATGCGGTAGCATGCCCACTCCATCGATGAACAAGCACCTGTAGAAAGTCACGTAGGCCAGCACTCGTGAAGACTATAAAAGTGCGCAACTAAGGAGAAACGAGGTCAGTCAGTAAATCAGTCAACTAGAGTCAAACAAACAGTCATGTTAAAAGCTCACAGAGCTCCGATCAGTACAGTCAAGTAGTGCGCGATTACAAGCGTCGGTAACGCGAGTAGACAACGCCGACAGCAACCAACACGTCGCAGTCGAAGTCTACAGCGAAGCTGATGGTCTACGAGACAGCGCAGCCAACGTCGACACCTGCGCCTTACCAACAGCGCAGCCAAGTCGAAGCAACGTATACACAACTGTGCAGCCAACGTCAGCATTGCCATCTGCAGCGCAGTCAGTGCCAGCAGCAGAGCGAAAGCAGCACCAGCCAGCGCAGCACAACTAAATATGAGCAGAAACAGAGCTATACGATAAGCAGCAAATATACCACCGAGTTTGAATTTCAACCAGAGCTTAACATTATTTTAAGTGTATTCTAAGTTTATATTAGAGCATATAACGGAGGCATATAATAAACGACTAGACAGACACGAGAACAGCCCCACGACTGTTGGCTCCCTCCCTATAAGATATGGAAAGGAACTAATAACATCACACAGACATATCTACACAATGTAATTGTTGTAGACGTAGGTACCGTAATCCGTATAGTCATTAGTACTGTTGAGACACGTACCTATTATGTCATTAACCCCACCACCCCTATACTGATACAGAAAAATCTTTTAATCTATCTATCGCACAGTCATAATAACTAACAAGGGATTTTACATATACTAATTATAATAATCTCTGGCAAGAATGTTTACCTAAAATGTTTTTTTTATTCGTGCTCTTTAAATAAATTTAAAATTGTTAATTTCCGTAAAATTCCGTAAAGGGTATTCATCTTTATTATTCCTGTTTTTCATCGCTTAAAACTCTGAAAAATCAGCTGAAAATTCAGCTTCTTATCTAGCAACAACAACTTTATGTTTTGCTTGTTGAAGCAAGAGTGAAACTTTGTTTTTAATTTCAGTTGCATTTTAACGCTAGCTCACTATCTTGTCGCTGCTGCTTCTCAAACTGTTTGACAAATAATTTGTTTGATTCTTTCACTGAAATAGAGTTGTCATAGTACTTTTTTGTACTTTTTATTACACTTTTGTAAATTTTATTACTTTCATTAAAAATGAACTGCAATTTTCGCAACTGCACTGTAAAAGGCGAATCTGACCAGCTGGTTAATTGCTGGTTGTGTGATGCTTTTTTTCACGTAAAATGTGCAGCATTGAATACGAGAATTTTTGATTCACTCAATGAAAGTAAAGGACTTCGTTGGTCTTGTACAAACTGCAGATCTACTGATGTAGATATTTTAAATCTTATAAGGCAATCTCGAAGAGGCTTTTTAGAGGTGTCTAAGGACTTGGTGGCGGCTCAAGCTAGATTGGTTGATTTTGAAGATTTGTTTAAAAAATTTAAAATCATGGATGAAGCTTCTGTTTCCCATAAGCCTAAACGACCACCCATGAATCTTCGAAGTTCTGCTACATCTGCTAAGCCTGGTGCTATATTCATTCATCCGTCTGTTAATAATAATAATTTAATTTAACTTTCACCTGTTTTGAACTCTCCATCCAAAGCGCAATCAACTGAGTCTGTAAATAAAGATTAAAATGCTGAATATATTGCCCCTACTAATGAGGCTGCATCAGTTAATCTGAATTTACATCCAGTTGAGTCTTCTGAAGTAGTACCAACTATAGTCGTAAGTGATGATTCTCCGGGTAATCCTGGTAAGAAAAAACTTATGCTTAAGCCTGTACTGCTACTAATACTATTCCTTCAACTTCCGTTATGAGCTCGGTTTTAACTGGTGCTATACCAAAACAAATATTGAAAAAAGCATTAATCTGCCGTCTTGTAAAGAACTTGTGGTTGTCCAGCCTTCTAGATCTATATTTGTGTCTCGTTTTGCTCTTGATGCATCCGAAGAAGACGTTTTACATCATATAAAGTCTAAATTGAATCTTGGTAACAAGAATATTCCGGTTTACAAAGTCAAGTTTTCATATGAGCGTACTGTATCTTCTTTTAAAATAAATTTGACTGGGATCTCGTTAATACGGTATTAGATCAAGGTTTTTGGCCTGAAAATACGTTGATCCACGAATATATTCCTAGATCACAACTACAAAACTACACTGGCTACTTTACCTGTTCGTACTACTTAACAAAAAACTAGATTGCTGCCTTGCATTCCTTATCTTATACCAAAATGTTCGGGGATTGAATACAAAGTTATAATATTTACATATTTTAAGCCACCTACTTTTTGACATAATTGTTTTAAGTGAAACTTGGCTAAAGCCTAACACCCTAAATACTGAAAATCTATCTAATAATTTCAATATTTGTCGCAAAGATAGAAACGCTAATGCTGGTAATTCTTTTAATGGCGGTGGAGTTTTAATTGCCGTTAAATCTTCTTATGTCTCACAAGAAATAATAATTCCTGAGGCATCCGATATTGATTTCTGTTGTGTTCTTGTAAAGTCTGGTGCGTTAAATCTTTATGTAACATGTTCATATATTTCTCCTGTTTCCAACGTTGAGGTATATGTGAAACATTTGGTTTCGATAAATAAAGTGTGTTTAAAACTTAAAATGAGCTTTCAAGTCAAGGACTTTTTCAATTAAACAGCCACTTTAACAAGAATAGCCGTTTGTTAGATCTTTTCTATTTTGACGACAGCAATATTATTTCAGTTTCAATGACAGGTCCACTCGTGCTCCGTACCATCCAACCTTAGAAATTGCTCTTAATTTTCCTTAACAATCTGTAAAGAATCGTATTGCTCAACCGCCCGCTGAGTTAAATTTTAAAAGAACTAATTATGTTTTGTTAAAAAACTATATATCTAATATTAACTGGACATCTGTACTAAATATCGTTAATACAAAAACATCGCCAGAAAACCTTGATTCGGCTATCTCCGTTTTTAATAGAACTCTCAATGATTGCTTTCTATCATCAGTACAATAGCCAGAGAAAAGCCTGTTTAGCATCTGGTCCTGTATGGTTTACTGAAGTTCTGAGAAAATTAAGAAACTTAAAATCCATGCATTATACAAAATTTCAACAAACTCATAGCATTACAGATTTTGGTTCTTATACCTCTATTAAGTACAAGTATGGTCAATTGTGCAAGCAATCTTACGATATTTATTTAATAAAAGTAAAATTAAACATCAAATCTGATGCTAAATCATTCTGGAACTTTGTCAACACAAAACGCAAGATTGATTCCTATCCTTTTTTTATGCAATATAAAACTGTGGAATCGGATAGCGAGAATAGCATTTGTAATTTTTTTCGCTGACTTTTTCAAAGCGACCTATGCATCTTCATTCTATGATAATCTAAGCTATTCATTTAGTGTTCAATCTGGGGATATTTGTCTCCCAATAATTGATACAAGCACGGTTTTATCATACTACAATATACGTTCATGTATATTTAAATATTGCTGTGATGAATTAGTAACTCCAATCACTTTGCTTTTTTCTTCTTCATTAAAATCTTGCTATTTTCCCACAAGTCTGGTAACAGGTCTTTAATCGATAACTATCGTGGAATTGCAAAATTAAGCGCTTTGCCGAAGCTTTTCGAGGCAATTATTAGTTCACAATTATCACATAGTGTTAAATCTCTATTGTCTCCACTCCAACATGGATTCGTTTCAGGAAAATCTACGGTTACAAGCCTACTTGAATTTACTTCCAAAACCATTGAGAATTTTGGGAAAGGTTTACAGACTGATGTTATATACAAAGATTTTAGTGAAGCTTTTGATGTTGTTAATCATAAACTCTTAGTCTTAAAGCTATCTCTTGCTGGATTTCCCACAACACTTGTAAGATGGATTGAATCTTATTTATGCAATAGAACACAACGTGTTCTTCTTAAACTTGTGAAATCTCATGAATTTCCTGTCACTTCTGGTGTACCTCAAGGACGCCACCTCGGCCTCTTCTTTTTTTACTGTTTATAAATGATTTGCCATCTGTCATAAAGCATTCGAGTATTTTAATGTACGCAAACGACGTGAAACTATTTCTTCCTCTCAAAAATGCTAATGATGCCGTTCTCTTGCAAGCTGACATATACCATCTTTATAGCTGGTGCAACGTGAATCGTATGAATCTTAACATGAAGAAATGCAAGCACATGACCTTCACTTGAAAATCTCCTGTCACATGTTTTTATAAAATTTGTGACCATACATTAGAGCCTTTAGATATTTTTCATGATCTTAGAGTAACTATGGATACTAAACTTCGCTTTCATATCCATATTAATAAAATTATAAATTGAGCAAATAGTACTTTAGGTTTTATTAAACGATGGGCAGAAGAGTTTAATGATCCCTATATAACAAACACCTTATTCACCTCTCTAGTGCGACCTATTTTAGAATATGCTTCAATTGTTTGGTGCCCTCGATATAGTTGTTACATTGACAACATAGAAACAGATGAGAAAAAGTTTCTTTTGTTCTGCTTAAGCCATCTTTACTGCAATTTTAATTATCACCTACCACCTTATAATATCGTCTGCAACATTTAAATATTCCTACTTTAAATAATCGGAGAATTGTGCTAAATGCTACTTGGATTTTTAAACTTTTGCTTTTATATGTAGACAGTCAATATTTACTGAGCAAAATTTACTTTAATATTCCTCTCCGACCTAGAAGATCTGTTGAGTTACTTTACATGAACTTTTGTAGAACTAATTACTTGCAAAATTAACCACTCAAAAGTGCTTGTGCGGACTTTAATTTTGTTTCAGATGCAATTTCTTTAAATGAATCCGTTTACTCAATTAAATCAAATATTTTAGATTATCTACAGTATCGCCACTAATCTGGATCATGCTTTCCAAGGATACTTAATATTTTCCTGTGATGCTTGGTAACAACTTATACAATCTAGCTGCGTAGTTTAATATGATTATCCAGAGCCAGACTACGTTCGTCTCGCCTGGCATATGCCGGTTTGACGCCGTACAACCAGCTTTGCATGTATAAGCTGTGCTCTAATCCATATTTATAAAGATATTCACGCTAAAGATATATTTTGATTATCCAGAGCAAGACCTCGTCTGTCTTGCCTAGCACATGTATGAGATCGATCTCGTCCGTCTAGCCTGGCATATGGGAGCACCGCTCTAATCAATCATTCTATTTACTACTAAGAAGCTAACCGGATTGCAACTGTATATTCCTGAAAGCCTGGCAGTTTTACATTTTTATAAAAATTTAATTGTATTTATTTTGTTTAATATTAATTCTATAAGGCAATATGTGCTTAGCATTCAAATAAACAATATAGTACTCAAAATATATTCGTGCATATTACGTAAAGAAATGTATACAGTATCAGACAAAACGTTTGCAACTGTGAAACATTTTTGAAAAAATCATAGAAAATCTAAATATTTTTTAAAAATAATGTTTATTTGATTTAAAAAGTAACAAATATGTTTTAATACTTTATAAAACTGAGGTATTTAACATAAAATATTCTTCTTTAAAAAAATAAAAACTTTCCTTCATATCAAATCTATAGATAAGCAAGACAAAACATTTGCAACTAATTCATTTCAGCAAAAATATTAAAATTTAAATAATATTTGGTTGCGAATCCATTATTTGCTATTACTTCCCTGCAGCGACGTGGCATTGAACTTATTAAGTTGTGAATGATATTAATCGGAATTTCATTCCAGTAGCGGGATTCCCAAACATCTTAACTTCGATTACGTTAACGTTAACTGGTCTTAGCTACAAAAATTGTTAACTCGTATTCCCTTAGACATTTTTAATATTTTCAACCTTAGATATTTTTGTAGATAGCTTTGACAGTTCGTTAGCAATATCTTAACGTATCTGTAGCTAGCTTAACAACGTATTTTAAGACGTTGTTAACCATACAAATATCAACGTTAAGCGTAAAATAAGGTTTTTTTTGTGAAGTTGTGAAGAATACAAATATTTTAAAAAGTACAGCCAACTTTTTTATTTTTTAAGATATGTTTATGTTTTTGGTGTCATTGAAAAGAAAATTGAACAAATTACAAAATTGATCTTAAAAAAAAATTTCATTTATTACGCGAAATTCTGAGAAATTTGCACTCAAAGTTGAAATTTGATAGTTTCAATCGATTGATTTCATCTTCACACGACCACAACTCGGTAACGGTTAAGTTAGTGGGGTTTATTGACATGCAATTAGAAAGGTGTTTTATTGCCTTTATAAAGAAAATGCAACCGTAAATAATGAAATATAAATATAAAGTAAAAGAATGTCAAAACAAGAACAAAAACAAAAAAACCCCAAAAACAAACCAACGAAATATATAATGAAAGATTAAATTCAAATAAATCGACTTCATTGCTTTTATATTATAAACATATTCACATAAGCTGCACTTGGGAGACAGTAACAGCAGCAGAGGTAGCAGCAGCAGCCTGTTAGAGAGACGGCTGCTTCTTTTCTTCGCTGCTTGCATTTTTATTTTTGTTTGATTCTTTTTTATTGTTTCTATTCTTCTTTAATCTTTCACCAATTTAAGCTGTCAAATGCCAATACTGCCATATTTTCAATATTTGTTAACAATTATTACGCTAACTTTATTAATGCAACTCGTAGCAAATATTGCAGTTAAGCATAGGTTTGGGAATACGGCAGTTGTTACTGCAAGCTATAATCGTTGTTAGTTAACGTTAACGTAATCGAAGTTAAGATGTTTGGGAATCCCGCTACAGGCCGTTTGAATTCGTTGAAAAAAATCTATCGAGTTTTTCCCATTTTCATGGTTTATTCTGCGTTTTTCTATTTCCCAAAGGTTCTCAGTGGGATTAAGGTCTGGCGATTGCGCGGGCCACTCCGAAGCATTAATCTTATTGTCGTTAAACCAAGTTTTATAAGCTTAGACGTGTGTTTGGGATCATTGTCTCGCTGGAACGTCCAGCGCAACGGCATTTCCCATTCAGCAAATGGCATCATGACGGTCTCCAATATACTTTTGTATACATGCTGATTCATAATGCCGTCAATTCGGTAAAAAGGGCCTACTCTGCATTCGAAAAACATCCCCATAACATGCCCACCACCATGCTTGACTGTTTTGACGCAGTACGATACCTGAAGTCGTTTTGCTCTGGGTCACCTAACCCTGGTCATGCCATAACTGCTAATCAAATTGCATTCCGATTCACCCGAAAAGAGGACCGATTTCCATTGTTCAACTGACCAATTAAGTCTTTTCGCAAATTGGACACGTTTTCCTTGGTTCCGCTTTGAAATCAAAGGTTTTCTGGCTGGGCGACAAGAAGATAAGCCAGCATCAACCAGGCGACGACACACAGTTCTTGATGAAATTGGCAACTGGTATTCTTCAACAAGTTGTGGGGCAGATGTAAAAGGTTTTTTCTTCGCATATCTCACTATTGAGTTGTCAAGTCTTCGGGTCGTTTTACGTGGGCGGCCTCCATGTTGCTCTAGCAGGTTCTAATTTAATTATCGGGCACGAATTACTTTTTAAGTTGTGGCTTCTTAAATTGCCACAACATTTACAAGTGCATCTGATTACTTCAAGTGACAAAAGTGTCGAAGAAAAAATTTCATTAGCCGATAAAATCCATGAAGTAAAAAGCAGATCTCAAAATTGAACAATTTCCAGCATCAGTAACAATTCAATGGAACAATGTTTTCAAAATTTAACACATATTACTGCGACACTCGGCTAAGATCTCAAAAAAATAACACTGCAAGATCTCAAGAACGGGATCATTCTAACTACAGACGATTCTCTAATCGAAGAAATACAAATTCAACAAACGACATTTGCTGGTACCACAGAAATTTTAAAAATAAAGCATTTAATAATTCCAATTCAAATAATTCAAATTAAATCGTTCCATCATGACGGTGACACATGATGGAATTACTGTTAAGCCTGCTCACTGTCTCTTAATTTTTGACAAAATTAATAAACTCAAATTTCTAATTGATATTGGTAATACCTTCTTCTAAATTCAAAAGTTTCAAAAAAAATTCTGATATTAATTTGACAGCAGCAAATGGCTCTAAAATAGAAGAAATCGGAACG
This sequence comes from Coremacera marginata, assembly GCA_914767935.1. Lineage (NCBI taxonomy): Eukaryota > Metazoa > Arthropoda > Insecta > Diptera > Sciomyzidae > Coremacera > Coremacera marginata. The sequence goes on along the minus strand of OU612045.1, from coordinate 118,114,461 downwards.
AAACTTCTCAAAATTGATCTGAACTTAAAACGTGATTTCGAATTTCCATTTTTATTAGCAAATATTTCAACACCAATCATAGGAGTACATTTTTTAACAAAATTGAATTTAATAGTTGATGTTAAAAACAAATTATTAATTGATTCAACTACAAAATTAAAAGCATTTGGTTCTTTTGGTTTTTGTGATATTTATTCATTAAAAATACCAATCACAGAAAACAAATTCACAGAACTTTCAAAGGATTTCCCTTCAATAACATCTGAACCAAATTACAACAACACAGCAAAACATCACACTGTACACAGAATCGAAACCAAAGGCATTTTACCATTCTCACGACCACGTCGTTTGGATCCAATCAAACTCAAAATTGCTCAAACAGAATTTGAATACTAAGTTAAAATCGGTATCGGATCTCTTCACTTGGTTCCCAAAAAAGAGCCAAATGACTGGAGACCATGCGACAATTACAGAAGACTTAACTGCAGCACCACTCCAGACCGCTATCCAATACCACACATTTACGATCTCAGTATCGAACTCAAAGATAAAACTATTTTTTATAAAATTGTCTTAGTTCGTGGATATCATCATATTCTAATGGCAGAAGAAGATATGCGCAAAACAGCAATAGCAACACCTTTTGGTATGCTCGAATTTGTACGAATGCCATTTGGCTTACGAAACAGTGCTCAAATCTTTCAAAGGTTTATCAAGGAAGTATTCTTTGGCTTAGACTTTGTATTAACAAATGTTGATGATATTTTAGACGCAAGCAACAACGAAAAATAACACTTAGAACATTTAAAAATAATTTTCACACAACTCGACCAACACGCACTTGATTTTTTGAGTTATGAAATCTCTTCAAAAGGCATACAACCTTCAAAAGATAGAATTGAAACCATCACAAATTTTGAAAAACCTACTTCAATAAGAAAACTTGAAAAGTTTTTAGGAATGATAAATTATTATCAAAGATACATTCCGATGTTAGCAGCAGAACTAAACCCACTGCATGACTTGCTTACATCTGCAAACAAAAGCAAACAGTTAACTTGGACCGATAAATCTACATCCGCATATGAAAAAGCACGATCACTTTTCGCTCAAAAAACTATACTTACTCATTTTAATAAACATGCTCAGCTATCACTAGTTGTTGATGCATCAAACCTTGCAATAGGAGCCGTGTTATAACAATCCTCAAACAACGACTGTATACCTCTCGAATTTTTAAAAAAAAACTAAGTACAACAGAAACCAAATATTCAACATTTGACCGAGAACTTTAAGCCACGTATCAAGCAGTAAAACACCTTAAACACTTCCTAGAAGGAACAAATTTTACCATTTTCACCGACCACAAACCACTAACATACGCTTTAAACTCAAAAGCAGATATATATCCTAGGCGAACAAGATACTTAGAATACAAAGCACAATTCACAAACAATATTCAATACATTACAGGAATACAAAACGCTGTCGCAGATACACTATCACGAATTCCTGAAATTGATTCAATTTAATTAAAAGACATACATTTTTCAACACTATACAAAGAACAACAATCAGACATAACACTCAAATCTTTGATTTTAACTCCAAATTCCAAATGCAACTTAAAAGAAATACACATTCCAATTCTTAATTAAAAAATTTGATGCGACATTTCTGGTCATTCTCCTCGACCATATGTTCTAAACTCAATGAGAAAAACTACATTCGACTAACTTCACTCACTTTCACATCCTGGAGTTCGAGCGACAAGAAGGACAAGAAGGAATTCAAACAAAATACTTTTGGCTTAATATGTGAAAAGACATCAACGAATGGACAGTTGCATTAAATGTCAAAAATCCAAAATTAACTTTTATACAAAATCAAGATCAGAAAATCGATATTCCTATAGGGAGATTTGAACACATTCATATGTATCTAGTAAGACCACTATCAGTTTCGAACAGTAAACCCGAAGTTTATCGACTTGAAGATATTTCCGCTCATACAATAATGCATACCTTCATAAAGAACTACATTCCTCGTTTCGGCATTCCATTGAAAATCCCTGTTGATCAAGGTAAACAATTCACGTCATGCCTTTTCACTGAATTAAAAAAATAATTGCTTCACATAAAATACATAATTCTCCATATCACCCACAAACCAACGGAATGATAGAACGTTTTCATCGTCAATTGTATCTTCAGACGACCCAATACATTGGTCAGAACAATTACCATGGATACTGCTTGGTTTACGAACTGCCGTTAAAGAAGACCTCAAATGTTCTTCAGCTGAACTAGTCTTTGTTCAAACACTTAGAGTACCAGGAGAGTTATTTGTCTCTAACGAGAAAAGTGGTATTAACAACTCTACTGAAACTCTGCAAAAGCTAAGAAAAAATTTTTCCAAAATACGTTCGAACATATACATAAAATATAACATACAATAAAAATTCCTTTTATTTACCAAAATCATTAAAAACTTGTGAATATGTATTCGTCAAAGTGAATCGATTATCGAAATTGCAACCACCTTTCGAAGGACCTTTTAAAGTAATAGAAAAACATGATAAAATATTTAAAATATAACACGGAAATACCACTAAATCAATAGCAATCGACAATTTAAAACCAGCTCACATAATAGGTACACCATCACCCCAAACAATACCCACAAAGAAAATTACTTTACACATTAATTAAAAAAAAAAAAATTATATCAAATTGATTTTAACCGCTTCACTGGAGGGAGAGTATAAGTAAACGAAGCATAAATTAAGAAGTTAAGAAATAACAAATCAATTCAAATAGGCAAGTTACACGCGCCACAAACTCAGCAGACGAAATTTGATGCTCGACATCCGTTCCCACAGTAAAGTGCAGCAGAGACAGGTGAACGACGTAAACAACAAATTCGGCGGCACGTGCACTCACACCAATGCAGTTGCAGGTCTATTTTAAAGCTATTCTTAAGTTTAGAGTCAGTAGAAAAATAACACCAGATTAATAAAGTTGGCTTCGGCCTTTTTTAAAAAATCAAATTCAACAAAGTAAAAATTAACTGGCGCCCGAGCAGGGACCCAAAATAAAAGTTGTGAACGTTTAAAATTCTTCAACCGCATTTTTGGTAAAAAAAATACCTACTTAAATATCATCGAATAGCTGGTAAAAATTTTCAACGATAAAAGCAAGGATTAAGTGACTTCAAGATACCCGAGTACAGCAATTAAAAGGATAACACCGAGGGTTCAACATAATGGACGTCGTTGGAATAATATTAGTAAGATAGTTTTAAGTGATTTAAGCAACAAAAAGAGTTAAGTGAAAAATATTACAAAAATAATTACGAAGAATAATAGTTTAAATTTAAAAATTTTTTTTTAAATTTAAAATTTTTTAAAATTTTTGATTTAAATTGAAAAATATATGAAAGAAATTTTTTTTGCGAGTTACGAAAACAAATGAATTAAAAATAAGGAAAAATAAATAAGAATAATTGAAAGGAACATTTTAATAAGAAATGAAAAAAAAACAGTAAATTTTTATGATTCAAAGTGAGAATAAAAAATACATTAAGGAAAGAAAATTCTACAAATTAATAAATAAAATTTTTACATAAAGAAAAATTTTCAAATAAGCAAAAGAAAATAATTCTAAAATTTATAATCAAAGTGGTAAACTAATATTTTCTATCATTATTAATAAAGCAAAATTTTTCCTTACTAAAAGGAATATTTTTTAATTATTAAATTCAGAATTTTATTTTAAACTAGCTTAAACCCGCCGCTTCGCCGGGTTTTCAAAAAGTTTTCATTCAAAAATTGATAGTGGGTAGACTTGATTTTTCGCTACCAAAACGATTTTTTATTGTTTAAGTAATACTACAAATTATTAACCTTAAGATATTAATACTTTGGTTTAGTAAAAATTTCAACTTATGTTTGAAGGATATTTTAACAAACAACATTTTTCAAAAAAAATTATTGAAATCCATTGCAAACTGACTGAAATATTTGCCTTCAAAGCTAAAAGTGTGAATTTCAAGTCGTTTTTCTCTCATTCTCAGCTTATAATTAATACTAAAAAGATCTGGTACTAAAATTGTTCACAGTTTTCAAACTACATACATGATTTTGGTATCAAATTGAAGGAAATTTAAAAGCGTTTATTGATTTTGTTCTCGTTTAACCGAAGTACAATTGAATCCATTAGGGCCGAAAGAAAACCATAAAAAACAGACATTTTTAGACTTGAAGCAACATTTTGGTGAAAACTATGTATGCCATTGAGCAGAAATAAGTTATTTTGCATGCTAATTTTACTTTTTTTAAAAAACTGGCACTAAAACTTTTGTAATATTATGCAGTATTTAATGAAAATTCGAGACGCATATGTTTCCATATAGTAACATTGGTTGTTAATGGGTTAAAATAAAGTATCCTATTGCACTCTCTGCTGACCTATAAATATGTGTACAAAATTTTATAAAAATCTGAGTTGTCGTTTAAACGTGATGAGTGAACATAAAAAGTGGCTACAGATTTATTAATAGTATAGATAAAGTTTATTAATTAGAATAAAAATATTTTTTTTTAACAATTTCAAGTAAAAGCTGAATTCGTATTTAGTGATTTAAGCTCTAAAAGGAAATTTTTATTTTACTTCTTTCTCAAATTAAAACAATTGTTTGATTAGTTTTTTTTACAAAAAAATGACTGTAGAAGTTGATTTAGACACGCGCTTAAGGAACATAACCTTAGCAGCTACTCCCAGTGTTTCCTCCCGTGTGAACCATTTAACATCCTTAAATGCCAACTTGACTAAAGAAATTACCGAACTAGTTCAAAAGCTCGTAGGAAATCAGAATAATCCATCTTTTCAAAATGAAAAAGAAGAAGTAGAACCAACTGACTTCTCTTCTCATGTTAACGAAGTTGATAAAGTTCCAGACCTAGTAAAGGGTCTTCGCGAATTCTCGGGAAAACCCGGAATTTAATACGTGGCGGAAAACCGTCGATAGGATTTTGACTATTTACAGTAGTTTAAGAAGAACTCCCAAATATTATGCTATTCTTCATACAATACGGCATAAAATTATTGGAGAAGCAGACACAGCATTAGAATCGTATCGAACACCCTTAGATTGGGGAAAGATAAAAAAGTGTCTTATGATGCACTATTCTGATAAAAGGGATATTGGCACACTCGAATATGAAATGATAACTTTAACACAACGTAATAATACTATAACGGAATTCTATCAACAAATCTATCAACATCTTTCTTTAATTTTAGACAAAATTGACTGTCTTGGACTTAGTGAAGAATCAATCCGTATCATGACTAATAACTATAGGGAGAAAGCGTTAGATACATTCGTTCGTGGTATCAATGGAGACTTACCTTGACTGTTAGCTACCTATACTATACTATACTTACCTAGTCTGTTACTTACCTAGACTGTTAGTAAACCGACAAATTTGCCACAAGCACTGCATTTGTGTCAAAAAATAGAAAATATGACTTATAGAAACTCGGTGCACAAACCAATTAATTTTAAAATAAATAACAATAATGCAATGCCACCACCTAGACCATCACGACCAATGATTCCAGGACATTTTTTTCCTGAATTGACACACATTCCTCAATTTAGATATAACAATAATGCAAATCGATTCAAACCAAATTTCCAAAACATCGTAAACAATAACCCATACAGGTATCAAAATAATTCGCAAAATTATCCGAATAATAATGTATTTAAATTTCAACCAAACAAATACAATTTTCCTAACAATTATCAGCAAGGATTTCAACCAAGACCGCAATTCGCCCAACAAAACCAATCGGGATTTAACAATAGACCATTCTTTCCACTCAAGCCTCCAGTTCCCATGGAGGTAGATCATTCAATACATTTAAGACAAATAAATTACCAAAATAGAAACAATTATCCTCAGAATAACTATGACGCAAAACGGCCGGCTACACAACAATTACATTCTCAAAAAAAAGTTCAAAGGAATTTCTTTACAAATACACACAATAATATTGAAATGGGAAATAATTACAGAATCATTAATCCAGACCCTAATGAAATTTTTCCTAATGAAGTAGGTCAAGACGATTACCAACAGTAAGATAATATTTCAAAAGACCTTAGATGACATACTAAGGCAACACATCGGAAAAAGATGTTACGTCTATATAGACGACATCATAATTTTCGGAAATTTTGAAGATGAACACTTAAAAAAATGTATAAATAGTTTTCAAAACACTTGAATTGGCCAACATGAAAGTTCAGCTGGACAAGTGTGAGTTTTTAAAACAAGAGGTTGAATTCTTAGGATTTGTAATAGGAATAGATGGAATAAGAACCAATACCAAAAGAATAGATGCAATAGCAAAAATGTCCGTACCACCAAATTTAAAAGAGCTAAGGTCATTCCTCGGAATGTCTGGATTTTATAGACGATTTATACTGGATTATGCCAAAATTGCCAAGCCTCTCACCAATCTTTTACGAGAGGAAGGTCGTATATCTAAATTTGCTCCAAAAAAAAAACAAATATCTTTAGACCCAGATGCAATTGAGTCTTTAATAAAATAAAAAATGCACTCACGTCAAAAGACGTTATCCTTTCTCACCCAAATTTTGAAAAAGATTTCGATTTAACAACAGACGCTTTCGACTACGCCATCGGAGCCGTCTTACCTCGAGCCGTCATTTCATTTATTTCAAGATCTTTCTCAAAAACAGAAGAGCATTATGCTACCAATGAAAAAGAAATGCTCGCCATTATCTGGTCGCTCAATTCTCTTAGAAACTATATATATGATTCTAAAAAGATAAACATTTTCACAGATCACCAACCGCTTACCTACGCTTTAAGTGCAAAAAATACATATGGAAAAATGAAGAGATGGAAAGCCATTCTCGAAGAATACAATTATCAATTGATATACAAACCAGGCAAAGCAAATATCGTTGCAGACACTCTTTCAAGAATACCTGTAGAAGCAAACTCCCTTACACCCACAATCCATAGCGACGAAAGCTCCAGCCATAATTTAGTGCCTTGCACTGAACCTCCAGTTAATGTATTTAAAAATCAGATCTTCTTAAAATCAAAGACACATAATAAAGGAACAACGCTATACAGAAGAAAAACTTTTAGATCTTTTGAAGAGATATTTAAACCCATCTGTCATAAACGGCGTTCAAACCGAAGAAAGAATTATAGGCAGTATTCAAAACATTTATCCACTTCATTTTGCAAATTACAAAACACGATATACCCAAAAACTTGTCGAAGACGTACCAAACGAACAGGAACAAGAAAAAACATAATCCTGGAGACACATAATCGTGCCCACCGGAATGCTCTCGAAAACAGATCACAAATTATTGAAAAATACTATTTCCCAGGAATGCTTAATAAAATCAAGAACATAACAAAAATTTGTAGGACTTACAAAGAAAATAAGTATGAAAGACACCCGAACCAAATCAAATTAAACGAAACACCATTACCAAACTTTCCAGGGCATACAATTCACATAGACCTATTTTTGACACAGAATAAAGTAGTAATGACGGCACTTGAAAAATCCACAAAATATGCTCAAACCAAAATAGTAAACAGAAGATCAATAGAAGATGTAAGACGACCTCTTAGGGACATTATATTTTCATTCGGCGTACCAAAAGCAATAATCATTGACAACGAACCATCTCTCAATTCAAATTCGATCAAATTTATGATGAAAGATGAATTATGATGAAAGATGAACGTCAGGCTAATGGCCAAGTGGGAATCGTTCCACTCAACATTAGTTGAAATAATGCGTTGCCTAAAAGAAAGTGGTGCGCATAGAAATTTCGAGGAACTTTTAGAACGCGCCGTATCTGAGTATAATCATTCAATACACTCGATAACTGGAAAAAACCCAGTTGATTTATTTTTCAGAAGAAACGTAGGCTTTACACCGAAGATTTTGAAAAAGCTAGTGTTCGCAACAAAATTGAAATAAAATAAAATAAAACACAATTATTTGTTTTCTGTCGGGAAAAAAGTCGAAGCTAAAAAAACCCGACATTTATTACTTTCGACCTTTCTCTCTTGTGGTTTATTTTGAACTGACTGACAGGCTGCCGATTGCAATGCTTTCGACCCCTGAAAGTCACAATAAAACTTATTTTGTCATAAAGACATTCACAATAAAATCAGTTTTATACACTGCCGCCGAAAACGCCAGTTTTTCTATCTATCTCTTTGTTTACAATTGAATATACATTTACAGTGATAAATATATCCATAATAAATAAATGATACGAGTATAAGCAATAATAAATTTCATAATCTCTCTGCTTCAACCGATACAATGCATATCTTCTGTACTGCTCTCCTTTCAAGCTTTCTTTCTCTCTTCTGCATTTATTTCTTTCTTGTATCGTAGTTAGATTTTCTGCCTATTATCTGTCCCAGAAATGCTTTAACTTTTCCTGTTTTCTTCCCACAACTTCACACCAAAAAGTGGCCTGGAGTCAGCGCCTGCATGTCTTTCGGATCATCGCTAATCTGATGAATAAGACGTGGTTTCAATTTCGCTTCTATCTGTAAAGTAGAGTTAATAAATATTCATACAATAAAACCTTCTGTCCAACTACACTGCCAAAATTATCTTTCATCGACTTTTCATACCCCCTTAATGAGGTGCAGCTGCAATTCTAAAATTCCATTCTATTCCCTTGTAAGTTAAATGTCTTAGAGTCTCATGATATCTTCAACTGTCCAATGGCTTTTATCTTTTCTCTGTTGGCACCCACAAAAGTAGTACAATTGTCGCTGTATTGTTTTTCACATCTACCTCAGCATTATAGCATTATAGATTTCTTCTTGTGTCTTCTTAAAATAAATTAAAGAATCATGCTTCTATCCTCTGCTCTTGGCATCTCAATTATGTCCATTTTCAATCCAATTCCTACCAGGTCTTGAGCGTAATGGTTTCATGTAACGAAACACATATGCCAGAATATGAACTGTCTTTTCTAACGTTCGACTATATGCTAACAAAAGCACTCTTTCCTGAATACCCTTGACATGAATTCTAAACATTGGCTCAAACCTTGAAACTGTATAAACTCTCATCTTTTCTCTAAACTCTGATGGGTCACTGTACATCTGATGGGGACTATACAACCACTATCTATTGTCTATGAATTCTGCTGGTGACAAACGGCAACTCGATAAATCAGCAGGATTCTCTTAATTACTAACATGCCGCCAATATTTTATCTCTAAATTATTCTGAATGGAAGATACTCGATTAGCCACAGTTATTTTCAAGTTATAAAGTGCCTTTCTTATCTAATGAAAAACTATGCTTGAGTCTGTCCATATATTCTACTCTGCTGATGGCAACTCCATCGATCTTCTTATGTCAGCAAATAACCTTGCTAAAAGCTCAGCTGCCGCCAATTCCAGTCTTGGCACAATAAGAGTATGTAAATGAGCTACTCTAGTCTTTGAAACTAATAACTTTGATGTCACCTTTCCATTTGGATATACTGTCCGAATGTAAGCCACAGTGACATAAGTAGCTAATGAAGCATCGGAAAATCTTTCTGTACAATTATATTTTCTATAGTGCCTATCTACCTGTCAAGTTTAAATATTTCTAATAACACAATTTCTTTCCAAAATTCTGTCCATCTTCTATATACTTTGGCTGGAACTTCTTCGTCCCATTCTATTCCCGACCTCCATAAATCTTGAATTAAAATCTTTCCAACTATGACCAGCTTTTTAGGATCATAAAGCTGAACTACGCAGCTCAAAATCTTTCTCTAATTGCGGGGTTTTTACTGAAAATGCAAATTGATCTGTCACAATTACCACTTCAAGCTTAAAATGCTTGACCCTTCCCCCGTCAAAAACACCTCTCTTTAGCCAATATAATCGCTTTCTTATCCGTATCAGCGCAATCGTTAATGTAAAAGTCGTTTTCAATTGCTTTCGATGTTTATTAAAAATCTTTTGCACCTGCTAAATGTGGTGAAGACGTTAACTCGAAGGTAACCACTGTCAGCCAATACTCACACAGTGGCTCTCAGAATTTTTCTCCAAAAAATGCATTGCAATTGAAAATCTTCTTAATGTCTGCACATATTGCCACGCGATGACGTCTGAAATGCATTATTATCTCATGTAAATCTTTCTGCAATTTTTAACCTAACATTTGAATCTTATTAAGAGAAATACCTTTATCTGACCTACAACTGCCATCAACAACAATACGAAGTTTCTTTGTCACACAATGGTGAGGTATGTAATATGTCTATCTTGTTCTTTCGGTTACGTTTCTAATGTAGCCTAATTTAATATTCTCACGCATTTTCTCAATGTACTTATCTCTGAAATCTTTATTTCTTTATAATCTTCTTTTTTTTCATAATATATAAATCGCTTAAACGCAATCTGTCCTGAGCTTTTTTCATATCTTCTCTCAATGGCATGAGCACAACAAAGTGACCACTCTCATCTCGTCTATGAGTGCGCATATAATGTTGCTCAACCATTTCATCTTCTTTCATCCACAACTGTTAGAAGTAATCTGTCCAATTGTTCATCTTTACTGTATTCTATTAATGATAAACCCTGTCCTGTACCTTTATCTATCTTCTCTGGCTGTCCTAAAGCAACAACAGCAAACTTTGTTTACAAAAAGATTGTATCATTCATCGGCTCTTTAATAACCGATTGGATGGTTTTTGCCACAAAACTTACTCCAAAAAGTATGTGCACCACATCCGGTTTCCAGTATTTTGGATCGGCAAGTTTGATAGCAGATTGCTAATCACTACCTTGTGGCATTAACATTCTTGATGGAGATATAAGCTGCCATTGGCTCTCTCTGGATAAGACCCAAAACTCTCCATGAATACCATCTTTTGGTTCGTACCTCGGAATAATTCTGAACCCTACTCTTTTCTGTCTCAAATCTATCCCACACATTCTCTTAGCCAAAGGTAATGCTGTACATTAAATTTCTGATATAACAAAACGCTAATCAGATTTGGCTGTGCACCTGTGTCTAACAAGGCTCAAAAAGGCCAAGAAATCTTTCAAAAATCCTAACTCTTACCATAGCTGTGGCCATCAAAGCCACCCTTTCCTCTGTCGATATGTTAAAACTCTGTTCACACTGTAAAAAGGCTTCTTTCGGCCCGTTACTTTTGTCTTATTTTTAATAAAAATCTTATCTGTCCTTAAGGACATTAATAAATTCATTAGCCGTTTCTTTGTTGTCTGTCCTCCTTTTTTTTCCTCGGTTCGGCTAGTCATTCTTTTGCTGTCCTCTTTCGCTATTTCTTCTTTGTCCATGTACGGCTGCTAAGCCTGAAATGTTGTTCCTGGGAAAATCTTCTTAATCTTCATCATCTTTGAATTGCATCATCAAGACGGTCTCTTTCTTTCCCTCTTTCAGTATCCACCCTAGAAACAGGCGTTTGCGCCCCGTCCTCTTTTAAGACAGTTTGTGCACAAGCTACGTTGTTTTGTGAACTCTTTCCTGACGCGCAAATTTATTGTAAAAATTTCTAGCACTCCCATATCTGATGATAGCTTCAGCATGCTTCGTATGGAAATTTCTTCGTCGCAATCTTTGAAGTGCAAGCACTGCTCAACGCTCGCTCACGAGATCCTTCATCTCGGGTGACCTTCTCCGTGTGGACTGTATTTTTTAAAATCTTGCCGCGATCTCGGCGAGTTGACCAGAGCCACCTCCTGTCTGTATAGATAAATAATCTGTCTGAAATGTATTCCTGTTTTCTTTATTTTTTTGTTACATACTACTTTCTCTAAATGAAATTCTGTCCAATATATCTTCTCAACCTATCTCTTCTCTTGTATTCATTTGACTGTCCGTTAAATCTTTCTAAAATACTTTTTTCAATCAACACTTTTCTTTACTAATCTTCTAAAATCTTAAAAATATAGATCTAAAATAATCTTTCAATCTTTCCATCGTTAACTGCTAATTAAAATTGTCTTACAATCTTCCTATTTTTCTTTGTTAATTAAAATTAAGTTTCAATCTTTTCATTGGCTTGTACATTAAAACCATATTTCCTTTTTTATCACTTTCAATCTTTCTCTGCAATAATCTTTCAATTTTTTAACTTCTAATCTGTCCTCTTCTCTGCATATTCAAATTTTCTAACAAACTTTCGACTTTCAATCTGTCCTCATCTCTGTAAATTCAAATTTTCTAACAAACTTTCGACTTTCATTCTGTCCTCTTCTGTGCACATTCAAATATTCTTACAAACTTTCGACTTTCAATCTCTTTTCCTTTATGTCTTTGAAATAATTGCTTACGGTGTACGCTTATTCTTGCATCTTTGTGCCAAAGTCGTACCCTTGCTCTTTCTTTGTCTGTCCAATTACACATACTACATATAAAAATAACGAATTGCTTCTGTTCGTCGCTGCTGCATGCTACAACAACAAACACAAAACGTCATACAACATGGAAATTTGCGAGAATTTGTTTCCAGGCATTCTGGCTGCGACTGCATAGCACCGCTATAGCGCAGCAACATGTTGAATGTACTTGAATATTTCGCTTATGTATATGCAATTTATCTGCGCACAATTTATTTGCACTGAAGTGAAAAATAGTAATTTCTTTCAAAGTCTGCCCACTTTGCTTTCTTTTTAGAAATCTTATTAGAGATCTGTCCACTTATTCTTTCCAATTCTGTCCAAAATCTGCCCATTTTACTTTTCTTTCTTCTATTAAAAATTAATATATTCTTTCCTCTAAATAGTGTTCATAGCACACACTCATATGCATACTTTGATGCAAGAGTTGACCTTCTTTCTTTTCTTCTTTTTTCTTTGTGTTCATGTGTTTAAAAAAATAGAGGCTTAAGTCTTTCCTTTGATTGTTTAAATTTTTTTTTTTATGTTAAAAGTATTTATTTCCTCTGATCACTGCCCAAATCATGCTTTACTCTTTTCTCTACTACTTATGGTGTATGCTTATTCTTGCATTTTTGTGCCAAAGTCATACCCTTGCTTCTTTCTGTCTGTCCAAAACATACACACACACACGCATTTTGTAATTTTTCATGCTCGCTGCCGCAGCGCCCTAACAACAGCAACCACAAAAAAAAATCTGCGTGTTGTTTGTCGTTTTTTTTTATTAAGCAAATGACTGCGGCTGCATGACGCAGCAGCACGTCGAACGAACAATTGAATTCAGCGCTGTGGTTTAATATGTTTTAAACATGGCTACAATTTTGCATAGAAGCAAAATAAATAATTCAATTTGTGCACTTTCATATACATAACTGCCAAATTCGAACACTATAACACACTATATCTCACATATAAATGTATCTTTCGTCGGTTCACTATTAAATATATTAAATTTGTTTCACTCTCCACTCACCTCTGTATCAAATCGAGTAGTTTATAGTTTTTAATAATTCGTTATTTTTTTTAGTTTTTTTTTAACATCCTTCTTTCGTTTCCTCTCCATAGGTCGTTGCTTATGTATCCAGGCTCGAAGCCGACCAAAATGTTCGCAACAAAATTGAAATATAATAAAATAAAACACAATTATTTGTTTTCTGTCTGGAAAAAAGCCGAAGCGAAAAAAACCCGACACTTATTACTTTCGACCTTTCTCTCTTGTGGTCTATTTTGAACAGACTGACAGGCTGCCAATTACAATGCTTTCAACCCATGAAGTCACAATAAAACTTATTTTGTTATAAAGACATTCACAATAAAATCAGTTTTATACAGCTAGAGTTGCAAATTTTGAAGCATTAGAAAAGAAATAATAAAAGGATCTCGAATACCACAACAAGCACAAACAGGAACCTAAACGATATTTACCTGGACAGGTAGTATATGTCAAGAGAAATAGACGGTTAGGAACAAAATTGTCAAAATCATTCACGAAAGAAATAGTTAGAGAAGATAGAATCAGTACACTCGTAACAGAAACCGGACGAATAATTCACAAAAGTCTAATTAGAAACTAATTAATTTCAATTAATATTTTTTCTGGCAACATGCAGATCCGACTCACAGATACTGGATGACTCAAATTCACAGTTGGTCACAATTGAGACGGGAATGGCAAAATTACAAATTGGAACGTTCAAAATAATTCATGTTATGGACTAACGACAGTTTGAAGACGCAATCAACTAACTTGAAATTACAATCAGGACTAAAGTTAACACAGGCTACTACTTCTTTCCAATTCTTTCGTATGAAATCACCAAAATTAAAAACCATTTAGGTAGACTTAGGCCAAAGGGAAAAACAAAATCGTCGTTATATTTTATTGGCAGCGCATGGAAGTGGTTAGGCGGTAGTCCCGATCATTCAGATCAAATAATGCTTACAGAAAAAATTAATAATGTTCTCGCAAACAATAATCAACAAGTGGTTATCAATAAGATAACACTAGATAGGATCAATGAAATAACTAATATAACAAATACAAGTTTAAAAGCTGTCAGATCCGAAAATAATGTTGAAGATCAATTTAATATGAAATTAAAATACAAGCTAGACATCATAAAAGAAGAAATTACAAATATCGAATATGCCATTCATTGGGCTAAATCTAATATAATAAATTCTTACATATTGTCAAATTCAGAAATAGATATTGTAAAAGAAATTTTTAGTAAAAAAGATATGCCGTATCTTATTCATAGATGAAGCATTAGAGTTTTCGGAAATAAAGATAGCTTCGAATAAGGATACGATAATTTACATTGCAAGTTTGCCTAAAACTTATATCGAATATTGTAAAACTTTAACTCTGTAATCCAATGTCAAAGTAAACTTTTTGGAATTAAACAAAATTGTAACAGTTATAATTTATCAATTTGCCCAGACAAAAATGTAATAGACATAAGTAACTTCACATGCATTCCAAATCTGCTCAAAAGCCGTATGCCAACTTGTTAAATGATCAACAACCAACATGAACCAGAAATAGAAGTAATCTCACCTGGATTCTCACAGAAGTAATCCTATTTTTAAATCGATTCTAAGGCACCGTCAATATTAGGAATGAAACAGTCCTACAAATCCTAGAAGGAACCTTCCTAATAAGATATCATAACGAAACGATACAAATTGGAAACAGAACTTAATCCTCAAACGAAACAAAGATCTAAGCACCATCACCTGCCTTGCTACAACCGAAACCTTCATCTGGAAATATGGACGAAGTCTTATCATTAGAAATGATGAAAGAGCTGAACACAAAAAATACGGAATACATCGAATTATTGAACGCACGCAACAAAATCTCCCTAGCCGCCGGCATAATAATAACACTCTCAGTAATAGCATGAGGAGCAGCAATTTTAATGATCTACAAACGCAAAATAGCAAAAGCCAAGGAAACCCATCCCGAGTCATCAATGGAACGAAGCCACCAACTTTCAGGACCAGCCATTGAAGGACTCAACCAAATCTTCAATAAAAAAACAAACGAGGACGTTTGAATTAAGGGGAGGAGTTAACGAAGCATAAATTAAAAAGTTAAGAAATAAAAAATCAAATCCAACAGGCAAGTTACACGCGCCACAAACCCAGCAGACGAAATTTGATGCTCGACATCCGTTCCCACAGTAAAGTGCAGCAGAAACAGGTGAACGACGTAAACAACAAATTCGGCGGCGCGTGCACTCACACCAATGTAGTTGCAGGTCTATTTTTAAGCTATTCTTAAGTTTAGAGTCAGTTGAAAAATAACATCAGATTAATAAAGTTGGCTTCGGCCTTTTTTAAAAAATCAAATTAAACAAAGTAAAAATTAACTTATATATAGAGGACCTAAAATGTACGTTTTAAATAATGTAAGACATTTTGTCAATAAAAATACTTATTTTAATTGTATATTGTTATACTTGTTATTTGTACTGTAATTTTATTGCATTTAAATATTTAGACATTTAAATTTTGTTAATAAAAAATGTTGATTCTTAAAGAGAATTCTTAAAAAATGTAATTGTGTTGTCCTGTATAAAAATAAAATAAAAAAGTGTGTATAAAAAAATATATGTCGTACCAAATATATAAATTTATTTATATCCCTATAGGAACAAACTAACTTGTTTTTAAAAACAACTAATTAAAAAACTAATTTAAAATAAACAAGTATATGAAGTACTTTGAATTATATTAAGGCGACATCCACTTCAATTCTAAATAGTTTTTATTGCATTTTATATGAAGTAATTGAAATACTATTTAAAAACAAGTGGTTGATAAACTACTTTGAATTATATTAAGGCGGCAACTACTCTGATTTGGACATGTTTTAATTGCAGATTTCTAATAGATTACGAGTTTATAAATATTTAACCATGTTATTTCATCAAATATTATTAACTTTAGGCTTCACTAACATTTTGTTTCAAAAAAACATACTTTTTTATTTACGACATTGAGGTGCAAGACAGACAGGGTAAATACACTTTAAAACTAATAAACTGCCTCTAAACACTGTGAAACGATTAAAAATTCTTTATTATTTGAGATATTCAAATTACAAACTGGTACTGTTTAGCAAACATTGCACAATTTGGACTCTGTACGGAAATTGATGCATTGCTTAACCATTCAGCAAACACCTCATCACTTCAATAGTAAAGACGCACGCCTTTCCCTACGTAGCGACCAGTCTGCTCCATCACTTCATTGCGATTGACACTTAAAAGAAGCACTAAGCACAATATCGGTGAGTCCATCGACCATTATTGATGGTGACAAAGCGTGGAAAATCCAGCGGACACGCTTGTTTTGCTCATATTTTGAAATGAAGCATCAAAAAGCTGGCTCGTGTTAAATAACAGGCGCAGTATCCACACAGTTCCGATCAATTGGATCGGCACCTTCGCTCATGTACCCAGGCGGTGGCGTGCCCGTTTTTGTAAACAGCTTCCGTGGTAGGCATGCTCACATATACGCGCAGAGTTCCTCTTCTGGAACTATCACCTGTTGGAAGCAGAAATAGTCCAACGAATAAAGGAATAATGAAATTATATCTACCATAGCAGCGTACTTCTGTTGCGCTCCTTGAATGTAATTACTAGTCCTTTTTTTAATTAACAGGCAATGAAGCTTGCATGAATCACTTTTGAATTATTTTAAAATCAATTAAAACACCACAAAGAACGACATTTCACAATTTTCAATTAAAAAACTCTGATCACTTTTAACTTTGTTTACATTTTGCTTTCAGATTTTATATTTCAGAATTTGTTTGTGTCGACCAGGCATGATTTTTTTGGCATGATTTATGTATTTTTCAAAACAGTCAACTAAATGATCTCTTTGATGTATAGAAATTTGAAATTTTTATGCTTTTAAATTCATCTTCAGTAAGTGGAATATTAAATAGTTTTCAATTGGTTGTTTTAAAGTAATCAAAAAAATTATTTAAATTTAACTAGTTTAACAAGTAGTTGAAAATATATGCAGACGAAAGTTAATTGACTTATTTAGCGGACATCACCATACAAAATATGTTAGTTCGTTCTATGGAATAAAGTCAGAATTTCAACTAGTTGTGGTTGACAAAAAACTACTTTCTCAACTACTTTTAAATTAGTTGATTTTCCTTCAGGGATATTATGCGTACCTACCCACTGATAATAACCAAAACATAGACAATTCAAATAACTTAAAACTGCAAATGTTTGGCATAATCACAGCCTTAAGCACACAATCTACATGTGTATATATACCACAGACAAGAGATATCAGACAATAAAATATATAATAACATCCACGATCAAATTAATTTATGCATCAATTTATACATTATCTTCTATATACTATTAATAAATCTGTAGCCACTTTTTATGTTCACTCACCACGTTTAAACGACAACTCAGATTTTTATAAAATTTTGTACACATATTTATAGGTCAGCAGAGAGTGCAATAGGATACTTTATTTTAACCCATTAACAACCAATGTTACTATATGGAAACATATGCGTCTCGAATTTTCATTAAATACTGCATAATATTACAAAAGTTTTAGTGCCAGTTTTTTAAAAAAAGTAAAATTAGCATGCAATAATAACTTATTTCTGCTCAATGGCATACATAGTTTTCACCAAAATGTTGCTTCAAGTCTAAAAATGTCTGTTTTTTATGGTTTTCTTTCGGCCCTAATGGATTAAATTGCACTTCGGTTAAACGAGAACAAAATCAATAAACGCTTTTAAATTTCCTTCAATTTGATACCAAAATCATGTATGTAGTTTGAAAACTGTGAAAAATTTTAGTACCAGATCTTTTTAGTATTAATTATAAGCTGAGAATGAGAGAAAAACGACTTGAAATTCACACTTTTAGCTTTGAAGGCAAATATTTCAGTCAGTTTGCAATGGATTTCAATAATTTTTTTTGAAAAATGTTGTTTGTTAAAATATCCTTCAAACATAAGTTGAAATTTTTACTAAACCAAAGTATTAATACTTTTAAAAATTTTTTTAAAATATGTTCAAAAATTTTTAGTTTAAGCCAAAAAATTGGATAAAAGTTGTTTTTGTTGTAAAAAAAATTAAATCCAAAATTTAGGTTTTCGATTTCCTATCAGATGATATAACAATCTTAAGGTTAATAATTTGTAGTATTACTTAAACAATAAAAAATCGTTTTGGTAGCGAAAAATCAAGCCTACCCCCACTATCAATTTTTGAATGAAAACTTTTTGAAAACCCGGCGAAGCGGCGGGTTTAAGCTAGTAATTCATAAAATTATCGTAAGTTCGATAATAACTGGGTATTTATATTAAAATACAATTCACCTTTTACAAATATTCTTACTGGGTTAGCCAACCTATTTATTTATTCCTTTATTGACTACAAATTTTTTGTGAAAATTGAAAATAAAATAAAACGCGAATTTAAACTTCTTAGCGAACAATTTTATTTTTCAATTAAAAGCGTATGCATTTCTAGCAGACATGCTGCTCATCATCAGCGCTAACACGAAACTAAAATTTAATTAGACATATTACAGACATATTAATTTCTACAATACAAAAAATAATAAACAAACAATGAGAACAAATTTGTGACGATATTAGACGAGTGCGAATAGAGGAGAGGAAATGTTCCCGTTATCCGTATTCATAACAATGCTGGTTTTGGAAATCATAAGTGATTCGTATGCGTCCAGTAATCTCTCGTTCTGAATATTTTTGAGCAGTCGCACATTCTCTTCAAAGCTGCCTATTCTGTGTGGTGGATTACCTTCGTCGCATGCTGTAAAGACGTGGGCGGCTACAAATTTGTTCTCATTGTTTGTTTATTATTTTTTGTATTGTAGAAATTAATATATCTGTAATATGTCTAATTAAATTTTAGTTTCGTGTTAGCGCTGATGATGAGCAGCATGTCTGCTAGAAATGCATACGCTTTTAATTGAAAAATAAAATTGTTCGCTAAGAAGTTTAAATTCGCGTTTTATTTTATTTTCAATTTTCATAAAAAATTTGTAGTCAATAAAGGAATAAATAAATAGGTTGGCTAAGCTTTCGACTACAAACTAGGTTCAAAATACTTTTGTGTGTTAAATATAAAAGTAAAAACGATATTCTTACTGGGTATTAAGAGCACTTACGAATAGGCCACACCCCTCACAATGTGCTCAGAGAGTAATTATAAATAAAAATAGTTGATAAAAAACTAAAATCTCTCGACTAAAAGCCACCCAGTAAGGAAAAGGTACATGTATTGTTACCTATTACTTAGGCAACATATCTGGCATTTCTTTCGGACAGAGAAACAACTATTCTAAATTTTGCCTGAATTTTTACATAAGAATTCATAAAGCTATGTTTATTTATAAGAAAAAATCAAAATCTAATATATTAACTGAAATAACCTTAAATTCATTTCAACGAAAGACAGATATTATTACGATTGACTATCAATTTTGTCCGAGCAGATTCTCTCCACTAAGGGGAGCCACATCTATTCTTCACACTAATGACATTACGAGTCATAGAATTTAACTTACTCAAGAAGGTTGTTAAATAATAACCATAAAGGATAGATATTTTAAATTATTCGCTTTCATCAAACATGTTCCTTTTACGGACAGAAACGTTAGAATAGTCACTCAAGAAATCTGGCCCAGACAATTGAATCATTCAACATATACTGTGAATATTATTATATAAAGATCTAACAGTTATCCGTTACCACTCTTTCTGATCAACCTAATACAAAATATCTCAAAAAACACAGAATTACCGTGAAAATGCATTTCCAAGAGGATCATCACCTAAGAGTATAATTACTATAAACTCTATGTAGGAAAATGCAAACCTAAGGCATAGATCAAGACAGAACGCTACAATGTAGCCCAAGGGAATGTCGCATCATTTTGAACATAAATGTTCAACATGAAGCCACTAAACACATGACAATACATTGCCTCCAAGTCAACACTAAATCGCAACCATTGTGACCTTGTATTCCAGAATGGGTTAATAGTTCTATTAAACTTTCAACTTTTTTATATATAAAAATTGACTGAAAATACAAACCTAAGCATAAGGGTTCCCCCATTCTTATCTTATTAAACAAATTAACATGACTGGGAACCTGATGTGCCGATACACAATGCTACAACTAAATTACTTACTTAGGTGGCCGTAACAACCCGTGTCCGGGCTTCGGCCGACTTCATCAGCTTTCGCTAGGCGCCTCTGCTTTGCGCACGCCTTCTCCAATCGGATACACCAAGTGCGGTTAGGGCTTTCTCAGCCTGGTCCATCCATCGGAGGCATGTTCTCCCTCGTCGTCGTTGACCAGCGACCCTCGCCTCGAGCACCTTTTCGCTGGAGCTTCGTCGTCATACGATGGACATGACCCAGCCAGCGTAGTCGCTGCACAGTTATACGCAGCACTACGTCAATGCCTTCGTAGAGCTCATACAGCTCGTGGTTCATTCGGATGCGATAGTCGTCGCCGACTCGAACAGGACCGAAGATTTTGCGAAGAACTTTTCTCTCGAAAACCTCCATAGCGGCTGCGTCATTTTGCGAAACTTTCCATGCCTCAGCGCCATAAAGCAGCACATGTAGAACGAGCGTCTTGTAGAGTGTTAGTTTTGTCGATCGAGATAGGGCCCGTAGTTGCACCTATTAGCAATTATTGTTCTTCGCTTTATCTCCAGGCTGATTTCGTTGTTGGTATTAATGGCGATGCCAAGGTATACGAACTCCTTGACTACTTCAAAGTTATAGCTGCAGGATGAAACGTGGGAGTCTAGATGCCGCGCTCCCTTGTTTGTAGACAGCATATCCTTTGTTTTACCCTCATTTATCGTCAAACCCACTTTGGCTGATTCCTTTTCGATAGCGGCGAAAGCAGCGGTAACATCTGTCTTGGTTCTGCCGACAGTATCAATATCATCAGCGTACGCAAGGAGCTGGACACCTTTATAGAAAATGGTGTCATTACGATGCACACCGGCCTTTCGTACAATTCCCTCCATGATGATGTTGAAGAGATCGCAAGGTTTCGGAGAGGTCATTTCCTACCTTGACGGAGATGCGTGTGTTGCTCAACGTCATTCTGCAAAGTCTAATCAGCTTTGCAGGTATACCAAACTCAGACATTGTTGCGTATAGGCAATCCATTCTCGGACTATCGAACACAGCTTTAAAATCAACAAAGAGATGATGTGTGTCAATTTTATTTTCGTGGGCTTTCTCCAGGATTTGTCGTAGCGTGAAATCTGGTATATGGTATACTTTCCATCAAAGTCTAATCAACTTTGCAGATATACCGAACTTAGACATTGTTGCGTATAGGCAATCCATTCTCGGACTATCGAACACAGCTTTAAAATCAACAAAGAGATGATGTGTGTCAATTTTATTTTCGTGGGCTTTCTCCAGGATTTGTCGTAGCGTGAAATCTGGTATATGGTATACTTTCCATCAAAGTCTAATCAACTTTGCAGATATACCGAACTTAGACATTGTTGCGTATAGGCAATCCATTCTCGGACTATCGAACACAGCTTTAAAATCAACAAAGAGATGATGTGTGTCAATTTTATTTTCGTGGGCTTTCTCCAGGATTTGTCGTAGCGTGAAAATCTGGTATATGGTATACTTTCCAGGTCGAAAGCCACATTGATAAGGTCCAATCAGTGTTTTTACAATCGGCTTTAATCTTTCACACAGTACGCTTGACAGACCTTTATATGCGATGGAAATAAGACTGATACCTCTATAACTTGCGCAGATTGTTGGGTCTCCTTTCTTAAGTATAGGGCACAGTACGCTGAGGTTCCAATCGTCGGGCATGCTTTCTGCTAGCCATATCTTGCTGATGAGCTGATGCATGTGCCTTATCTATTCATCGCCGCCGGTTTTAAATAATTCAGCTGACAGGCCGTCAGCCCACGCTGCTTTATTGTTTTTGAGTCGTTGAATAGCAACTCGAACCTCTTCATGGCTAGGTGGTGATACTTCCACTCCGTCATCGTAGATTGGTGGCACTGAAGGAGCTCTCCATGGGCGGCATTGGTGGAAATTGGAGAAGTGCCGTCTCTACAATCTCAGTACACACTGTGTATCCGTATTCATATCTCCATTTTCGTCTCTACAAGTGGATGCTCCGGGCTGGAAACCTTGGGTTAGACGCTTAACCTGTTGATAGAATTTTCGTGCATCCTTCTTTCCCTGGTATACCTCAAGTTCCTCACGCTCACACTTTTCCTGCTCTCTTTTCGCGGTAGTTTTCTCGCACGGCTCGCGTTGCAGCTGACTGCAGCATTTTTTATATGCGATTTTTTTTTACTGCTGTCGTGATGCGACACTCCTGATCGTACCAATGGTTCCGAGGTTGTTGGCGCTGGAAACCAATGACTTTTTCAGCGGCATCTAGAACACTAGAGGCATGTCTTCCGTCGATTACAACATGATCAATTTGGTTTTGCGTTTTTTGATCAGGGGACAGCCATGTGGCCTTGTGGATGTCAAGGTGCTTGAATCTGGTGCTACTAACTACCATGTTTCGCACCGCAGCGAAGTCGATCAATCTTAGACCGTTGTTCGTGGAGGTCTCATGAAGACTGAACTGACCGGCAGTGGGGCCAAAGATGCCTTCCCTTCCGACTTTCGCATTAAAATTGCAGTCATGGACCGGAAGGTGGTCGTATATGTCCTCAACACTAGCGTAGAAAGCATCCTTGACGGCTTCGTCGTTTTCTCCCGTCGGGGCGTGCGCGCAAATAAGGCTGATGTAGAAAAATTTTGCGTTGATGCGGATCGTGGCCAATCTTTCGTTCACAGGTGTGAACCGGGAAACAAGGTGGCGTAGTTTCCGGCTAACAACGAATCCACATCCGAATTCGCGCTTTTCCGCATGGCAGCTGTAGTAGATATCGCAGTGTGCTTGTTTAGAGCAGCCTTGCCCTTTCCATCGCATTTCTTGGATGGCGGTGATGTCAGATTTTATTGTTTTGAGAGCTTCCGCCAGTTGGATAATGGCACCTTCCCTATAAAGGGTCCGGACATTCCAGGTGCATATCAGTAAATCATTGTCCGTTTTTCGTTTGCGCTGGTCGTCAACGTAATTGGAGTTTTTATCCGAGACTGGTTTAATTTTTATTGGGCAGTAGTAATGTGGCGGGACACAAACCCTGCGCACATTCCATGTTTAAGGTCTATGGAGCGACCCGCCGCTCAAATTAGCCGTCAAACTGACGGATGCCAGTTTGCCGTTGCACACCACGTGGAAGTTTGAGTCGACTTGAGACGAGTTCGATATGGATAATGCTGGCCTCGCCAGGTTGAGTCGGTCAGACACGTTGCCATGTGAAGGTTCACCCCCTGTTCCTCACAATGCTACAACAACACTTGAAAATGTAGCACTTCTTGACTCCAATATCCGCATGTGCAAATTAGGTGATTCATTTGCTACCAATAGTGCATTTAATCACTCAGCTTCAATTAACAGAAAATATCTATAGAGTGATATTGATAATATCATAATATGGAGAATAACTATAGCTTACAATAGAGAACTTAAAATAAACAAAACAACTAAACAAAAACCATCCAAAGACTCTCAAGAACTGAACCTGTGCACAATATAATCATGCGATTACAATAGAGTTCAACTACTACAGCTTTTTTGCACTTCCTCAGCATTAACCAATTCAAGGCCATGACCCCAAAATCATTGAACAATATCAATGTTCTAGATACCAGTGACGCCAAAAATGTTGATGTGGAAAAGTTTACCCACCAATGAATGAGTTGGGCTCAGGACAACACAAGACATAACAACTAACCATGCATATACACATATAGATCTAATTACACAACCGGTTTTAATCTACTTTTGAGTTGACCTTTTGACAAATTAACATCGAAAAACGCTACAATTGTTAACAAAGGTACTCATGCGGCTTAAAGGAGCAGCAGCCATATAGTTTGTTCTACTAAATGATAAATAAATTAAATTGTTGGCGTTTTTACTGCTTCTACGGTTAGTGTTAAATATTATGTGAGAAAGAAGTTCTGGAGAATCGAATACACCTGTTATATGTTGGTGTAAGTATTCGATATCTGCAGATTTCCTTCGATCACTTAAAGACTGCATATTTAATAGTTTAAAACGATTCTCGTAAGGAGGGAGGTCAAATATGTCAGTTCCACTTAAGCCCCTTAGAGCAAATTGAACAAAACGTTTTTGAATTTTTTCTATTCAATCAACATGCACATTGTAACTTGGGGACCAAACTTGACTTGCATACTCTAAATGAGGACGCACAATTGCATAATACAACGTTGTAGTTGTAATAATGCTATTAAATTCTTTGGCCCAACGTTTTATAAATCCAAGCATTGAAGATGCTTTTTTATAAATATTATCAATATGAATGTTAAATTACAGCTTAGAATACATGCATATATGTACCTAGGTCTTTGACGGTATCTACGCGACTCAAGGCAGTATCTTGAATGCTATGATCAAAAATGAAATTATTCATTTTTTGCGAAAAGGTCATAGTTTGGCATTTATCTGGATTTAAAAACATATTATTTTTAGAACACCAAACTTCAAAGGATTTTAGATCAGGCTGGAGTAGATCTAAATTATCTCTAGAATTAATCGTTCTGTATATTTGCATATCATCGGCATAAATAAGCAGATGAGTGTTCAATGACGTGAGTTACTGGTCGTAACGTGAGTTAAGGTGTCTACCCTGAGGAACACCTGATTCAGTAACAAATTCAAATAACGATACGTCTCGAAAACGTATTTGATAAGATCGCTGCACCAAATACGATTTAATCCAGTCTATAAAATTTTGTGGAATCGACCTGTCTACCAGAATATATAGAATTTAAGCAGAATGTTTTAAAATTGAGAAGATTAGACGCAGTGGATCTGCCATTCACAAAACTATGCTGACGAGTCGTTATAACTTCCCCACAGTGAATTTCCACCCGATCATACACGATCCGCTCAAAAAGTTTTGGAATCGATGAGAGCTTAGCAATAGGCCTATAGTTACTGACATCGTTCCTGCAACCCTTTTTAAAAATAGGACTTATAAATGATTTTTTCCAAAAAAGTGGAAAATAACTTTCGTTAATAGATTTATTGAATATTAAAGAAAGTGGTTAATTCAAAACGGAACCGTATTGTGTTAACACTGCGGAAGGAACACCAAAATCCAGCGCCAAAATCCTCATCGATCGATCTAATATACATCAAAATATCCTCTGGAGTGAAAGATATATGTTCCAAAGATACTTTGGGTTTGGAATTCATATATTCAAAGTACTCTCCATCAGGATAAAAAGAATCTGAACATAATGATTCTTTAAAAAGATTGGCGAATAGGCCACAAATTTTGACGAGACTGTCAGTAAATCTCTCAGGAGTTCTAAATGAAGAAGGAAATTCATCAGATTTATTCTTTGTGTTTACGAATCCCTAAAACTTTTTTGGATCTGTCAATATTCTCAGCTTGACATTATCTAAATATTCGTAATATAATGTAGCTGAGCGATTTTGAAATTCCAGAAATAAACGTTTGTAAGTTTCTAGGTCGTTTGAGCCTAAGCTACAGACGTATTTCTTCCCTGCCTTACTCCAGTTGATGCGAAGAGTCTTTAAACCATTTGTGTACCAAGAAAACATAGCAAAGAGTTCCATATAAAAAAATGTATGGAGTCATCAAGGCAATTTCCATTTATATATTCTAAAGTTGCATTAAGTTTAAAATGAAGCAACTGATTCAACTTCAAAAAGTCAGCTTTTTTCAAATTGAATTAATAAAGCTTATCTTCTGAATTAGAATTTACTATATTTGCTCTGTCGGATTTGTACCAAATACTCAATGGTGGATGATATTCATCAACAGCATTTAAAGCATGAAAGGCCCTCTTAACAACAACATTGTTAATGTCTGTAGTTAAGACCGGGTCAAGAAGTCTTTCAAGACTATTATAAATGCAACTCACTTGTAAGTCTGAACATATATTATCAACAAATATATGTTCTTGGCGGGTCTTCGAATTATATGCGTAAAATAATGTATCATCGTCTGAAGAATGCCATTTTAAATCAGGTAGATTAAAATCACCCAATAATAAAATGTCGTCATTAACGTCAAGTAAATTAATTATGTAATCTACGCACTCCTTAAGGCTTGCATACATCTCTACACTAGTCTTAGGAGGAACATAAGCAATAATAACATATATATTAGAGTTACAATGTATAACTTTAACGCAAATAAGTTCAATATTAGAAGAGCAGGGAATATCAACAAGAGAACTGACAAAGGAGTTCCTTTCAGCCAAAAGGACACCACCACCCACCGAAGAAATATTGTCAGTGTATCTGCCTTTTCTAAAAACTTGAAAACTGTTATCAAATAATTCCAAGTCAGTAATGCTTGCGTTCAGTCACGATTCTGTTAACCCCCCGTCAAACACATATTCTGAAACCTTCGAACAAACACATATGCCTGGCCAGACCCCTATACGTTTTTATGCATTTGTATGGCAAAAAAAGTACCGTAACTTTGAATTTCATTTCATTTATTATTATTATTCAATCAATTTGTAATACATACAAGTATTATTTTTGTCTCTAGACTTTTTTTGGTTTGTTGATAGATGTAGCTACCTAAATGTAAAGCATTTTTTATTCATTTTGTGGAATGCATGAAAAACAAGTATAATCAACTTTAGAATGTTGTTGGCACACAGGATTAGTGCATTTGGTGCAGTAAAAACGTGTCTTCCTACGCAGCTTTTCGTCTTGCGTGGCACAAATTCTGCAATCTTTTCTGGAATTCAGTGTACTAGGGCCGCTTTGTTGGTTAGGCAGCAAGTTGCTGGGAATATTCAACGGCCTTCCAAAGAAAGATTCAATGGCCAAACGGGTTGAGTGTTGTCCTATAATATGGTTGTTGTTCATGCGATTTTCAGTATTAGCAAGCACCAATTGTTTTTTCAGCGTGTTCAAGAACGTTCGTCGCTTCTCTTTTCTGGTTCCTTCTCTATTTTCATTGCATATGATGTAAGCGACTAATCCCATGACGTCTAGCATGTTGCAAAAAAATGCTAATGGCCAACGTCTGGTTGACCGTTTTGTGGAGTAATGCGTTACCATTTGGTCCATTGTATCAACGCCGGCCTTTGTTGAATTGTAAAATAATATAGCTCCCGGTTTTTTTGCTACGCCTTCAACTTCCTTGGTGTAGTGCACAGTGGATAGTAGATTTACTGCTTTGTTCTTCTTTGGAACATAGCTGCATAGTGATACAAGGTTATCATTGAAACCGAACACAGATGAAAGCACTGGCCGTTTGCTGTCTTTTTTCACTTCTTTGGGAAGACACCTTTTGTTGGATCTAATGGTGCCAACGTATGCTAGTCCAATCGACGAAAGACGTTTACTTAGTTGCGTCTAATGTTGTAAAAAAGTTATCAGCAATAATAGTTCTGCCGGTGTTGGTGTATCGATTAGCCAAACTCATGAGCACATTTTCGCCTTGGTTTGTCTCTCGTTGTTCTCCCTCTTTACCAGTGTACAGTTTTCCTTCGATGATGAACGAAATATTTTGTGAAAAGAAAAGCTTGAACACCTCAAGCGGAGTGGTCAGGTTTGTTTTTGGTCCACCTCTGAAACGCATGATGTTATGCTGGCGGAATCTCACTGTAGCGGGTTCAGCTGTACTCCACTTGGTACCATCTTTTCCAAGCAAAAAACCGTCTTCGGGTTCTTCATCGCTGTCGAATATTTCATTTGCTTCAATTTCCAATTCATATTCAATGTCCGAGGCGTCATCTTCGGGCACAATATCTGTGCTTTCACCGCTTTGGTCTTCGAATAAATCTAGTTCTTCGTCTGCTTCTGTGTGAAGTGCGAAATCACGCTGTAACGCTGATGATAGTTGTTGTTGGAAATTATCAGTAAGGCTGCCTGTACGCAAGCGCGTATTGTACAAAAATTCTAAATCCTCTGCCATAATAATAGTAATAATTTCACTTAATTCACTCCGCACAAAAAATGTATATTTTGGACTTTCGATGTTGTATGTTCAGCATTCAATAATAAACTAACTGAACTCAAAACCAAAATTGCAAACGAAAGAAAGAAATAAGAGAAAAATTAACAAACAAGAATGAACAAGCAAACATCTGCATTGAATTCACATAAAATCAACCCAAAATATCAAAAAAATACAGTAGAGTCGGGGTAACGTGAACTAATTTTTGCGTTCACGCAATCCAAATCATTTCAAATTGCTCATATAAAATTGTTCAAACGTTCACGGTACAGAGCTATAGAGCGTTCACGCTACAGAGGTGTTTACGTTAGCCTATGTTCACCCCAGCCAGAATCTACTGTACTTGGAAACAACAATCTGCACTGTATTTGCAGATAAATAACCCAACATTTGTATAATAATAATAATTTATTTCATACAAATTATATAGGGTTCTGACCAGGCATATGTGTTTTTTCGAGGGGGGAACGATATTTTTTAATTTTTTTTTTAAATAGAAAGCCAACAATATTTTAGGCGGCTACCGGGAAATACAGTCATCTACCTAAACTAGAAGTATGTTTAATTAACGCTCAAAAATGAAATATGCATGGCCAGAACCATGTGTTTGTCCAAGGGTTAACGCTATAATATCCTCAGAGCAATTTTGAGTTAATAGAAATATGTTCTGCGTCTTAGAACGTAGTCCCCTTACATTTTTATAGTGAAGGGACAGCCTATTTAGTTTTTTTGAGCCGGACTTAAACTCAGTAACGAGAATATTGTCAGCCCACAATTTAGAGTTCAGAACAGTTGTAAAATCTTCGGCTGCAACTGTTAGAATAAAAGAAGCGTGAGAAGACTTATTATCAATTTTTTTGCATGAACAGAACGCATTTGAGTTCACTAACTTGGTTTGCCTGACAAATGTCAATATATTTTCTCTTGATGTGTCGGGCTGAAGACGTGAAATGAAAACGTTTCTGGTTCTCGACTGCTCTTAAAATCAAATGACTGTTAGAGGTATTTTAAATCGTATTTGGACCACTAGTCAATGGAGGAATAGAAGATGGTGTATAAGAAATCACCGTCTTATTCTATTCTGATGGCATGGCTGAGGGCTGATCTGCCTGGGAAGGTTTGGAGGACGCCTTCCGACGCTTATTTTTATTTATGTTTTTTCTCTGTCTTTTAGAGCTTTTTGGGTCTTTCTCTGATGAAATTGTCGAAATTCCGGAAGAATCAGTCACAGACAAGGGGACCGAAATGTTATTCTGAAATGTTATATACGCGTACACACCTGTAGAAAAGATTGAAAAATAACAATTTACCAATATAAATAGCAAAAATACATTAAATACAAAGACAATTTAAAATATAACTGAAAATCCTAAATAAAACCACCCTCTTTTTTATTTATATATATTCTTAATAAATATATATAAGTAATACCGTTAAGGCCATGGGCTGTCCAGAAACGTCTTTTGTCCTCTGCTAAAAAGACTCATCAGTTGACTTTTTAATATTATCCCTAAACTATCAATTAGTTAATAAATTCATTAATAAATTAACTAATTGCCTAAGAATGTTACTGCATTCGATAATCGCCAAAACTAAGTAGATCTTACCTACCATTGGGAGCCACATCCAAATTGCTCATTAAAAATCACTATAAGCAACAATAATTACCCAATTTAAGGTGGCTGAAGCTATATATCCATAAGGGACAGTCACCTCAAATGAGTCACTTGCATCAAACATGTTCGTTTTTACGGACACAAACCATTAAAATAGCAATCAAAGGTTCTGATGCAGACAATTACATGAATTTACATAAACCCTTAGCTAATCTATAACAATTTTGATAAAATGGGAATGATTTTTCATTCTTATTTATGTGTATCAGAAACCTTTACCTTTGCTAATTAGAATATTGTTAAACAAGGCAAAGAAAAAAATCCACCAAAAGAGGTTATGAATTTTGATATTTATTTCCAACTTTTAACCACTGTGCGCCGGCGAACCAGTACGGGTTAATGTTTGTTAAAATTTGCAGTCGTTCCGATATTTTTAAGTATATCTAAAGTTTTAATTGACGGATTTGGCCAAAAAGTTCTCATATGAAGGGTAATTGTTCGTTATACTACATTTGTTACATAGATTCATAGCTTTCAGTTATTAAAATTAAAAAAGGAGGTTTTTTTATCAAATCTATGTGAAAAATTGAGATATCATCATTGTTAAAATAAAAATCTAAAAGATTTTTCAAATTTAAATATTTTATTTAAATAAAGAACAAGGTTTAATATTTATGAAAATCTATGGATAAACGGCGCAGTTATGTTTTTTTCAGTGCAATACCCAAATTAAGCTTTTCGCGGTTTTTCACGTGACAATCACAAAAAGCAGATATTTTGTCATTTTTACTTATCATTCTCATATTTATTATCAATAATACAAATTAAAAGAGCAAACTTTTCTCTATCCTGGATTCGAATAAATGTTATTTATGCGGAAATTTCAAATATTTTATTCCAAAAAATAACTTATAACAAAGAAAAATTAAACATATTCAATTTTAATTAGAAAATGAAGTGTAATACATTAAGTTTTTGCATTAATTTATGATAAAGTTTTAACTTTTCACAGTGTAGTTAAAGTTAAATAAGTTAATATGAAGCAGACAAATTTGAATCAGATTCTAAAGAATCAGATTCTGAAGAATCTAAGGTAATGCTGCAATTATTGAAAGCAGTTCTTTCAATTTCTGCTTCTGAAGGAATAAGTAAATTCAAAACTTCTCGAGGATATTTATGTACTTTTTTTTTAGGAACATTTCTTAAACTACTTATTAAGGGATCAGAAGTAATAAGAAGCATTGTAAGTAGGTCTTGCATCGTTGATTCACGGGTGCATTTTCTTGTATGATCCTGACGAAACCTACGACAATCTTTGTGTCGCGCTTCCTGAGCTTCTTCAGAAAGCTGACCGATTGGAAGTAGTGAGCTTGCAATGACTTCTGCACCATGCATCAAGATTTTATGAAGCGTAACAGGCATGTAATACCAAGAATACTGCTGCAGATATATTTTTGTCGTCACTTCTGTATATTTTTTGAATTCAGTCAGATTTATTTTAAAGCCCGACGATAATGCTATTAAAATTGTATTCAAATTACTTATTAGTTCGTGATTTAAACCAGTTATCTGCGAACTTAATTCATGGTTATGAAAAAATCTGCGGGCAGTATTTCCGTCATTTGTAGACCCACAACCTGGCTTCGGTTTATCTACAATCAGTCCCATTTCTCTTTTGAATTTAGATTTTATTTCGTTTGATCTTTGTTTAACAAGTGCTTTTCCATATACGTCTCTTATTTGCCATTTTTTGACATCAAGCCTATAGCTTATGTGTAACATACATTCGAAACACCTTATCCACGCATGAAGCGTAGACAACCCGAATCCATAATTTTCCTCTTTACCAGAGAAATCTTTCGTCAAATTCATTTCTTTAGGTGTAGCTCCACATATATAACATTTTTGCGATGAGAGTGTTTCAGTTAACGCATTGCACACCTTACCGTCTACCATTGTCAACAGCATCTTATGATGAATCAGTATTTCTCGGCCATTTAAAACGTTTTTTTGTTGGGACCAGCTTATTTATTTCATCAAGAAGTTCATGGGTTTCTTTAGTCGTGAATTCAGTTGATTCTTTTGCAAAAATCAGTTTTATGGGACGACAATACATTGTTGACGATGGTCGAGGATTCTGCCATACTATCTTACTACCATATGTTAACCTAATGGGCACAAATGAAAACACAAATAAATATTCATCACTGCATTCACTACTTGAAAACTTCTGTTTATATGTGCTATGGCCCGAGCTTCCATCACATCCCCATTTACTTATTAAAGTTAATGAACTCAGTGGCATAAGCTGGTTAAGAACATTGATCTGCACTTCTAAAATGCGTTTAGCCGTGAGGTTCATTATGAATTGCAAATTTATTGTAGCTCTAGTTTCTGTTATATTGATGTCTGCATTTGATGGACAGCAAGCTTTTTTCGATTTTGCCAGAGAATAGTATGACGGATATAAGTTATGTCCAGCTTTTAATGACCATTTCCTAGAGAGTTTATACGAGTTGCTGGTTGATTTTGTATCTATGTAGTACGCTAATGCCTCGTCGTTTGTTAAGCATCGCATACGAGTAGTGTTGGTATTTTCATATACTTCAGCTGTATATATATCATTTCCTCTGTTCTCTGTACTGTTTTTAATAACTTTGGCCGCGTTTCTATTTCCACATGATCGCAATGCGATCTCAGCGGCAGTTGTCAATTCCAAGGCACTCCTATTTTGAACTAAATCTTCCACTCGCCTTCTTTTTGTCTTAAAAGACAACATTTTTTGAGCACTGTGAAGACGTTGACGGCAAGGGGATGTGCTTACACACGTTAATGTTTATATCGATTTTGAGGAATTCAATATATCTACTCAAAAACCGATCTCTTGACTTCCCACAAGTATACCACTTTTCTTTAAATTTTTTCGAAGTAGCTGCTAATTTCATTTTTATTTCTCTTAACGACTTATCTGAAATATCAGATAAATCGTATTTTTGATTTACAAATCTAAAAAGTTTATCCACATCTGCATGCTTAAGCCATTCTTCAAAAAATTCAACTTTTGGCAGGAGGTACGTGCACACTAAAAAAAAAAAAAAATTAGTTGAACACCGTTCAACAGTTTCATATTTCTATGGAAGCTAGTAGACAATAACAGCTAACACAAAACAAAAGTTCAGCCCGAATACAAGAGGTACACCAAAGTTGCGCTCCACCAATTGCCGAAAACATTGTTTTTTATCATTAAAAATATACTAATTTTTAAGACACCAAAACACAAAAACAACATTTATTTGCTTTAAATTTTGACCAAAATTAAGAAGCTCTGACCTTTAACTGTGTATTCCATTTTCACTTTTTTTTATAAAAAATTCTCTTTAATATTAACTTATTACTTCACTTAACACGTGCTAACATCGACTGCAAATGCAATCAGCAAATCAAATAAGTTTTCGCTTCTGTTCTTAATTGCTCAATAGTAACGGTTCTTTTTCAACAAAGTTTTTTTTCAGTATTTCTTTAAATCAATTTTGTCCACCTAGCTTGTTCTAGTCGAAACACTGTGCGGTGGTTGCAAGTTTCTGAGTTCCTTTGAAATCAAAATTAATTTGATTGGGGAAATTTAGAACTACACCAAACATGTAGCAGGAAGTGAGTTTTATATGCAAACTGTTTTTAAGGGCATTGAAAAGTATTTAATGATGCCCTTGAGATGAGAAATTGGCTACGTAGGTATATGTAAATTAGGTAACCGTACGCATTTCCGCGGCTTACCTTCAAAGAATTGCATTCAAAATACTGGCAAATCATGCGAAGTGATTAGTGATTTCACACATTATTTATTATGTGTTTATTATAAACTTTAAATATGGCCGTGTTTGTGAAAATTAATGTAAAGTCTAAAGCCACTGTAACCCTTTAACCCTGTAAGCCCTTTAAAAAGTTCTGTTTTTAAAAAACTTTTAGCATTTATAGTTTTATTTGTCTTAAGCGGAAAATTAAAAAAAACCGTTTAGTAAGTCTAAGCATTGGTTTTGAAACAACACTCAGAATTTTAATGATTTTTTAATAGTTTTGTTGAAAAAATTCTGCACTAAAAATTCAAAATATTAGAACCAGCCAAAAACTAAGCAATCAAATACACTTTTTTTTTTAAATACATAAAACCTCAAAATCATAGATAACACTCTGGACATATTAATCTATACTTACCACAAACTGCTGATTAAATTTAAATAAACATTTTTTAACAGAGAACGAAAATAAACAACAAATCGTTCAATTTCGTTACGTTTCTATCTTTCAAGCTTACGAAACAAAAACGATTGAAATAATAAAGGAACGACTGAGCGTCTGTTTTGTTTTTCGTTTGCTGTTACGAGCAAAACTATAAGCAAAACAAAAAAATTGTGTAACCAAGTGACACAAATGAAACCGAAACAACGATTCGTTAAACGATCGTCGGATAACAACAAAATAAATATACTACTTCGCATTCTTTTGCGCTCCTTATTTTTTTGCTTTGTCACTTTAGCAAATTCTCTCCTCCCTTTGTTTTTTAATATCATAATTTGCTGTGAAATAACAAAAACAAAGCCACGCTCACGCTGTGTTCAATTAAGTCTTGTGATATCGTTCAATGCCTTATGCATAACAGTGATCATTCAAGAAACGTTTGATTTGGTTTCGTTTTTTATACTAACACATTAACAAACATTATAAAAATTACGTTAGTTCTCTCTTCCACTGAAAGGCTTCGTGTTTCGTTCGCCCTCACTATCTTTGTATCACTCTCTGAGAGATCGGTTCGGATATCGTTTTGTTTATTTTCATTCTCTGTTTTTTAATGCCACTTATTTAGTAAAATTAAAATCGATAACAACTTTGTTTACTTGCACTTATGCACTTGACGCCATATCAGAAACTAAAATAAAGATAAGAGTAAATAATGGTAAACAAAACACTCTTAACACGAAGCAGTGACAACACAAATTCTGCAAAAAAATTACTGTAATGTTAGCTTTAACAATTAAAAACACCGAAAATTCCTTTAAATCTATACCGGCATTGCAAATCAATGCATATTCTTTTTATTTTTCTTTCTTTTCGTTTTGTTTTTCTATATTAAATAACTGCAGATAAGAGTGGTGACAAATGCTTTTCTATGAAATAGGCAAGAGAGGGGAGAAAATAATCGCTTGTAAATATTAAACTTTGAAATTTGCTTTGACTCCAATGCCTTATTTCTTATATAAATTTTTTTTTTATTTTACAACAGTATTTCTTAGTTTAATTTAGCGCTTGTTTTTTGAGAAAAAGGATTGAAAAAAGCAAGGACAGAAAAAAGCGTTTAGTTTTTAAATCACCTATGAATTTATGAACAATAAAGAGAAGACAAATGAAAATTAAGGATTATTTTTATTAGGTCAAAAAAAACCATAATGAATATCTCGTACATTAATAACTTTCCTCGCGGAAAAAGTGAAGAATATGAAATTTTCGCACCAAAGCTATTGTATGAACCAAATCAACTTTGGCGCCACCTATCGGCACAGTTGTTTACAAACCTAATTCCCTTACTTTTATCGATATATACTTCGAATATAAGCAAAATCGGAACATTAATAAGATTTTTGATAATAATTCGACGACTTTTAGCAGACTTATTTCCCTTATCTTTGTCAATATATATTTCGAATATGATGTAGGGTACTCTGATATAGAGTACCAACCCAACCACTATAGCCACTAGTTTTGTCATTTCTATTAATACATATAATTGTTCACTTGCGCTTGTTTAATTCTGCAATTAATTTTTCATGTTACACTCATTACACTCAATATTATCATGTGTTCATATCATATACTTGCATTTTCTTTTACACATTATCACATATGATGTTAACATTTGCATTTCTTTCTTTGTTCTATTTCACTCAATTCATTGCAACACATGTTTATTTAAATCACTTATTTTGTGTTAACTCACACCACTATGTTGTTATATTTACACTTTAGAACATATGATTTTTGTTAATATTTTTACTCAATCACAACATCTGCCAATTAGCGTTATTTTACTATATAAACAAAGGAATTTGCCAAATAAATTCAATTAAGTTTTAAGCTATAAACAGCTGCCTACTTAATTCTAATACTAGCCTGGCAGCACTGCGAAGTGACGGCACTAGTATTAAAGTATGGGTATACAATATATAGGTATATTTAGTTAACAAAAATATAGGCAGGTCGTTTTAATTTTTGATTCTGATCCTGCCGCGAACATTTAATTTCGATCCTGCCGCGTATCATGCTGTAATAATAATTTCATTACATGGCGATCCTGTCTATTACTACATTGCGATCCTGCCCACTCAAATCGTCGGATATTTGCACACTCGAATCATCGAAATTTTTTTTGCAAACACGAAACATTAAATATTAAAATGGAAATTACACGCGAAATGTATGCCGCATTCGGACAAAAAACAAATTTATTTTTACCGACCACAAAACAAAAATTCACTTTCTTGAATGGCACCTGGACTGCCAATTCTTTTTCACCAAATTGAAGCAGGAAATTATTATAAAAACATTTTCTTTTTCTCATTTATTATTAATAATTATTACATTTTTTATTTTTTTCATTTATCATATATCAATTTCATATATCAATCATCATATTATTAAGATTAAATATAAAACTTTTAATTTTACATAAAAATTTAATACTTTAAAAAAAAATAATTGGATAGTTTTTTTTATTTCCAATTACTTCATACAATTCTTTACATTTTTCATATTCATTATATTTGATAATGTTTTAATTATATTTAAATTATATTTTCATTACATGAAATTTAAACAAGAACAATATTTTCTCCACTTTACCGATACTTTGATTTTTTTTCGTCTCTGCCGTTTTTTGGTAAACAAAATTCAACCCTCATTTCTTTTTTTTTATTTACGTATTTATTATTTACGTATGCAAACAGCATACGTATTCTTTTTTTATACACAAAAACACAAACAAATCTATTTAAACGAAATAAATTTTTTTCTATTATTTTAAATGGAAAACATTTTTTTTTCCATGCACTATTTAAAACCAATTTTTTTTAAGCTTATACAAAACTATGCAATTTTTTTACTAATACACACAAATAAATCAAAACTCAAAGCGGATGGAATTTAGTTTATTTCTACGTAAAATTTAACTCGACGGAAACTTTTAATACTTCTTTTATATTTATCTCACATTAAAACTATTTAACCTTTATTTTTAACACTTTTTTACTCGCGAAAACAAAAAAGAAAAGAAAAGTAAAAACAGAGAATTTTCAGAACAATATACCGTAAAGAGCATAAATTGAAAATTTTAAAATCGAAGTCGATAATATTTTAATTGAAATAGAAATTATGAAATTTTAAAGAAAAAATTTAATGATATTTATATAGAATTATTAAAAACAATTAAAGATAACAAGTAAAAAAAAAGAAAATATTAAAGAAATATTAAAAAAAATAACTGGCCAGAATTGTCCAATTTTGATAGTAATAATGTGGATAAAAACCTACAAATTGTTAAAAGAAATGTTACTCATTCAGAAGATTTTAAAGTACAAACAGAATTTTTCCCTGATTTTGTAAAAGATTAAGAAATTTTTTTTTAATATTTTTTTAAGGTAGCTGCCCAAATGTATTGCATTATAGGACGATTTAATAGGCTTTTGATATTTTTTTAGAATTTTTTTAGAAAAGACAAAATTTAATGATATTTATATAGAATTATTAAAAACAATTAAAGGATAACAATTAAAAAAAAAAGAAAATATTAAAGAAATATTAAAAAAAACTAACTGGCCAGAATTGTCCAATTTTGATTGTTGTAAGGTGGATAAAAACCTACAAATTGTTAAAAGAAATTTTACTCATTCAGAAGATTTTAAAGTACAAACAGAATTTTTCCCTGATTTTGTAAAAAATTAAGAAATTTTTATTAAATATTTTTTTAAGGTAACTGCCGAAATGTATTGCATTATAGGACGATTTAATAGGCTTTTGATATTATTTAGAATTTTGCAAAAAAAAAAAGAAGAAAACAGCTTTAAAAATCTTTAAAAAAACAACCGACTTTTTTATCTTTTTTAATATTTAATTATCATATTTGATAATTTATTTAAACATATTATTATATATGAAATCTTATTTTTTTAATTTTTTCCTTATTTGTTTTATTATCATAAATACTTTAATTTCTTTATGATTACAAAAGCTTTTAAGGTCGGCGCTAATATAACCAGACTTTTAATCAGAAGCGCCAACTTCAAAGCATTTGTATTCATGAAGAAATTAATATATTTATGATAATAAAACAAATAAGAAAAAAATTAAAATAATAAGATTTCATATATAATAATATGTTTAAATAAATTATCAAATATGACAAAGAATTTAAAAGGAAAAGTATTTTTTAAAATTATTTTTTACTTTGTAGTGATTTTTTACTTTGTAGGTTTTATCTGTTCCTTTTTAGAGAATATGATAAATTTCGAAAAAAGTGTATAAACTACATAAATACAATTGTTTTGAAAAATTTGTTCTATTAAATTCTGAAAGTTTGTTGTTTATTTCAAATATCTGTCTCTTAAATTTAAATTAGATGCCACGTGTTTTGAAATTATTATACCCATTCTTGTAACGAGTTTTATTACCCTGTGTCAATATTATTCGAGATATAGTGTTTTTCTACTTCCAACAATTGGGCCTACCCCTGTACTTCATTTCAGTACCCCAGCGTCAATGTTAACTGAGATAGTGTATTGCCACGCCCATTTATCGAATAACGCCTACTTTATAGACCGTAATTTTTAATAATTCTGCCTACCCCTGTACAACAAAAAATTTCAGTGCCTCAGTGTCAATATTTTTCGAGATACACTATTTTTCCAATATTGCCACGCCCAGTAGTCGAATTCCGCCCACTTTATTGACCGTAATTTGTACTAATAATGCCTACCCGTATACCAAATTGCATTACAATAGTATCAATATTATTCGAGATATACTCTTTTCTAATATTGCCACGCCCATTTGTCGAATATCGCTCATTTTCTTGACAGTAATATGTAATAATTGTGCCTACCCCTACACTAAATTTCAGTACCCCAGTGTCCATATTATTCGAGATACAGTAGTATCTAGTATTGCGAGATCTAGTATTGCCACGCCCATTTGTCAAATAACGCTTACTTTATTGACCGTAATTTTTAATAATTCTGCCTACCCCTGCGAGATATACTATTTTTCTAATATTGCCACGCCCTTTTGTCAAATAACGCCCATTTTCTAAACTGTAATTTGTATTAACTGTGTCTACCCCTACACTAAATTGCAGTACCCTAGTGTTAATATTATTCGAGATACAGTAGTATCTAGTATTGCGAGATCTAGTATTGCCACGCCCAGTCCTCGAATAACGCCCACTTTTTTACGGGCACCTCCATCCTCATGATATCTATCAGTTCACCAAAAATTATGGCAATCAGGCATATGGTTTAGGAGTTATCGATGTACATACATTAAGAAAAAAAAAAAAAAAAATAACAGAGAACCGACGAACTTGAGAACCTCCTCCTTTTTGAAGTCGGTTAAAAGTAGTAGCAGACCAAGTTTTTACTAAAACAATTACTTCCTAGACATTGTTACACACCCTACCAACCAAACATCGACATAAGAAACAGAATATACTAGCCATTACGAGAAGTATGAATAAAAATAAACATACAGAAAACACCGATTTAACAATAAAATATGTGTTTCCAGCGAAAAGCTCGCACAACTTTTTGCTTGGGAATGTACATCTATATCAGATATAAAAAGAATGAAAAAGTTAAGATTTATAATAAAGAAAAATTTTATGGGTGCCAAAATTAAAGAAGAAGATGAGGAAATTATTGCAAGATGCAGCGATAATCCATCAATCACACCGCTAACTTTGGAGAAACTGTCATCATAAATGCATAATTAAAATATAGTAAAGTTAACGCTGAATAGAAATGATAAATTATTTTAAACGATTGCAATCGATAAATTTAAAGAATATTTAACAATTTATGGAGAAATAAAAAAAATTTAAAGATCTTAAAATACGAAGAACCAAAGAGAATAGTTGACAGAGATATACAAAATAAAATCATCGAAGAATACCATAAAAAACAATTTTAAAACTCAAACAAAAATATATATTGAAAAATATGAACAAAATGATAAAGATTATATAATCATTTGCAAACAATGCCAATTTAACAAACAAACAAAACATATAAAAGGAAAATTAACAATGACAGACACACCAGGAACAAGTTTGACAGACAGTTGCCAAAACATTAGTGGAGAATTTAAGTCTAAGATTGCTCATTTCAAAATTTTAAAATCAGATATAGGTACAGAATTAACCAATGAATTAATGTCGGAAATATGCAGCCTTTTGAATGTTAAACAAATATTTAGTACTCCATATCATCATGAGACTCTAGGCTCTATCGAAAGAAACCATAGAGTATTAAACGAAAATTTATTAAATTTTTGCAAAGATGACGAATGAGACCAATGGATCCCATACTTCACTTTTGCATATAATACACCACCTCATGTTGATACAAATTATACGACTTTTGAATTAGTTTTCGGCACATTAGCGAATTTACCAAATGATAATTCTGTAATATCAAAATTCTAAAATATAGAAAACTATATTCAAGAATTAAAACAAAGACTAAAATACTCGTTTCAAAAAGCAGCCGAATTAATAAATATAGCTAAGCAAAAAAGAATACAAAATAATAACGCTTTTAACCCACTTAACTTAAATATCAGTGATTAAGTTTTGGTTAAAAAAATGAATAGAAAGAAAAATCACCCGACTTATCACGGTCCTTATAAAATAATTAATAAAAACGGAGTAAATTCAATTTTAGATTTAAATGGAATAATTAAACAATTCCACAATAATTTATTAAAAAAAATGGATTCAATAAAAAAAACTTCTCTGAAGATAGCCCAAAATCTTCAGCTCAACTTTTTGCTCAATTCAAATATATCTGATTTTTGAATTGACCGCAAATAAAACAAAAGGTTTTTAATAAAATTTTTACTTCAAAAACTAAAATATATGCTAAATTTGTTCCTTCCTAAATTAAACCGGTGTGAAGTTAGCCCAAAATCTTCATCCCAAATTTTTAACTCAGCCTAACTTTTGAACTCGCCGAAAAATACAATCCAAAAAGTTTAAATTCGCCGCAAATGTTAAAAATGGCAAAAACAACAAAATAATGTACTTTTAATAGATATTTACAATAATCCTTAAAATATATGAATGAATACATATAATCTACATTTGTAAGTTCCATGATATACAACTTAACAAGCAGCATAATATAAGATAATAAAAGATAAATCTATATATATAAAAATGGATGTATGTATGTGGGTATTTGGATATGTGTGTATATCACGTATAGACTCCAAAACCACCGAACCAAACTTTATGAAATTTTTAGGGATTGTAGCGGAGCGAAATTAGGTCACGCAAAAAATTTTACAACGACTGCGTCTGGCAATGCTGAGTGGTGAGGTCGACCTGTGAAGCAGCAGCCCTGACTTGTACCTTTTGAAGGCGCACGGTGAATGCACCCCTGTGACCTCAGCACAGAGAGAAAAAAATATTCAGGGCACCTGCTTACCCTGGCCGACGCCACCGCCCCTGGTCAGGTGACCCGCGGACCCAGTTGACCACGACTGCACGTGCTGGTTTGCCTATGTGCTAGCAGTTCGGGAGTGATGGGGGGGTTCGTGGTGGCCAACCCCGCGTACCTTCGCAGTACAAATGTTTCACGTGCATAAAAAAATCAAAAATATCGCGTCGAGATTTGGACCAACAAATATCCAAGTTACCGGACCTGAAAAGAAAGAAAATTAAATTCCAAAAAAAATGGAAAAGGTTGGGAGCCCCTGTCTCACCCATCCACCAACCAACACTCGAACCAGATGTTAAGGCTCAGCCCACGCATCCCTCGCTACCATGGAGGACCCTGGGGCGAAGTACTTAGTCCTCCCCAAACGCTACCATTCTCCCCGTCAACCAAATAATAAGAACTTAATGTGTCATTTTTACAAGTTCATTTAATTTATTACATTATATTATAATTAGCATATATTTATGCTTTAAATTTAAATAAATTTACGTAAATTTACATTAGTTACGGTTAATATATTAAGCAAGTCTCTGCCCTTAAGAATTATTTATATGGCTTGTTGTGTGTAAACCTTACAATTTCTATATAATAGAAAAATCTAAGGATAAGTTTAAGCAAATAAAGGTATTTGCTAGTATCTCAATCAAATCAAAATATGCTCGAATTTTAAAAGGCATCATTTTTAACTCTATTTTTTTTATTGTAAAATTAAACATACCAAAACAAATAAGGCAAGTCAAAATTTGGTTTTCTTTTATATTAGTGTTATTATATTTAGCTTTCTTATTCGTTTTAAGTTTGGTTATTATAATGTTTAATGGTGAGTTTATTTATTAATTATGTTTTGTTCTATTGTTTATGTTTAGTTATATTTATTATGTTTTGTTCTTTTAGTTTATGTTTAGTTCTATTATTTATGTTTAGTTATATTAATTATGTTTTGTTCGTTTGGTTTATGTTTAGTTCTATTATTTTTGTTTAGTTATATTAATTATGTTTATGTGTGTGTGTGTTACACGCTACACAACATCAATTTCTAAAGCACGAGAAGCTCTGTTGGAGCGTTTTAGAAAAAAAAATTTTTGCATATAAAAGAAAACGCCACGATATACGAGCTAGCGATTATGTGATAAAAATAACAAACAAAAATTATTATAAGAGAATGGTAGCAATTCCTAGATTTACTTTTTATATAAAAAAAAATTCATTTAAATTGAGTACTAGCAGAACTCTTCAATGCTTTACCCCCTTTTCTACTTAATACGTACTTAATGCTCACACATGCGCGAAAAAAAATCTGAGCAAAATATTTATGAATGGTAGATATTTGAAGTAAAAGAAAATTTAAAGCATCATCTTAAAGCAAATATTGTGTGAGTGAACTATCTTTTGAATGCTTAGCAATCTTAACAAATATAGAACGTAAAAATATTATTTCTAAAAAATATTTAAAAGTTATAATTCGAAATTTATTCAGCAAGACAGTAAGGTGATTATTTCCCGGTTAAGGCGGTCTTCTCATTCAAAACCCGTTTTTTGGACCCTTTTTAAAAAAATTCTTATTTGAAAACGCAAAGAATAATTGAAAACTTTTTTTATTGATTGTATTACAAAAGGTTCAAAGTAAATAAAAAAATTTTTTTTGCCTCGATACGTGGGCTGTTCAAAAAGTAATGAGACTTCAAAGTTGGTGGTGAAAAAAAAAAGGTGTCGTCACGGCGGCCACGATTCCGGGTCTCCGGAGCGTCTGAAATGAAAAACAAAACGGGGTTATAATCAGTATAGATGTAATTCTCGGGTGAACCTCAAGCTTAATTTTGTGATTTTTTTTGACAAAATGGCGGCCATTAAAAAAAAAATTTCAATTTCGGGTTTTTTTTTGTAGTTTAGTGTAAAAAAAAAATAGTATAAAATTTTTTAAAATTATGGTCGAGGTTCACCCGAGAATGGTGACAATTCTGCGTCGATTCCATTTTGTTTCATGAAATCGGTTCAGTTGAACTGGAGATATCATGGCCGCCAGTTCGAAAAACGTGGGTTCGAGATAAACGCGTTTAAAGTTTGAAGTAATTTTTTTGGGAAAAAAAAAAAAATCAAAAATGTTTAAATGCAGTTTTAAAGAGCTGACAATTTTTACTTACAAATATTAGTCGGCGATGCCAGCTCCATACAGGCCACCTTCCTCTTTTTCGTAGAAACTGCTTTCTGCTGCCCTCTCTGCTCTGCGAGCCGTTCTGCTATCGTTCTGCTAGCCGTTCTCTAATCGGTTCAATCTGTCTTCATTGCGAGATAGTGCGTATTCGTATGCGTTTTTGCCAATCGCAATACCCATCAAACCCATAATTTTAAGTATAGGTATAAAACCGTCGTTGAAGAGGCACGTTGCAATGAAATTGGCCACTTCGATGGTGCGTGCGCCTGAGTTGATGTGTTTGGGCGAAAGTGACCAAAGAACAGAATTGTAGGACTCATTGGAATTCTGAGTTTCAGATCCAAGGCATCTTTCAAGCAAATTATCTGCCGACAGCGCTTCGTAAGCTGGTGTTATTACCTCCATCACCTTCTTGTCCATCAGACCTTGCTTCACAAAAAAGGCTGTATCTTCTAAAGTATTTCGAATTTCTAAAAATTTCTTTTAGGGACATATTCACAACTACCCAAGCTATAAATAAATGCAAAAAAAAGTTGAAAAAAAAGTTGCTCAATGAGAAGACCCCCTTAATTTAATTAAAATGAAAAGGAAACAAAAGAAAAACCTGTTGTCCTGGGCTGCGGTCGTTGCTGTGTTGTTTGAAGTTGATGGTTAGGAATACGATTCAGTGTTG
Organism: Coremacera marginata; assembly: GCA_914767935.1. Lineage (NCBI taxonomy): Eukaryota > Metazoa > Arthropoda > Insecta > Diptera > Sciomyzidae > Coremacera > Coremacera marginata. The sequence continues at coordinate 118,069,617 of OU612045.1, read as the reverse complement.
TGTCATTGTGGCTGCTGCGGTTGGTGCATTTGTTGTTTGTGTGCGCCGCTATTGCTGTTGCTAGTGGCTGCTGCGGTTGGTGCATTTGTTGTTTTGCTGCCGTGGTTGTGGCATTTGTTGTTTGTGTTGAGCTTTGCCGCTACTGCAAGTGCAGTGGATGTGCGCAGCTGCTAAAGCTAGCTCCTGCTGTTGTATAGGGGTGTTGGTGTTTGCGCCGCTGCTGTTGCAAGTGGCGATGCGTGCGCCGCTGCCGTTGCAAGGGGAAGTGCGTGCGCCACTGCTGTTGCAAGTGGCGATGCGTGCGCCGCTATGCTGCTGTTGCTATTGGGGTGTTGATGTTTGCGTCGCTGCTGTTGCAAGTGGCGATGCGTGCGCCGCTGCCGTTGCAAGGGGAAGTGCGTGCGCCACTGCTGTTGCAAGTGGCGATGCGTGCGCGCTGCTGTTGAAAGTGGAAGTGCGTGCGCCGCTGCTGTTGCTAGTGGCTGTGCGTGTGCCGCTGCTGTTGCAAGTGGCTTTTGGAGGCGGTGCTAAAAAAATTATGTTTAGCTTGAAAGCTAACACTTTCGAATGAAACACGGTGCGTGGTGGCAATGCTGATGCGGTGGTTGATGCGATGATTTTGTTTGGCGTGATCCCATCGGGGCTAGCTGCTGCTTCTTTTAGGTCGCTGTTGTTGGTGCCAAACGTGGTAGCGGTACGGTGCATGGTGGATATGCTACTGCTGTGGTCGATGCGATGAAAGAAAAGCATTTTTTTTTCCTTAGGTGGAAGTATATCCATTTGCCAAAACTTGTCCATTTTATTTGACATTTTGCAAATATGTCAAATGGGAGAGTTCCGAAACTTGAGAACCATAGCTGAGGGTGCGCTTAAACTTGATAACATTAACTGAGGAGTGCTCTTCGAACTTTACATGTGTGACACACTTGCGTATTGATAACAAGGCTCGCGCGTTCGAAGTGCGACAGCTGAACAGGATCTGTGACAGCTGTCTGAGTTAACTAAAAACTGTCAACAAAAAAAAAAAATGTCATAGTTAAGCAAAAGTAAAAATGTCAGAATTTAAATGATAGTAAAGTTTCACATATGAATGTACGACGACATGTCAAAATTAAGATGTAGAATAAACGTCAAATTTAAATGAAAGGAAACTGTCAGAATTGAATAAAAGATAAAACGTCAGAGTTAAATTAAATACAAATGTCGGATTTGAATGTCAAAGAAAAGTCAGATTTCACCGGAAATAAAATGTCAGAAATAAAACAAATGTATACTGTCCGTTTTGAAATACACAAACTGTCAGATGTCACATTTGCACGTAGGTCAGATGTCAAAACAAAATGGTAACGGTCAAAGTGCAAAACGTCAGCTGACAAAGTGTCAGCTGTCAAAGTAAAACGTCAACTGTCACTTAATGTGTTGATTGTATAAGTCCAAATGTCAGCTGTCAAAGTCATCTGTCAGCTGTCCCACCTCGAACGCGTCTGCCGTGGTATGACCAGTATGTCACTCATGTTTGCATACGAAACTGCTATGGCGAATTCTGACCTGCATGCTCGAATGTGGATTCAACTTCACAGTCAAAGCCACCTTCAAACATGAAAGCCAGAACCCACCACTCAGTTTGCCGTTACAAGATACTGAAGCAACATTCGGGAAGTGTTTCTGCGAAGTTTGGTGTTGATTGGGCAAAGGGGCGTGGTACCTCCCATACAAACCAAATTGGCTCTATCGCCCACAAACCAAAAAAAATGCTATATATCAGACGGTTTTAATCATATAAAACTTAAATTTGGTAATTTTGTTCAGATGGTTACTTTCGGTGACTTTACAAAAAATGGGCGTGGTCACACTATATCTACGCCCACTTTTCAGCAATAATTTTAATTAATGAGATGCTCAAGTTTTGATAGTGAATCTTGATATGCAGGTGCTATGAATACAAGTGGCAGTTACTATGTAAATTAAACGTTGTCACGCTCACTTTTACCGCCCACAAATCAGTAAAAATGCTTTATATAAGACGGCTTTTGCCGCAGAAGACTAAGATTTAGTAATTTAGTTCATATGGTTACTGTTGGCCAATATAAGTTAAAGTTTAAAAACGAATTTTTATTTTAGGCACTATGTGCCACTTCTTTATTAAACATTCACTTAAAAACTAACTTACTAATTGAAAGTTACCCTAAGTTATACCTATTCTGGGCACATTGAAGATGATGATGTAGTTGATGTAGTTGTTGTTGTTGCTGTTGTTGTTACTACTGTTGATATTGTTGCTGTCGTTGGTGCTCTCTTTGCCTCATATTTTGGCTATTGTTATTGTTGTTGTTGCTGCTGGTTTTCTACATAGTGGATCCTCCCACGTTAAAAACCATGCAGCTGGCAAATTTATCAAAAGTCACGTACTTTTGAATGTAGCACAGATTTTGTCTTCTAAGCGATTTCGACAGAATCTTGTGTTAACTGGCCCCCTTCTAAGTCTAGGCCGTCCGCGGCCGCTTTAATAAATTGTGCTACCCTTTTAACTTCATTGGTTTTTTTCTTGTGAGTTTGCCATCTTCGGTATAGAAAAATTATAACAATAATTATCACTATGATAGTTAGTATCGTTGTTGCTTGAATTGAACGCGTTTGAATGACCTCATGCAGCTTCTCTAAGTGATTGCGATTATTAAGATGAACTCAATGTAAGTAAGGCAAACTTAAAATTTCCAAATGCTCCGTAAAGTTAACAAACTGGGTCGATGGGACTCCAGGTTGAAGCATTGCAGTTGTTTTGTTATTTAAGAAAACTCTGCTATTTATGCGTACCATTTTTTCAAAAGTTATAAGAAAGGTGCCAGATACAGTAACTGAAGAATTGTTCGCTTCCAAAACTTCTACAGTTTGGTCATTAATGATGATAAGGCCACTGTCTACTTCAACAAGTGGGGGAAGTTGATTAAATATTGTTTTACATGATGCTTTATGATTGTTGAAAAGCTGATGCACGCATACGGTATCCGTTGCTATTTCGCAGAAACTGGCTGTTAGTGCAGCTGTACAATTTTTTACTGGAATTATTGAATCTCCACAATCCGCAACCGTATCAGTTTCCAAAAAAATTGTTTTGTTACCTTGTGCCACCGGAAATACCCTAACTAAACTACATAATTTTTTAATTCTTGGAAATTTTATTATAAAATAAATTACATATTCATTTTGTAAAATCTTAAGCTTAGAATTACTTATTATATCACTTATACTAACATTTACGTACTCAGTGATCATTATTTGCGAAATTTCTTTAGAGTCTAAGATAACAGGATTAACTATATTTATTTTGCCTAATATTATAGAGTAAATTACATTGTCCAAGTCCGTAATAACTGCTCTGTTCCTAGCCATCAGTAACTCAAATAAGTGTCCAGTGTCAATTTCAGTTTCCTTGGTGTTTTTCAAAATCTTATTTACTGTCTCAGTAAGTTTATTTACCTGTTCCTGTATTTGGGTGTTGATGGAATACTGTCGCTCATTGGCTTCAATGAGTTGATTTTCCTTAATTTTTACCTCATTAAAATCGTCAAAATCAGGGGTGCCGGCGATGTACTTAAGTGCAGTGCCAATTATATTTATACTACGGGCATGCCTATGGTGGATTTGTAGGGTATCAAGTAGTCGGAAAATCTGATCAACGTCCGATTGAAGGAGTTTCCGCATATGTGATTGTGGAAAAAGGTGGAGTATGTCTGTGGTCTCACTTACAACATTACTATAAGTTGTTAAATTTGTACAATGTACAATATAGTCATTGCTTTCCCAAATTGCTACTTTTCCATCGGTAATTGGTATGAAATTTGATTTTGAAAAATCAGTTATTTTACTGTTCGATCCCTGAGCACTTACTAACATGAATAGTAATCTGAAAAATAAAAAAATAAAAAAAAAATAAAAAATACGTTCTACCTCAACAGATTATTATTAATTAAAATAAACCTTATTACCTAAGGTTGCACTTGTGAACCTTCCTGTTGTCAATTAAAACAGTGGAGCCTAAATCCTTCTGAACCGTTTTTTCTATAAATACCTTAGTAAACTTATTACCTATTCTCTTATTGGTCTTAACGTAGACTTTGTCTCCTGGTTTGAAATTTCTAGTCCTTTTGTTTTTATTATTTCTTTTTAGCTCTATTTCCTGTGCTTTAATGATTTTGGATTTAATTTCTGTTTTAAGGGCAGTAGGCATAGAAAATATTAATTCGATTGGCTTCCAACCGGTAACAGAATGAATCGATCTATTGTATTTTGACGTTGCAAGAAGTATTAACTCATTTGTATCACTTATTGCTTGATCAAGCTTAGTACATCCTGCAATTTCTGTAAGGGTACTATGAAACCTCTCCACCTGTCCATTGGTTGTACTATGGAAAGGAGGAGTTGTGAAGATGTTTGCACCGAAATGGTCTCTAAGAAGAAACTTTACTGTTTGGGAATTTAATGATTTTTCATTATCGAATGTAACATTTTCTGTTTTATTGAAACAATTAAGAATTTGTAATAACGCTCGTTTAACGTCAACAATGGCTCTACTTTCAATAGGAATAACTATAGCAAATTTTGAGAATTTGTCCACGCAAGTTAAAAAGTGATGCTATATATATATCAATATATATATCAATATGTATCATTTCATCAGGACGAGATGGTATCGGAGTTTTCCCTATTTCTGGATTAACCGGATGCCGCTGATATTTGGCTTCCTTACAAATTTTACAATTTAAAGCTATCTCTTTCAATTTTTTTCGCATATCTGGAAAATAATAATCATTCAAAACTTGCTTAATATTTTCTCGATCAGAACGATGCGCTCTATTATGTTCCATTGCAAGTATTTCATTCTGATCATCTTCATTGAAAATATCATTAACTTGTTTCGTAGTATAACGAAATTTTACAGATGGAAATTTCCTAACGACTTCATCTTGGATTTGCCCTAAAATCGGCAAATCACACAATATACCATTTACAACATCAGGATTAATACATTCCCCAATTAAGTCCATTAGATCCTGTAAGTTTTTGAATGTAATATGGTGTCTTATCTTCGATTTAAATACTATCTTCGTAACTTTTGTCGAACTTTTACCTTTTTCTAAAATAATCTGATTTCTAAATGAGTTCACAGGGTTTGCTACTATTGGAATTACTTCCGATAAAGATTCTTCGCTATGCATCGTATTGGATATTGAATTTTCTGAATGCTCTATTGCATTAATGTGTTGTCGATATAACGCATCGGCAACGAGATTATCCTTTCCAGGCTTGTAAAAAAATTGGGGCGAAAACTCCTCAACAAATGCTCGCCAACGCTTTATTTTTGTATTTGGATTTTTGTCTGAAACAGCAAAAGTTAAGGGCTGATGGTCTGTGAAAATGTTCAGCTGCCTCACACCGTATAAATAATTTCGCAGCTTTTGAAGTGCCCATACAATTGCTAAAAGTTCTCTCTCGTTTGTTGCATAATTTTCTTCAGCAGATAACAATGTTCTGGAAATCATTGTTATTGGTCTACCTCCCTGCGATAATACTGCACCCAGAGCGTGAGCCGATGCATCAGTTGTTAGATCAAAAGGTTTACCGTAATCAGGGTATAAAAGAAGAACTTCTTCGGAGGATAAAATTCTTTTAACTTTCTCAAAAGCCAGTATTGCGTCACTATCTAATTTAATTTTAATATTTTTCGATTTATTAGCCCCTATGTGGCCATTTTCTCCTCTCAAATATTTTGTAAGAGGTTTTACTATAGAAGCGTGGTCTTTAACAAACCTTCTATAGTATCCTGATAGTCCTAAGAACGATCGTAAACCACGAAGAGTACAAGGAGTTCTATAATTTATTATATCATTGATCTTATCAGGACATGTTTTGATTCCTTCCTTTGAAACAATAAACCCCAAAAATTCAACCTCTTCTTTCAAAAATTTCGACTTTTCCATTGAAACTCTCATATTTGCCTGAAACAACTTTGTTAAAATTCGTTTTATGTCCCTGTAGTGTTGTTCCTCATTACTTGAAAAAATTATTACATCATCGATGTAAACATGGCAGCATTTTCCGATTTCATCTCTGAGAACATCATCAATTGTTCTCTGAAAAATGCCAGGGGCATTCTTAAGTCCAAAGGGAAGTCTACAAAATTCATACTTCCCATTATTTATGGAAAAAGCTGTCTTTTCCCTATCTTTTTCCGCTAACTTAATCTGGTGAAATCCAGATTTTAAATCTAAAGTTGTAAATAAAGCTGACTTTCCCATATTTGTCAAAATAACAGAAGTATCGGGGATGGGATATTTGTCACAAATTGTTTTGCTATTCAGCTTTCTAAAATCGATCACCATTCGCATTTTCTTTTGCCCATTCTCATCAACCCCTTTTTTATCCACAACCCATATAGGATTGTTGTATGGTGATTTAGAAGGGCGAATAATGCCATCTCGCAATAAATTAGCAATTTCTTCATTTATAAATTTGGAAGCAGCAATTGGGTAAGGATACGATTTGGAATACACTGGCTCATTGTTGACAGTTCTTATTGTAGCAACCACGTTAGTATTAAATGGCAATGCTTCATTTGGATTAGCAAAGACCTTTGAGTGTTTCTCTAAGATTAGTGAAATCATGTCGCTCTCATTGGGTTTAACTGTAGGATTTTCACGTAATACTACGTTATTAACATCCTTACAGTTGTAATATTGCAACTTCTCTTGACCACCCTTGTAATGCAATATTCCTGTTTTTAAGTCCAATTTAGCTTCGATTTCCTTCATAAAATCAAACCCTATTATGCCATCAAATGTTTTTAATTCAGAAAGGATATAAAAATGTGTACTTCTTCCGAAAATATTAACACAACATTTTTCATATATCTCGGCGGTGCCATGAATTGATTGTACTCTAAATGGTTTATCGATTTCCTTTAATCCTTTTAGATTTGTATTATGTTTCATAAAATTTTTTCCCGCACCTGTATCAATTAAAAGCTTTATTGATCGCCCTGCCAGCTCTCGGCTTACATATGGCAGGAGCGATTTTCTCCTAAAAAATTAATTTCTCCAAAAAACTCGCTTTGGGCTTTGTCATTACTAAAATGTTCTTCATCGGTATTTTGATTTATATGGTTTATTCTTTGAATTTTAGGGAGAGTCTGCCTATCGCTGTCACGCTGTCTTTTAAATGCCTCTTTGATTATTATTAGGCAACGGCCTCTGATATGATTGACGAGTTTCGGAGGAGTCCTGTGCGATCCTCCAGTTTGGATTGAAACTATTTCTCTGTCTCAAATTTGAAGTAGAAGGATCAACATCCATGAGGGTAGGATTATTCTGAGGGTGTCCGTTAACTTGCCTATAGTGAGGTGAATATTGCGGCGCAAAGGATCTTCTGTTATTATGTCCTGTCTGATTAACTTCATTTCTATTGCTAAAAGAATTCGCGAATGAGTATCGGGCATGGTTAGCCTCCAATTCTTGCGCTAACGCCAAAGCGCTGGGCATATCCACAGGCTGTGACGAAAACATTATGTCGCTCATGGGCCTACGTAATCCTGATATGAATACCCTGAGAGCATCTTGCCTATACTTCTGGCATAATGACAAAATAAGATCATTATTACCCTCGTGTGACATTATAGTTTTATTTACAATAAGTGTTAATTTTTTTTCCACTTCATCATAAAATTCTACAATTGAAAGCTTTCCTTGACGGAGAGTCGACATCTCTTGTTCAATTAAATAAATGGGTCTTTTGTCAGCGTATGTAAAGTCTAAACGCGCAATAATTGCGTTGAAATTAAGGATTGTGTTGAATGATGATAATACCTGATCAGCCGGGCCTACAATTTTATTTCGCATAATTGCTACCGCTTGGTAGTGCCTCGAGCTACTTTCATATTTATCAAAAAGCTTATAAGCTGCAAAGGCAGCTTGTCTCCAACTAACATAGCGTGTCCTGTCGCCATTGAATTCAGGTAGTGATTTTACGATATCGAGAGATTCTTCGCATTTCACAGCCGGATTTATCTCAACTGGTTTATATTGTTCTACCCTAGCTGGTGTTTCTAAAGTCCTGATTCGTTCCGTCAGTTGTTCTATTGTCCGTTCAAATGCCAACCTAGTTCTTTCTGTTGCTGTGGTAACAGCAGCAGAAATTATTGTTCTTAGTTGTTCGTCGGACATTTTTTTTTTAAAAAAGAAAAATAATAATTTTAAAATTTTATTTTTTTATAATTTCTATTTTTTATAGTTTATTCTTACAAAAAACTTTAAATAATTTAATTCAATATGTAACCTCACAAAGAAGAAAAAAAAAACAGATCACTGAGTACTTACATAAACATAATCATATTAACAGTTTATTTCCTTATCTCTTGATTTTCTTTTTTTACTTTGTTTGCTGTGTTCTTCTTCCTTTGCTATGTCGATCGTGTAACTCTCGTAAAGTTCTCCTTCGTTGTTTATTTGTCTTATTGTATTTTAATTGATTGTTTGTCCTTAGTTCTTTCAAAGCACATTCAATTTTCTTTCAGTTTGTTTTTATTTGCCTTATGGTATTTTAGCACATTAATTTTCTTTCAGTTTTTCTTTTATTAATTGTTTATCCTTAGCTTCTTTAGAGCACATTTAATTAATTTGTTGTCAGTTTTAAGTTTATTCTTTATAAGAACTTCAGTTTTCGTTGGGCGCCAGTTAAAGTTTAAAAACGAATTTTTATTTTAGGCACTATGTGCCACTTCTTTATTAAACATTCACTTAAAAACTAACTTACTAATTGAAAGTTACCCTAAGTTATACCTATTCTGGGCACATTGAAGATGATGATGTAGTTGATGTAGTTGTTGTTGTTGCTGTTGTTGTTACTACTGTTGATATTGTTGCTGTCGTTGGTGCTCTCTTTGCCTCATATTTTGGCTATTGTTATTGTTGTTGTTGCTGCTGGTTTTCTACATAGTGGATCCTCCCACGTTAAAAACCATGCAGCTGGCAAATTTATCAAAAGTCACGTACTTTTGAATGTAGCACAGATTTTGTCTTCTAAGCGATTTCGACAGAATCTTGTGTTAACTTATACAAAAAATGGGCATGGCCGCACTATATCTACGCCCACTTTATCGAAATCATGCTTATTACTGAGTTGTACACCTTTTCATAGTCAATCTTGGTATGCAGGTTCTATGGGTCCAAGTGGCAGTCATTATGTAAATATAAATGATGTCACGCCCACTTTCACAGCCCACAAATAATAAAAATTCTTTATATCAGACGGCTTTTGCCGCAGAAGACTAAGATTTGGTAATTTAGTTCGTATGGTTACTGTCGGCCAATATACAAAAAATGGGCATGGCCGCACTATATCTACGCCCACCTTATCGAAATCATGCTTATTCCGGAGTTGTACACGTTTTGATAGTGAACCTTGGTATGCAGGTGCTATGAGTCCAAGTGGCAGTCGCTATGTAAATATAAACGTTGTCATGCCCACTTTTACCGCCAACAAATCAGTAAAAATGCTATTGCAGTAGAAGACTAAGATTTGGTAATTTAGTTCATGGTCACACCATATCTACGCACACTTCTTCGAAATCACGCTTATTCCTGAGTTGTACATGTTTTAATAGTAACACTTGATATGCAGGTGCTCTAAGTGGCAGTCAATATATATATATATATAAAATTTGTCACGGCCACTTGTACCACCCACAAATAAAAAAAAAAAAACAAAATGAAATGGCCAATTTCAGCCCTTGAAAGGACCGAGCTTCTTATGGTCAATTGTGTTGTACGTGTTGTGAAATGTTTGAACACAAATGGTCGCGAACTGGACCTACAAGTTTTATACCGACTCCGAATGGCTTACGTTCTCAAGGAGCTTTTCATGACAGTTTTTATTCTCTGAGGTTTGCCATTGTCTGCAGAGAGGTGACGGCCGAACAGAAAAATTAATTCAATTGAAAAACTTTCCGTGTCAGGTGGAATTCGAACCTGGGTTCTATGGCATACAAGCCACGCACCTCAACCAGTATGCCACGTAATATTTTGAAATATACTCTAAAAATTTAGTTTTTTATAAAAATATTACTGGTGTGGTAGTTAAAACTAACAAACGGTCAGAAATAATGGTAATGAAAAAGTTCTTCTTTCCAATCTGCAATTTTCAAATTTTTACAGTCGGACGAGAGATAATGCAGATTTTCATTAATTTTTTAAATTTTTTTAAATTACTTTCACTAAAATTCAAATTAAAATTTTTTTTTTTGTTTTGCCATGCTACTTTTAGTAAAATCAATTATCTATTGATGATAAAATACAGTGAAAAGTGAAGAACTAAATTAAATAAAATTACAAAAAATTTACACATTTTTTACAATTTATTTGACTTAAAGTAGTATAGAAAAATGTTCGTTTGAATTTTAGTGAAAATAATATGAAAAAAGTTTAAACAATCCATAAAAATGCTCATTATCTTTGGTCCAAAGGAAAAAATTTAAGATTTTTTGATGCAAAAGATTTTTTTCATTGCTCTTATTTCTGACCGTTTGTTTTTTTTTTTTTTAAATACCATACCAGCCAATATTTTTAGTCGAAATATTTTGGGGATCATCATAACATACGCCATGGATTATTTTAAAGAACCGGACTGAACAATTTTTTTTTCCTAAAGAGCGTGAGGCGACTTATTTCAAATACGTATGTGGGTTTATGTGTATATCACGTAAAGACTTCGAAACCGCTAAGCCAATTTTTATACCAAAGCCTTGAGAGGGTTCCTCTGAAGTCTGGTGCCGATCGTAAAAGGCACCTTAAATACACCTAAAATTTTCGATATCAAACAGTTTTGGAATTATAGGTCGCACAGTCTCGGAATTCCGTATTTGACCTCAATGTTCACATGCCGTTCCACAGGTACCATTTTATGGATGTTGGACGAGGGGCGTGGTACTTTTCCACAACCAAAACTTTCGGTATAGCTTTCGAAAGAAGTCACACATCAATGAAACTCGGTACGAACTTACTATAAAAGCATAGCTTCACTAAAGCTACGCCCTCTTTTAGGGGATAAGCGCTGAGCGCAGCGAAGGGCGCCGGGTATAAGCTAGTATAAGATAAAGCTGCTAACTGTGCTTTGAAAGTGCATAATTGATTTCTATGAGGATATTTCCAATAAACAATTAATTTTATAATTTTTCGCCAAGATCTTCAATCAAATATCCTTCATACCGTAAAATGGCCAAAAGTTATAACATTTTCCAAATTCTTACAATAAAATCGACTAAGAGGATAGAAGATGATAAGTTTTCATCCTGAAATTTTGATATGTAATAGCTGATTTCAAACCGATTATTTTCTTCCCTATTCAACAAATTACTATCAATAACGAAAAAAGATCTAGAAGTGAAGTAATCGGTTCAGCAAAATTTGTTTTTTTCAGTAAAAACCAAAAAAAAAGGATGGAAGATGAAAAGTTCTCATCATGAATTTTTGCCAAAAATCAACAATTATGCAGAAAATCGACTCGAGGTATTTAAAAGCTCCAGTCTATCGTCCTTGGTACCTAAATCTTAGCCGAATTGCGAAAAAAAGGATTTTTATATAAAAATCAGATTTCCACACCCCAAAACTTACCCCAAAACAAAAGTTCTCATCCTGGATTTTTGCACAAAAATTAATCTTTATATGGAAAATCGACTGGTGATATGTTCAAGCCCGGGTCTATCTTCCTGGTTACCGAAATTTGGGCCAAACTGCGAAAAAAAAGGATTTTCGTATGAAAATCAGAAATCAACACCCAAAATCATACCCCAAAACAAAAGGTCTCATTCTGGATTTTTATGGAAAATTGATTGGTGGTATGCTCAAGCACGGGTCTACCGTCCTTGGTACCGAAATTCGGGCCGAAGTGCGAAAAAAATGGTATTTTTGAATGAAAATCAGAATTCCAAACCCAGAAACTGACCCCAAAACAAAAGTTCTCATCCTTGATTTTTGGCATGTGATAGCTGATGCCAAAAGGATGATTTTGTGTCTTCTTCCCCAAATTGCTATCAATCGTCCTTCATATCGTAAAACGACCTATAAATGAAATACTCGGTTCAACAAAATTTGTTTTTTTCAGTATAAACCAAAAAAAAAGGATAGAATATGAAAAGTTGTTATCCTGAATTTTTGCCTAAAAATCAACAATTATGCAGAAAATCGACTCGAGGTATTTAAAAGCTCCAGTCTATCGTCCTTGGTACCGAAATCTTAGCCGAATTGCGAAAAAAAGGATTTTTATATGAAAATCCGATTTCCACACCCCAAAACTTACCCCAAAACAAAAGTTCTCATCCTGGATTTTTGCACAAAAATTAATCTTTATATGGAAAATCGACTGGTGGTATGCTCAAGCCCGAGTCTATCGTCCTTGACACGAAATTTGGGCCCAACTGCTAAAAAAAGGGATTCCGTATGAAACTCAGAAATCAACACTCAAAATCATACCTCAAAACAAAAGTTCTCATTCTGGATTTTTGTTTAAAAATCAATCTTTCATAAATCAAAAACCGAAATTCGGGCCGAAGTGCGAAAAAAATAGTATTTTTGAATGAAAATCAGAATTCCAAACCCAGACACTGACCCCAAAACAAAATTTCTCATCGTGGATTTTTGGCATGTGATAGCTGATGCCAAGAGGATGATTTTGTGTCTTCTTCCCCAAATTGCTATCGATCGTCCTTCATACCGTAAAACGACCTAGAAAAGAAATACTCGGTTAAGCAAAATTTGTTTTTTTCAGTATAAACCAAAAAAACAGGATAGAAGATGAATAGTTCTCATCCTGAATTTTCGCCTAAAAATCAACAATTTTGCAGAAAATCGACTGGAGGTATTCAAAAGCTCCGGTCTATCGTCTTTGGTACCGAAATCTTAGCCGGATTGCGAAAAAATGTGATTTTTATATGAAAATCAGATTTCCACACCCCAAAACTTACCCCAAATCTAAAGTTCTCATCCTGAATTTTTGCTCAAAAATCAATCTTTATATGGAAAATCGACTGGTGGTATGCTCAAGCCCGGGTCTATCGTCCTTGGTACCGAAATTCGGACTGAAGTGAGAAAAATCGTGTTTAATTGTATTTTAAGTTCCATATATTAGTTCCAATTTTGAGATTGGTTCTAATACACTTGTCTGACATTCATGATAAAATTTACATAATTGTGAATGTCCTAATTTACTTATTTTGAAAAACGGTTCTCTAAATTTAGTAATTGTTTCGCATATATTAACATCTAAATGTATGCTATTATATTTCTCCTTTGGTTTTTGTGTTAAAATTTTAAAGGGTTTTGTATTGGATAATTTGATTAAAAAGCTTTTTAAGCTTCTAGAGCAGAGCGAGACATTCCTACACAACCGCAAACTCGACACTTATGTCTATGTATTTGTGCATTGAAAAGCTTTGTGCTGTCAAAAGAAAAGATTGTTGCGCGGAGTAAAGCTTCTAAAAAAGATAGTTGCGCAGAGTAAAGATTTTAAAAAAGGTGGTTGCGCAGAATAAAGTTTTTGAAAGTTACTTTGATACACTTGTAAAATATTTAGTTTTTTTAGTGAATGGTAATGTTTATTATTAATAATAATGTTTGCAACAAAAACAATAAGCGGAAATGCCCATCTGAAAGCTCTAGCAGCGTGCGTGTTTTTTATTACGTTTGAAGGGAATGCGCATCGACGTCCCCTCCTCATGAGTTTTCAAACCATACTGAAAACTATAGCAGCGTACGTGTGCTTAAATACGTGTGACGGCAGAGAAAGCTCTTTACCCGCACTGCCGCTAGTTGATTAGTTCTCTTTTAGAGTAATGACGTAATTAGCATTAATATTTGTCTTATTCATCCTGTCGTGTTGACTATGCAAGAAGAAATCTTTGCAGATATACACAAACTAGATATGTGGACATATATTAGAAAAAAAGAGATGACCTATGAATTCAAGGAAAGCTCTTAACGAATATAAAATTGCAGGAAATCTCAACATATATATATTTTAAAATCTGGACAATTATAAAAATTGGCGGAAAACCTTTTAATAAAAACCTTTAGATTTCAAATGTTAAAAATGCTTATCTCAACCCTTTCTTTATTTTTCTAATTATTGGTTCATTGGTTAGTGCACGGGATATGGCCTATAAATGCAAATTATAAATGAATGTTTCTAAATCAACTCTAAGAAAATTCACGCAAATCACAGTTATCAAAAAGAGATGACGCTGTGAAGTGTGAACCAAATACCAGACTTTTAGTATGGTGGAAAGAGATAACACACGTGCTGAAAATTTAATATCTAAAAATGTTGGCCATGTAGAATTGCCATATAGTCTAGTTTATTGAATTTACTACGATTATCGGAAGTAAGAGTGCGCACGCAAATCTGAAAAAGTTTAAAGATTTTATAACTTTCGCAACAACTAATATATAAGCAAAAAATTTAAATTTAAAACTAACCGCCTTACATGAATACCTTTTATGCATGTTTTTTCGTTTTCTTAGTGCTCAAATATTCAATAGATTCACTAAAACTGTTGTAATGTTGTCATATTTTATAGCCATGATGAATAGTGAAGAGAGCGCAGTATCGTGAGTACCCCTATTGATAATCACTTAATCATTTTTATTGGTATATAACAAAATATTTCAAATCAATGTTTTACTTGCTTAAAAGCTTTTTTTATCATGTTACTTTTTTGTTCCACACAGTCTGCACCAAACACAGGTACTTAGCAAATTTTTCAAAAAATCTTATTCCAAGGAGAAAATATAAATATTTTTCGTAGATTCTTTCAATTAAATTCTCATATATATTAAATAATCACACCGAATATTCCAATGATTAAAACAAATCACACAAAAGATTCTTAAAAATCACATTAAAACCTTTTCTATAAATAAGATCACTATAATCAGAACTCACTTCTCTTCCAGTATTCTAAAAACTTGAGATTTTTTTGAACATAAAAAAATGTTATTGATATTTGATTTTTTTTCAAAACATTTTACTTTTTGAAATTACAATAAGCAGCTAAAAAGTATATAGTTGCAAAAGAATATATAGTTTAAATAATGTTATATACAATATTGATAAAAGTACTTATTTATATGTTTGATATTTTTACTTCAATTGCATGAGAGCTTTTTTGGTGTTTTTTTTTTTATTTTTTGCTCAATTCAACCTTTGCAGTATTTGTTCGTTCACTAGTATCAGTGAACCTGAGCATGATCAAAAAAAGTATTTTAAGAGAAATTTCGTAAATTAAATTCCAAATTAAGTCCAAATTTTCATCCCACTGTGCATTGTATCTGTATTATTGAGAAGTTGTTGTTCTTTGTTTTCTGGTGGATTATCTATTTTGATGCGGCTGAGAGCATCTGCATTCATATTATGTTTACCTTTTTTGTAAATAATCTCATAGTCATATTCTTCTAACTTGAGGCTCCATCTTATTAATTTGGAATTCGGTTCCTTTAGGTTCATTACCCAGGTAAGCGGCTTGTGATCTGTTGAAGTTTTAAATTTCCTTCCAAATAAGTATGGACGGAAATTCTTTATAGCACAGACTATAGCGAGTAATTCCTTCTCTATTGTTCAGTAGTTACATTCACTTTGTGAAAGAGTACGACTTGCAAAGCAAATTGGTTTATCGCTTCCTACGTGACCTTGAGATAAGATTGCTCCTAAGGCAATATTGCTTACGTCAGTTGTAAGGATGAAAGGTTTGGAAAAATCGGGGTGTTGGAGGATAGGGTCGTTCATTAACAAGCTTTTACACGTTTCAAATGCTTCAACATAGTTTTTGTCAATTTTTATTGTTACTCCCTTTTTTAAGCATTGAGTAATGGACTTAGTAAGTTTGGCCAAATCTTTAATGAACTTGCGGTAATAGCCAACGAGTCCTAAAAAAGCTTTAAGGGGGTCCTCTGGTAATCTATGCCAAATTTTAGCCTTTTTTCAAAATATTGTGGAAAGAGAACGAGTAAAGATATTTTAGTTCCGTTTTTTGATTTGGGTAGCTTAATTTATTGAAAAAAATACAAAATTTTGTAAAAGTGAGTTTATGGACCGTTCAGAAAGTTCTCGGCCTGGTAACGAGGTTCTCCGGAAAAAAGGTGGGTCCAAATTGCGCACTATTCCAAGTGTAAACATCGTCTGAAAAAAAAAAATATTCAGTTACTTAGAATGAATGTCCCTATAGCCCCTACCTCGGAAACAAAAATCGAAATTTTTTTAGGGGGGGAGCAGCCACTTTGAAAATGAAAAATCTAATTTCGACCTTTTTTTTTGTAGTCTAGTGTAGAAAAAATATAGTAAACATTATTTTTTCGGCAAGTTTGAGGTAGGGGCTATAGCGGCGTAAATTCTGCGTCGTTTCATGCCTCATATATCAAAATCGGTCAAAAACTGTTTGAGTTATCGTGCGCAAAGTTTTGAAAAACATGGTTTCGAGAAAAACGCGTTTAAAGTTTTGACTTCAATTTTGAGGCACACAAATGACATTAACACATATTTTTTTAATACAATACTTACGAATATTAATCGGCAATTCCAGCCCCATAAAGTGTGCCTTCCTCCATCTCATAAAACGAGTTTTCCATGGCTTTTTGGGCTCTGCGGGCTGTGCGACCCTCTTTCGATGATGCGTACGTTTTTAGCTCTGAGCGTTAAAGTCGTTTTCCGTCGCGAGATTCAGCATACATCTCGGCTTGTGGGCCGATGACAATACCCATTGTTGACATTATTTTTAAAATACTTGTGAAGCCTTCGTTGAAAATGCAGGTTGCCAGAAAATTTGCGATTTCGACTGTGGTAGCACCACAGTGGATATGTTTCGGCGCAAAGGTCCACAAAAGCGAGTTGAACGATTCGTTACAATTTTGCGTTTCACCTCCAGTGCATCGGTTGAGTAGATCGTCGGATGATAACGCTTCGTATATGGGCTTCATTACTTGCAGAACCTTTCCATCAAGTGGGGCGTACGTGTGGTGAAATGAGGCTAATGAGCCTTCTGCTGCTGACTTTTGATAGGCGCACCAGCTGGACTCACCAGGTGGGCAATACATATGTTGTGGATTACTTCTTCATGTGAACACCTGGGCTCAAAATCATTTCAACCCCTAAATCAAAACATGCATGTATACATACTGCATGTATACATACTGTGTGTGTATATTTTGTAATATCAATACATATTTTGGAAGAATTCCACAGAATTTTCGACTAATGACTGCAGGCAAATAAACAACTTTGCTGATGCGTTATTTTGACGAAAACATACCTACACAAAAATGCCTGTATCTCCTAAACTATTTCGAATTTTGAAAAATCCTTTTGGGAAAATGTTTTTGAGTATCTGAGCAATAGAAATATGAAAAATCGAAAAATTTTTTCGGATTACCAGAGGACCCCCTTAATTTCCGTACGGGTTTTTGGTAAGGGAAAATTCTTAACGGCTTCTATTTTCGCGGGATTAGGCTTTATACCTTCCTCGTTTATGATGTGCCCTAAAAAGGCTATTTCTTTCTTAAGGAATTCGCATTTATCCATTTGGATCTTAAAATTAGCGTCCCTTAATCTTTTAAATACCATTGTTATGCTTTCTAGATGCTCCTGTGAGGAAGTGGAGTAAATGATGATATCATCAAGGTAAACAAGACATATTTTCCTTACAAGATGTTTTAAAATATTATCCATTACTCTTTGGAATGTGCTCGGGGCATTTTTCAGACCGAAAGGCATCCTAGTATATATATAGTGGCCGTTTTCGGTAAATACTGTTTTTTGAATGTGTTTGGGGTCCATCTCTATTTGGTGGAACCCACTAGATAGGTCGAGAGTGGTAAAATATATGCATCTCCCAAGTTTGTCCAGTATCTCAGAAATATTAGGTATCGGGTATCTGTCAGATATAGTTTTATCATTGACTTTCCTGTAGTCAATGACTAACCTCCACTTTTTATTCCCATTGATATCTTTTTTCTTGGGAACTATCCATACTGGAGAGCTCCAGGGTGAATAGCTATGACGAATGATTCCCTGTTCCAACATTTTGCTTATTTGTTTTTGAACTTCCTGTTTGTGTATATATGGGTATCTGTACGAGTTGGTATAAGTAGATGGGGATGTCATCAGTGGTATTTATTTTATGCCTTATCTCGCTTGTAAAAGATAATGGTTCGCTGTCTTTGTAAATAATGTCAGAAAAATCTCTGCATAGTTTTTAAAGCTTTTTATGCTCTTCGCTATTGAGGTGTTCAGTTCGCAGTAAATCATTTAAATTTCTTGTTGAGGGTTGAACGGTTGTATCTTCAGTATTGTAGCGTGTTCCGTTAAAATTGTTGAGTTCGATAAAGTCTGTTGACTCATACTGTTCTGCAGCTAAAGGGGATTCTTATAGGATTATATGATTTTCCTGGAAGAAGTTAGTTACTTCGACAGTGCTATACCAGTTCTCTGCATTATACAAACCCGGGTTGACAAGTAGCAAAGGTTTAAGTTCAATGGAATTTATATAAATGCTTCCTTGTTCCTTAGTTACTGGTAATTTTACTAACATTTTTAAATTTGCTGGAATTCCGAGAAGATTGATTCATTTTGGAATTTACGTTATTGATGGCGTTTTTAGTTGTAATAGTTTTGCCTACAAGGTCGATTTTGGCATGTAATATGAGAAGAGCATCGATGCCTAAAAGACCGTCGAAAAAATTGTGAAATTTAAAAATGAGAAATTTCAGAGAGCCTGTTTGAGTGAATTCCGAAAAGATTGGCAAGGCTGCCTGTTTGTCTAGCTAGTAACTGTTGAAAACAGTTGTTACAGTGACTGGACTGCATTGGATTTGTTCGCTTGGTCGAACATATTCTGGGTTTATAAAAGACGTAGATGCGCCAGTGTCTAAGAGGAATTTTAGAGGTTTACCAGATGGTAGAAAAATGATTACATAGGGTAAGGTTGGTGGGTGCTTAATCGGATCTATATAGCCAGTTGATTGGTTGAGGCTGATGTGAAAAAATTTTGGGCATCTTCAATATTGGTTGGCTCATTGTCAAAGAATTCGTATAGTTGTTGGGAGATATTGTTAGAATTGGTTGTGAAAATTTAAATTTGTATTATTAGTAAACCTTGTTTGTTGACTTGGGCTTGCTTTTATTCTTTGTGTATTTTGGTTTGAATGTATAATATGAGAATTTTGGTATCTGAAAGTATTTTGGGGTATTGATTTGTAAATCTATTAAAAGGGTTTCGAGTGACAGTATTTTGTGCTGGTTCTCTTTCCCTTGACGGTAGTAAGCCTGAATTTTGTTATAAGGATTTTGTTGCCAATTATATCGATAGTAAAAATTTTGGTTTTTACCTTGGCTGAAACGGCGGTTTTCGTATGTTCTGAACTGAGGATAGTTGTTGACCTTTGGAGTTTGTGAAAATCTTTGGTAAGATATGTTTTGTTCCTTAATACAGCAAGTTAATGCTGCAGCTAGTGAAATCGGCTGCATTGCCCTTACTCTTGATCCTAGTGTTTCTCTAAGACCACTAAGGTAAATTTGAAATACATTTCGGAGTAAAGCATTTTTTTCGCGTTTATGACGTTATCATCTCTCTCGTGAATGAGAATATTATTGCAAAGAGCAGATTGCAATCCAATACTTTCCCCGTAGAATGTCTTAACACTCTTGTCCAATTGTTTGACGTTATGTAGATCTCTTATTAAGGAAGTTTCAGTACGTTTGTCTGAATAGTGAAGGATAAGATTACTTTTTATATTGTCCCAAATGAGTGGGGTGCCGTACATTTTTAAAATTTCGTTGGCTTGCCCCTCAATTTTATTTCTTATGGCCCTCAATAAAATCTGACCATAAGGAGTGTTATCCGTGCCACGGATATAAAGTAGGATTTCCTCTACATTATTAAGGAACTCGTAGAGTAATCTTGGGTTGCCGTCGAATTTTGGCAAGTCTTTAATCGCGTCGGGTATTCTCAATGAATTGAAAATTCCGACTTGATCAACTTCAGGAGTTTGTGAAGATTCTCCTACTTGGCTCATTATGTTAGTTATGGAGCAAGAATCGATCAGATCGGAGGCACTTAAGCTACTATCAAAAGTCTGATCATTATTAATTGAGTCGTTCAGACCAGAAGAAGCGGTATTGTTTTCAGAAATGGTTGTTATACTAGCAAATTTACGCAATTTGTATGGTATGAAACGAAGTTTCTCTTTTTTATTTTTGTTAGGCATAAAAAAATATTGGGTAGTTAATAATTTACTCCTATATATTAAAAGAAATATAATTTTTTCTTTGAATTGTTCTTTGTATGTGTTCTCAAAAATTATCACCAATATGCCCTTGTTGTAACTTTAATGAGTGAAAGAATTAATATTAGAATTAAATATTTTTTTTATCGCTTCTGCCTTAAGGTTTCTTATTAAATTGGCTATTTCTCTGTTAATATCTGCTTTTTTCCGAAAGAGTATAATTCGGTTTGCGTCAAAAAGTAATTTTCCATAACACAAAAAAAAATATGTCTTATTATTATTCAGCGGATCGAGATGTTTAATTTTTTTTTTTTTTTTATAATGCTATAATTTACTCTTAATAATTTTTATTTTTCCACACAACGAAACACTTACATGTACCCAATCGTAATAAGGACGATGTTCTGCATTGTCGAATGAGGCTGGCGTTGTTGATTGAAGCTGGTGTTATTGATTGAAGCTGATGTTATTGATTGAAGTTTTCCTCTTTTTTTTTCTCGATTCGAACTTATTTAATTTAACTTCGTTTCATTTTCTTTTCAAAGGATAAAACCGTTTAACCGGACTGAAGATTGTGCCAGTTAAGTTTACTAGAGAGCCGAAGAGTAAAAATAAAAACACAACTTTCTACTTTCAAATTAAAATCTGAACTGAACTTTATTTTCTACATTAAGTTTTCTTAACAGTTTTTATAATGTAAGCAAAAAGGAAATACTTAGAAATAATGTAAACAATTTTAGAGTGTTCTAATTTAACCGATTGCAACGTTACAATGTTGCAATCGTAAAAGAAAGAAAATCAATACAGAAAATACTTGGAATTCAAGTAAACAATTTTAATACAAGAAAAAAAGAATGCACTTAATAATATGATTCAGCGTTTTGGTTTTGGTTGTTGGCCCTCTGCGGCTTCGGTGGTGATTGCGTAGTGGTTGTTGTTGTAGCTGTTGTGGATGTCGTAACTCGCGTCCTATCTCAATATATTTACAGAGAGACGTTTTTGGACAACAATCTGCGGAATCGGCTTCCCCCATCACACACTGTTATTGGCTTGCTTTTTTCTTATTGCTTCTGGCCTGGAATCTGGCCTGCGAATTTCCTAATGAAAAAAAAGATGAGGAAGCAGTGTGTTTGAAATTAAGTTTTACCAAGGGAATATCTTGTCCGGATGTATTGAAAATGTTGCAGAAAACCTATGGGGAGTCTGCTCTATCACGTACGCAGACGTTTGAGTAGTAAAAATTGTTTGAAGAGGATCGTACATCGGCTGACAACTTGCCTCACACTTCTCGTCCAGCAACATCAATATACGATAAAAATGTTAAGAAATTAAAGGAAAATGTTCTCGAAAATCGTCGTGTGACCTTAAGAGATATAGCTGGTGAGCTTGATATATCGCTTGGATTAGCGCATATCATTTTTAACGATGTTTTAGGCATGTGACGAGTGGCAACGCTTTAAAAAAGTACAAAAAAAGAGCTAAAGGCCATTCCGAAATCGGCCTACTAAAATGCTTTCAAGAATGAAAAAAACGTTGGTATATGTGTATCGCCTCCGATGGTGATTATTTTAAAGGTGATAAAATAATTAGTGAAGAATAATTAACCATTGTTGTTTTATTTGCACAGTCCGGTTCAATTTTGAACAGAAAGTTTAGTTAATTCTCTGTTAAACTATTTAAAAATTAAATTTACTATTTCAGACGTTAAGATATAAAAGAAAACGTAAGCCCTTTTTAGGTCGACCTCAAAAGTGTTTTGAGTGGCACTTTTGGCTAATGGTTAAAGAAATTAAGCTTGCAATAGTTTGTTTTGTGGTCTCTAATGATGGTTGAAATTTTTATATCTATTATTTTTAACAGACATATTGCTCATTTCTTTAATAACGTCACAACTCAAAAAATCTGATTTTTAAGAAGAAGCATTTTAAGCCTTAATCGGATATAGGAAGTGCATCCACCCTTTCCAAAATATAACCATTATACACAAGGGCGTAGGTGGGATGAAAATAAGGGTGCTGAAGCCAGCCTTAAACATTTTCTTAACCATATCTTTCATTCATGCATTTTACAAGACAATGAAAATAGTTAAAAATTGTTTCTTATGTTTCTATATGTAACTAGCTTATACCCGGCGCACTTCGCTGCGCTCAGCGTTTATCCCCTAAAAGAGGGTGTAGCTTTAGTGAGACCATTTTTTTATAGTAAGTTCGTACCGAGTTTCATTGATGTGTAGCTTATTTCGAAAGAAAAAGTACTACGCCCCTCGTCCAACGCCCACAAAATGTTACCAGTGGAACTGTATTCCGGGGCTGGGCGATCTATAATTCTAAAACTGTCCGATATCAAAAATTTGAGGTGTATTTAAGATGCCTTTAACGATCGGCACCAGACTTCACAGGAACACTCTCAAGGTTTATGTTTAAAAATTGGATTAGCGGTTTCGGAGTCTAAACGTGATATACACATATACCCACATACATATACATTAAGTCGCCTCACGCTCCATAGAAAAAAAAAGTTGATCGGTCCGGTTCTTTAAAATAATCTATGGCTTATGTTATGATGATCCGCAAAATATTTCGACTAAAAATATTGGCTGGTATGGTGGTTAAAAAAAAACAAACGGTCAGAAATAATAGTAATTAAAAAGTTCTTCTTCATCAAAAAATCTTAAATTATTACCGTTGGACCAAAGATTGTGCGGTTTTTTATGGATTGTTTTAACTTTTTTCATATTATTTTCACTAAAATTCAATTAATTTTTTTCCACACTACTTTTTGTCAATGAATTGTAAAATATAAACTGTAAAAAATGTGTACATTTTTTTGTAATTTCATTCAATTTAATTCTACTCTTTTCACTATATAATTCAATAGATAATTTATTTGACTAAAAGTAACATGGCAAAACAAAAAAAAAAGTTTTAATATTAATTTTAGTGAAAATAATATAAAAAAAGGTAAAAAATTTATGAAAATCCGCATTACCTGTGGTCCGAATGCAAATATTTAAAAGTTATTGCTGCAGATTGGAAGACATTTTTCATTACTATTATTTCTTCCGTTTGTTTTTGTTGACCAGAAAATATTTTTACAAAAAACTCGATTTTTAGAGTATATTTCAAACAATTCCGTGACATATTGGTTGAGATGCGTGGCTTGTATGCGGAAGAACCCAGGTTCGAATCCCATCTGACACAGAAAGTTTTTTCAATTGAATTAATTTTTCTGTTCGGCCGTCATCTATCTACAAACAATGGCAAACCTCAGAAAGTAAAAACTGCCATGAACATGCCATGTTCTCTTCGATGTCGGCATAAAAACTTGTAGGTCCAGTTCTCGATCATTTGTGTTCAAACATTTCACAACACGCACAACACAATTAATCATAAGAAGCTCGGTCAAAGTATTTCAAGGGCTGAAATGGCCATTTTGTTTTTTTTTTTATTTCAAACCATTCCAGCTCACGGATGGCTATCGCTAGAGACGAAATATTTGGGGAATCATCATAACATAAAGCAAGCATTCTAAAGAGGATTCTAAAGAGGAATCGACCCGAACATCTTTTTTTCGTGAAAGCCTTAGTATACGTACACACAGTTTTCACAGGCGTGGCAACAACTATTTATATATATATAGTGACCGCCAATTGGTCCCATTGCACCTACATACTAAATTTCAGTATTAAAGCGTGTACATCTCAGAAATTACAATGATTTCTGAAAAGTCAGTGTAGATAAAGTGCGACACACCCATTTTTATTAAGTTTCTCGCAGTAATCATATAAACTAATGTACCAAATTTCCTGGAACCTGGGTTCTATCGCATACAAGCCACGCACCTCAACCAGTATGCCACGGAGTTGTTTGAAATATACTCTAAAAATCGAGTTTTTGTGAAAATATTGACAGGACAACAAAAACAAACGGTCAGAAATAATAGTAATAAAAAAGTTCTTCCAATCAGCACCAATAAATTTTACATTTTTGCAGTCGCACCGGAGGTAATGCGGATTTTCATAAATTTTTTACCATTTTTTATATTATTTTCACTAAAATTCACGTTAAAACTTTTTTTTTCTTTTTGTTTTGCCATGTTACTTTCAGTCAAATAAATTATCTATTGAATTATATAGTGAAAAGAGAAGAATTAAATTGAATGAAATTATTTAAAAATTGACACATTTTTTACAGTTTACATTTTACAATTCATTTACAAAAAGTAGTAAAAAATTAATTGAATTTTAGTGAAAATAATATGAAAAAAGTTAAAACAATCCATAAAAATCCCCATAATCTTTGGCCGAACGGTAATAATTTAAGATTTTTTGATGCCGAAGGACTTTTCATTACTATTGTTCTTGACCGTTTGTTGTTTTAACCACCATACCAGCCAATATTTTTAGTCGAAATATTTTGCCGATCATCATAACATAAGCCATGGATTATTTTGAAGAAACTGACCGAACGAATTTTTTTTTATTGAGCGTGAGGTAACTTAATGTATATATGTATGTGGGTATATGTGTATATTACGTAAAGACTCCGAAACCACTAATCCAATTTTTATACCAAAGCCTTGAGAGGGTTCCTGTGAAGTCTGGTGCCGATCGTTAAAGGGGCCGTGGCACCTTAAACAGTTTTAGAATTATTGGTCGGACAGCCTCGGAATTCAATATTCGACCTTAATTTACACATGCCGTTCCACTGGTAACATTTTATTGGCGTTGGACGAGGGGCGTAGTACTTTTTCAGCACCCCAAATTTTCAGTATAGCTTTCACTTATCAATTTTAACTTATCAAAGCCACTTATCAATGAAACTCGGTACGAAATAGATATAAAAGCGTGGCCTCATTATAGCTACGCCCTCTTTTAGGGCAAAAGCACTAAGCGCGCCGGGTATAAGCTAGTTCATAAATATATATATATAGTGACCGCCACTTGGTCCCATTGCACCTATATACCAAATTTCAGTATTAAAACTTGTACAGATCAGAAATTACAATGATTTCTGAAAAGTCAGCGGAGACAAAGTGCGACACACCCATTATTATAAAGCTTCTGGCAGTTACCATTTCAACTAATGTACCAAATTTTAGTCTTCTACTGTAAAAAAGTCTGATATTATCCTTTTTACAGATTTGTGGGCAGTAAAAGTGGGCGTGGAAACATTTATATATAAAGTGCTAGCCACTTGGACTATAGCATCTACATAGCAAGTTTGACTATCAAAACGTTCACATCTCAGGAATTAAAATTGTTTCTAACCGATAGCTCTGGCAACTAGTGCTCACTTAGTTATTATTTTTAAATTGTAATTAACTATAATACATAAATAAATAAAATAAAATTATTTCTGAAGAGTAGTCACAGATATAGTGCTACTATGTCCATTTTTTGCAAAACTGTCGAGAGTGAGCGTATGAACTTAATTAACAAATTTTAGTATTTAGCGATGAAAATCGTCTGATTGATTTCTATTGATTTGTGGGTGGTACATCAAGTGCTACTATCAAAACGTGTACAACTCAGGAATAACCATGAT